>WBNH01010967.1:0-109889 GCA_013401255.1 Urocolius indicus
TTGGCACAGAAGCTTATCTCCTCCTGGCACCACGGCTGCCTGTGCTACACTGTATGTTCAAAGGCAAAATCCCTTCTACACATCATGCAACCAGCGCTACATGGAGTAAGTGGATGGCATTGATTACACAGCGATCTCGCTGGGGAAATCTAATCGCCCGGGAATCCTTGAAGAGATCATGGACATCTCCTTTAGAGCCTTTCAAGTGACTGAGTTCATCTTACGCCTCTCTTCGACCTGTCCTCCCTTTGGCCTAAACTGGAAACTTGGGCACTGAGGAGTAAATGGCAGTCAGAACATACTTATTACTGGAGTATCGGGGAGTCTGGCAGGAAGCTGAAGTCTGCTCTGTTCATCTCCTTGTCCCTTAGATCTCTCTTAGGCAATTGTTAAGTAGGCAAAGGTGGAGAAGACAGTCATTAAGGCATTCAGAAATCCTTTCTCTTCCCTTCAGGGACCACTTGGAGATGTAGAATTGGACTTCCTTATAGGAGTCAAGTGAGGAAATGACCTACCTCTGCTGCAGGAGAGCTTGAAAGGAAGAAAAATGAAAAAAAGATTACAGCTGATTTTTTTTTCCATATGTGAAGTAATACTAAAATTAGTCACTGTTGTTCTTTATTAAGAAAATGAGAATGAAAAATCTCAGCTGCTTTTAAGTACAAACAACATTTCTAAAACAGCTAATTTTCCAATTCCATCTGACTCTGTATGAGATCAATTGCACTTAATTTTATGTGTATGAAGGGAGTTTGATGAAGTTTATCCTAGCAGGAAGAAAGTCTGTTAATATTGATAGTTCAGGGGGTTATGCATTTGTATTCATGCACATTCCTCAGAATTCTAGAAAGAACAACTACCTAGAGCTGTTTCCCAGAGAGCACATTTTCCTTCTACTATGAGAGCCTATGTTTTCTCCTAACTGGGTGCTCCATTGGATTAAAATTTAAGAGACTATTTTTCATTATGAAGCTCAGAGAATTAGGAACACTGATGACAGTTTAAGCAGTGTTATAATAAACAATCATAAGTAGCCAGGTCTTGGGGTTCCTAAAAGTAATTATGTGGAGCTATTTCAGGTTTAGATGCATTGATTGAGTTTAGAGTGACTTGACCATTTTGTGGTTGTACTAGTGTATGAAAAGTGACTTTTTTGTGTGTTTTGGATTTTCCTTATTTCCAGGTTAACTTAGCCATGGGGCATATCACTGGGAAATCAATTTTTAAAAGCAGTTAATTGTCCCCCAGACTTTGTGCTGGTTGCCTGTCTACAGGTGATGTAGGTATGCAAAGGTTACATGAAATAGATGAGAAATACCATATTATTTGCTTTGTAATAAAACAGGGATTCTTCTCTTCCCCTTAGTCTGCTGTGAATCACATCACAACCTCAAAACTCTTATTTAAGCAACTCCAGCTGAAACGAGGACTCTTGGGATGAAAGAGTGTGCCGGCAGAACATCATGAAGTATCAATGATACCAAGTGTTAAAGCTTAGTGATCTCCAAACTACAACAACTAGAGAAGCAGCACTGACATAACCAAATACTGTTCTTAACTATATGACTTTTGTTTCTTATCTGTCCATTTCACGTTCTTTGCCTGGTACAGCCAATAACTTGTCCTCTTGTTTTGTTTGGTTCTTGCAGATTATGCCAGAGTTTATACATGGGGCTTGACTTAATTTCTGAAATCTTTCAGTCTGGAAACTGAAGACAGGAAAAGCAATGAACACATGGGAGAAGTCAAGAAGTGTTCTTGAATGGGAAAAGAAAAAGTGTAGAAGTGAGTGAGAGCAGTTGCTCAGGGGGAAAAAAAAGCGTTTATGAAGTGTTTGCCTTTGAAAAACAGTAGTGGACAGAATAGAAAAGGAGGAGGTAGTATGAGTAGAAGCAGCAGAAAATGAAGTGACAAAAGGTATAGAAAAGAAACAAAATAAGAGAAAAGACAGAAAATGAGGTGCAGAGGAGATAAGCTATTTGAAAGAATGAATGCCTTGAGTTGTGAAGCCAGCAAGCAAGTTTAGGTACGGAATTAAGGAAGAGTGAAATTGGTGAAGGAGAATGCCATCCCCTGTTTGAATTGTGTGCTTCCCCACAAGGCCACTTTCTTCAAGCAGTTCAGAAGGATGATCCCCTTTTTCTCCTTTGTCTTCCTGAGGCAACTTCAGTCATCCTCTGTCTTCTATGCACTAATTTCTGACTGCAGTTGTTTACAGTTCCTCCCAAGCCATAGAAGGATGGCAGCTGTTGGTAGAAATTAGAAAGAGTTATTGGTTGCTTTGTGTGAATATTATGGCTGATAATTTTAGGGTTCTCTCCCTCTCCCTTGCAAGAATTAAACCACTCTTGATTAGGGTAAAAATGAGCTGCTAATGACTACTTTTATAACTCCTAGGGCAGTCATGACTTTCTGTTGGAGAAACATAGCTTTATGATAACAGTCTGCAGCAGTGGACTGTGGTGTTTGTAAGATAGACACACTAAACCCAGGTAGTCTAAAATCCTGACTTTTGTCCCTTTTGCCTTTGACCTTTTTAACTTCCTTTTCAGTATTGTCGTGGTTTCGGCCCATCAGGGAACAAAAGACCACGATTAGCCTCAAGTACCGAAGACTTAAGGATTGCTAAAGGGCAGGGAGAGCTTAATTGCCGCTTAAGGTGCAGGACAAAACAGACCAGGCTACTCGGCTTGGGGAAGAAAACAGAAAACAATTTAATACCAACTAAAACACAAAACCCCAAAAACCAGAACCAAAACAAAACCAACAACACAGAATGGTACAGAGATGAAGAGTCCGACCAGCCCTTTAAGACCACCTGCTCCCCACCCCTCTCCTCTTCCCGGGCTCAGAGCCCTGATCCCGGTGTTTTATACCTCCGTCCCCCCTGAACGGCCCAGGGGGGCAGGGAGTGGGGGTTTCAGTCAGTCCGTTCCTGGTGGCTTCTGCCGTTTGTCTCACCTCAGGGCAAGTGGGTTCCGCACCAGTCCTCCTTGCAAGTCCGTGAGGTACCACACACACATGGCAGCCCTGCACGGGCTGCACCGACGCACATTTGTCCCAAAGCCCTGCACGGGCTGTACCGATGCTCATTTGTCCCAAAAGTTGCTGCTCCTCTCTGCCTCTCGTGTGGGGCTGCTCTGCGGTGCACAGGCTCTCCAGCATGTCCTGTGCCATGACCGCCTCCCCCACACAGTCTCTGGCCCGTCCGGGCACACTCACATGAAGTTGCTGCTGCTGATCCATAGGTTGCAGGGGTACCGGCTGCACTCTCACCACGGCTTGCAGAGGGGTCTCTGGTCTGATGCTCCATCCTTCCTCCTTCTCCGACTGTGGGGTCCGCATGGTCGCCTCCATCTTGTACCACTCTTACACCTCCTGCCTGGCACCTCAAATTCCCGTCCTCAAATAGTGATCGCAGAGGCGCCAGATTGGCCCAGCCAGGCCGGGGGGTGGGTCTGAACCCAGGAGTCGGGGGAGAGTCTAAAAAACTTTTACCGAGTCTTCACTGCAACCCGCTCCCCCTGTTACTAAGCAAAAGCAACTCCTTGCTAAACCATGACAAGTATGTGTCAAGGGACCGGATTTTTTGAGCCCTAAACTGACAGCACAGGTGACAGAAATGTGTTTTGCCTGTTTCTCTGAAAGTGCATATTTGTTACGAAGACCTCATAATCTTGTCACTGGTGTAATGTTCAAATGCTGTGAAATGCCTGTAAGTGAATCTTGACCTCTTGGCCTGATGCTGATATCATGCTCAGTACAATGTATTGAAGTGTTGTTTGCAAGGTTTACTAATGAGCAGAAGATGAAGCAGCTAGACATACACCTGGGTTTTATATAATTAACACCTACTGTTATGTGTGTTTATTTCTTGACACCAGAGACAGGAGTCAATGGAACCAAATATGTAAGTAATAGAAATGTATTATTATGTATGGTAGACTTGCTTCTGAATTCAATATGTCAAGTCCAAAATGAAAAGAAGAATAGCCTTATGTTATTACAAAAGATAAACAAAACCATAAGATCAAAAGCATCTTGGATTCTAGATGTAAATTAGGTATTTTCTTGCCATGGAAAAGTAAGACTTTTTTTCTGGTGTCTTCTGTAAACCTTTTGCAAGGTTTTGTGCCCTTTGTGTGACATGACTGGTGATGAGTCTTAGTAAAGGCAGTTGATTGACCAGCCACTAGCGTGACAGATAACAGAAGTTTTCTTAGTTTTTCACAGACTGTTTTTTGTTGTCCATATTACTACCAATAATGGTGTTAGTGAGATGATGATTTCCAGAATGTGTCCTGTTACAAAGTCTGTGCAGAAGTCCTACTTTTGTCATTAAATAGAAGGAGTAGTATCTGTCTGAAAAGCTGAAGCCTTTCATGTGATTTTCCAAATGTGACCTTTACTTTGAAGTACAAAATGCAACTTGCATGCAGTTCAAACTGTTAACTTTGTGTTGAGTATTTAGCCAAAGTGTAATAGTTTGATAAATTACTTCTATTCATTTTCCTGATAAATAAGTGGAGTTATTTATTTAGTTTGTAACTAATACATCTTTACATTCTCTGGTAGGTAAGCAAAAGGTTACCTTCAATTCTGGTCGTTAAAGAACCCACATTTCTAAAAAAATCTTGGCAAGTGTTAGAATAGACAACACCTTTTTGTTTTGTACATGCTGTTTTACTCCTTGAGCCATTTCTACACGGAAAATTGCAGTTTTTCAGTATAAAGGCTTAACTTTTTATTGGTGATATTTCTGGTGATCCGTAAGCTCAAAACTATGTGGTTTTTGTTGGTTTTTTTTACTAGTTTTATGTAGACTTCCATGCTCAAAGCACCATATGCTTAATGAGTAGAACTGGATAATTTGATTTAGTATACATACAGCTTTTGAGTGCTAGATATTGCAGCATAATAAGAGCTTTAGAAAGAAGTGGTCTTGATTTAGGAAATACAACATTAGTATAAACAGGGCTCTGTTTTTGCCATCATATATGAGATCCTTTTTTTACATATTTGATGGGATTTGGGCATGTGTAGAAGGCTTTGAATTGGAGAACAATAAAGTGTGAATATTTAAAAATTATTATTTAGTACAAGAAACTGCGATGGTGTTTGTTTAGTTGCCCAAAATATTTTGTACTTCATATTGTTTTCCCATGGTTTTGGTCACGTCCATCAGGAGATGACCAAGATGGCAGTTTATGAAGTACTTAGCAATAAATGCACACAAAATGTTATGCTGTTATCTTTTGTATTGATATTAGACACATTTATGTTATCTGTAAAACTTTTTTTTAATCTCGGCTACTTCACGTAGCAATTGTGATAGGGAAGGGGAAAGGATGTAACAGCCCATATTCTGGTTTCTTTTACACCCTCGTGTGTATGGTTTTTGTTTTTTGGGTTTTTTTTAATTTTTTTTAAGCTTTTTTTGTAAAGGTAGACAAGTTTCATGCAGGTGCTTAGGAAGCCTCACAGGAATTTAATGATACATAAAAAACTACTTTTATTTTTAAATGGAAGTGCAGAATTGAAAGTAAGATTTTGAAAGATTACACTGATTTGGAGTTTTTCTCACTTCTGAGTTCCAAGTGAAAAAATACTTTGGAGATGATTTTCTGAGGAGCTGTTGTGCACAGATTTCTCTGGAAAGTTGCTGGATTTTTGTGAGTTTTCTACTAGTCCTAGACTTCTGCTTTTGCAAGCAGTTCACATAGTCAGAGCTTGATATAGGATGTTTGAACAGTGTGCTGAAGAGAAATTCTGAAAATAGCTGTCCCCTGTAAACAGCTGTGCTTTTTTTATATTATTTTTTTTATTTTTCAGAAATGCTGTGGCAACAATGCAATTGTTATTGTTGCCAGAAATTTAAGGTGATGTGAACTCTCTCAGCCTTGGGAGAGTTGAGCAGTTAGGCACAGATGTCTTCAGTGCTGGCCAGATGAATAAGCACATAGCTATCGTGTGCCATTGTTGTGGTTTTGTCCAGCCGGGGACAAGGAGCCACGAGGGTGCTCGCTCACTCTTCCCCCTCCCGGGGGAAGCGGAGAGGGGCACCGGAGAAAAAGGGAAGGAAAAAAAAAACCTGCGTAGGTTGAAATAGGAGCAGTTTAATAGAACAACAACAAGAAGAAACAAGTTCGGGAATAAACAGTTATAACAGTAAATGAGGGAATATACAAAAGGAATGGTGTGTGTCGCAGCTGCTCACCACCCGGGGCCCGACGCAACAGCTTGCGACACACAGCCGAAAAACCCCGCGCTGTCGCATCGCCGCCCCCCCTAGACTAGCTCCCTGCGAGTATTTAGAGGTGTTAACTTTAATTGAATGGATAATTAGGCAAAGGTCTCATTCTGAGCACTGTGGCCTTCCTGAAGCTGTTTGTCTCTTTGACCCTACAATTTATAGCCAAAACAGGACCATCTTGCAACCCAAAGGCTTCCTCCCTCAGCTGCTTCTCATGCTGATCCTGCAGGCCTCCTCCTGCCAGATCTGCACAGAGTTAAGCAGGTGCTGGCACTTTTAACCCTTTCCAATTCCAACACGTGTCTCAAATTCAGNAGACAAGTTTCATGCAGGTGCTTAGGAAGCCTCACAGGAATTTAATGATACATAAAAAACTACTTTTATTTTTAAATGGAAGTGCAGAATTGAAAGTAAGATTTTGAAAGATTACACTGATTTGGAGTTTTTCTCACTTCTGAGTTCCAAGTGAAAAAATACTTTGGAGATGATTTTCTGAGGAGCTGTTGTGCACAGATTTCTCTGGAAAGTTGCTGGATTTTTGTGAGTTTTCTACTAGTCCTAGACTTCTGCTTTTGCAAGCAGTTCACATAGTCAGAGCTTGATATAGGATGTTTGAACAGTGTGCTGAAGAGAAATTCTGAAAATAGCTGTCCCCTGTAAACAGCTGTGCTTTTTTTATATTATTTTTTTTATTTTTCAGAAATGCTGTGGCAACAATGCAATTGTTATTGTTGCCAGAAATTTAAGGTGATGTGAACTCTCTCAGCCTTGGGAGAGTTGAGCAGTTAGGCACAGATGTCTTCAGTGCTGGCCAGATGAATAAGCACATAGCTATCGTGTGCCATTGTTGTGGTTTTGTCCAGCCGGGGACAAGGAGCCACGAGGGTGCTCGCTCACTCTTCCCCCTCCCGGGGGAAGCGGAGAGGGGCACCGGAGAAAAAGGGAAGGAAAAAAAAAACCTGCGTAGGTTGAAATAGGAGCAGTTTAATAGAACAACAACAAGAAGAAACAAGTTCGGGAATAAACAGTTATAACAGTAAATGAGGGAATATACAAAAGGAATGGTGTGTGTCGCAGCTGCTCACCACCCGGGGCCCGACGCAACAGCTTGCGACACACAGCCGAAAAACCCCGCGCTGTCGCATCGCCGCCCCCCCTAGACTAGCTCCCTGCGAGTATTTAGAGGTGTTAACTTTAATTGAATGGATAATTAGGCAAAGGTCTCATTCTGAGCACTGTGGCCTTCCTGAAGCTGTTTGTCTCTTTGACCCTACAATTTATAGCCAAAACAGGACCATCTTGCAACCCAAAGGCTTCCTCCCTCAGCTGCTTCTCATGCTGATCCTGCAGGCCTCCTCCTGCCAGATCTGCACAGAGTTAAGCAGGTGCTGGCACTTTTAACCCTTTCCAATTCCAACACGTGTCTCAAATTCAGTTACTTTTTCATATTATCCAGTGAACCTCCTCTCATACAATGTGCTTCCAGAAATTACTTTTTAACTAATTAATAATAAATTTAAATCTCCATACAAAGAGAATAATTTCAGGTCAGGAATGCACTGTTGCTCTGTTTTTAGTATACTGCTGTCCTTGATGAGTGGGAATTTTTGCTATAAAAGCAGAAATGGCTAGAACAGATTTTGGTAATTCAGTAAGGTGAAGGTACCAACTCATGCCAACATTGCCAAGTTGTTTGTTTTATGTGTTTCTGCTTCATTTTAGGTATTCTATTACTTTAGTTATGTTTAGTCTTTTTAGAAAAACACCAGAAAACTTCAGGGTATGATCAGAGGTTGAAACCATTTAATTCAGTACATTTCCCATAATATTCTGAGATTGCCTTAAACTGTTAAAATATTTTTGTTTAGTGATTGCAGTGTCTGAGCTTCAAAAAAGACACTACCAAAGTAGCATTCAGATGCTATTAGTGAACTTACAGGTACTATAACAGTCTGCCTTGTCTTCAGAAGACTCGATATATGAGGATGCAAGGTACATTCCCCTGATACATTTGGAAGAAGTTGGGTTTTGAGAATGTCTCAAAGCTGAGTCTCTCAAACTATTCAGTCAAAGGTAACTGAAGGTGTGTTTGACACCATTAGTTTGTTATTTTGTCACCAGAATTGTGACTAAGCTGATGGGACAAGGTCTCTGGAAAACCAGGTTTGCTGTTCTTGAAGCTGATGGAGTGCTGAGGAAGAGGGATATAGAGAGCAGGGCCTACAGAAATTGCTTCCTTAGTAGGCTTGACTCCATAGACACTTTTATTCAGTAGCAAGGGAAAATGTGTCTCTCCAGGACTTGAGCACAAAGATTTTGGGTAAAGGAGTCATTAGGTGTGTGCTGTGCCTAGAAGCATGCTGTTGTAAGTACTTGGTTATTTTGCCTATGCCTATTCAGGACTGGACTTAAAACCCAAAATTTCCTTTGGTCAGCTTTTGCTGAACTGTGGGATGCATAAACTTATCTTATGTGAACTGAAGTCCTTAAAATGGTAACTACCCTCCAGTAAAGATTCTATGTTTATGGATAGTAGATGTTTCCAGTAGAAAAAAAAAGTAATAAAATTTGGGAAATTAGGAAGGAATTGGGAAGTGGTAAAGGGGCAGAGAAAGAAAATAGTTTTGGTTTGTTTTTTTTTTTTTACAATAGTGAAAAAAATGTCCTTGTATATATAAATTAATATTTTTAAGGCTAGAACTTGTAGAACTTGGCTTCTGAACAACTGACAAAATGAAAGGGCAACTTTGAAATGACATTCTGAAAATAGTATGCTTTGTGTTCCTTCAATAACTTGACAGTCAATTTTTGCTTATATTCTTGTTAACAAAGCAGTAACTTAGTTTTTGATCCATTGAAAATATTCTTGCACTTTAACCTTAGTGAAAAATCTCTTTTATGAGTACTATACCTAATTGTTGTTTGGTTATGAAAGCTTATTTCTGGAACTCAATTGAACTGAAAGAACCAGAAGTTCGGATTAATTCTTTCATACGAGGAAAGGCTGCAGGAACTGGGGCTGTTTAGTCTAGAAAAGAGAAGACTGAGAGGGGCATCTTATTAAGATTTACAACTATCTAAATGATACGTGTCAGGAGGTTGAGGCATCCCTTTTTTCTTTTGTAGCTAGCAACAGGACAAGGGGTAATGGGATGAAACTGGAACACAAGAAGTTCCATTTAAATATAAGAAAAAAACCTATTCTTCTGTGAGGGTGACAGAGCACTGGCACAGGCTGCCCAGAGGGGTTGTAGAGTCTCCTTCGTTGGAGGTCTTCAAGACCTGCCTGGCCATGTTCCTATGCGACCTGATCTAGATTGACCTGCTTCTGCAAGGGGATTGGACTTGATGATCTCTAAAGGTCCCTTCCAACCCTGACATTCTATGATTCACGATGACTCCTAATGACATGATCTAATGTCATAATGGGAATCTAAGAGAAGGGATCACAACCTTTCAATTTTTCTGTGCAAGTTGAAATGTCATCAAGAAAGTGTATCTGTCCACATTTAAAATGGATTTAAGAAAATCTAGGGAGAAAGTCAGGGAAGAGGAACTGTTGCAGGAGGAGCATGTTGCTCTGTAGTAAAGTCAGACTGATTAATTCTCTAAAGCAACCACCAAGGCCTATCGCAAGATGATTAAAAGATGGACAGTTGTCTGAGGAAAGGCAAATATATTGCAGTTTCATTTTTAGTACTTCAAACCCAAACTATCTGCAAACACATTAAATGATGAGAAGAAAAATAGAAAACAACAAACCTTTTTTGAAGGAAAATCCTGTATTTGTCATTTCTCATTTCTTCTCCGTTTTAGACACTCGACAAGGTTTTTGATGTATACACATACCAGCATGATCAGACACAGTTTCTGTTGCAACATTCTGCAAGATAATGGCCCTCTTCTTCCATCCATACTCCCTTCTTGTTTTGGCCTTCTACATATATTTCTTTTAATCAATGGATCAGACTTCTTTACTGTTATGGAAGGTTCTTTCTATTGTCTTCCTATTCTTCTCTACAAATAACTGTTTTCTGTTCAATAATTATACTACTGTTATACATCTGACTTCCTGGTATGGACACTGCTAAGCTCGCAGGGGACTTTTGTTGACCAAAGTATGGTATACAAAAAATAGAGAAACGTGTTTGTGTGTTGCATCTATGGTCTGGTTCATGATACAAGAGTATCTGTAGTTCACAGTCCACTCCATAAACAGTGGCTTATTCAATGCTTTTACTGATGTATAGCAACAGTCTCAAGAAAAAGGAAGCTAAAAAAAAAAAAAAGTTTCAGAATATGACCCAAAGCTTGAAGTAATCATTTGTTCTGTGTCAATGGAGCTCAACATTAAAAGGTTACTAAATTACAGCCATTTCAGTTGATTTGATATGTGTTTAGACTGTTTGAGACATCATTTTTGAAGATTCTTAAGGGGGACGGTCCTTTTCTGGCAGGGGAGTTGGACTACATGATCTTTTGGGGTCCCTTCCAACCTTTGTGATTCTGTGATTCAGGACACTTCTGGTATTAACTAACAAATTGTGATGCCCATTGTAGTTCATATCTTTTAAAAGAACACATAATGCAAGAAGTTATTCAACTTGCTTATGAAACTGCTAAATTTGTATGAACCAGTGTCTTTGACACTTTGTTTTGCAAGGGTATTATCCCCCTTTTACTATCCTTACTTTCATTAAATCAAAATCATGTTATAAGGGACATTAAAGATGAAGATAAAACTTCTGCCTTCCTCATAAAGTTTTTCCTAACAAATATTTGGTTTTCAACTTAGGGAACCTAAAAAATTTCATGCATGTAGTCTGGGGTGAAACATTGTTCTGGTATGGTAGCAAAACCCATTGTTTTTCTAGCATGTATGGTGTCGAAGAAAGGTGGTTGACTTACTCTTTTAATTTTACTCCTAATTAGATTGCTCTCTGATAGCTGCACATAATATTGTAAAAGAGTAGAGGAACAAACTGTCTAGCCTTTTACTGTCTTTACATTCCCAAACATTAAGAGGGCCAAGAAAATGTTTATATATAAACAAAACATGCTAAATGTATTGTTTACCTTAAATAAGATGATGTACTGTAGTACTGTCCTTAATTTTCTCCCATGTTGTTTAGATTTAAGTGAAATAATAGGCAGCATTATATCTTCACTTTTTATTTAATCCTGCAGAAAGATTTAGTAAAGATAAAATACTGTAGAAAGTATTGGTTTAAGGCACTGAAAAAAGTCCTAGACATATCCGTCTTCTAGAAACAAAGTTGTAAGCTCATGAAGTCACTTCCATGATCAGCTGCTTATTGCTGATGTTCTGCTGCAGTGCTGTATTTGCCAGCTGTATAATACTAGCGACTTTATCTGTGCTTCACAAGACAGGAATATAAAGGGAATTTCCTGCTCCAGTGAACTCTCATCACAGAACACAGACCCAAATAAGGGCTCAACTTGTGCATCGTCAAGAAAGGAGGTGATTGTGCATACAATTCAATGTCATTAAATAATTTTTTAAAGGATTCCCTATGTGCTTTCAGTTTTTAGTGATTTTGGTTGGCTGCTGCAATTTACAAACTAGCAGTGTCTAGGGGCTTTGCAAAGTGGTTTTGATATGCTCAGGTAGGCAGCAGAAGAAAGTTCACTTTTTCTGGAAAAAGTTATAGCTTCTTATTTTGATAGTTTCTTTCTTCTAATAGTCATGTGGAAATCATTGATTATTTCATTGCTTGATGAATCAGGTTTTTTACTGTAGCGTCTTTTCTTAAACTTCAGACATTAAAGACATCTTTCAATTCAGAGCCCAGATTCTCTGAAAGTTGAAGAACGAATAGTTCTCTGAAAGAAGACAAATTCCTGTTTTCTACTTGTACAGAATTGTGCTTTCACTGCTTTTGACAGATAATCCTATTTGTGACACCTTCAGGCTTGTGATTAGTGTTTGTTTGCCCTAGGGTCTACAGTAGGAACAATAGGACATAAATACGAACTGGAAGGACAAAGATGTGCAACATCCAGCCTGAAATGGACATTGGCTATCTATCTAGGTTGCTAGTAAAAAGTTTGTAATATGGGCATACTGAGCCTTTCTGTAGAGGAATGGATAGAAAGAATCAGTATGATTTATTCTCTAATGTTTTTATTGTCTCTGAAATTATTAAACCAGACGTAGTAAGTTAAAATCTACACGATACGGTGGATAACCTTTAAATGAGTCTCTAAATAAAATCTTGGTTTGTGTTTCATATATGAAGGACTCAGGATCTCAATGGGACTCACCAATAGATGGAAAACTGTTCAGACTCAGTGACCAAATCTGTGCTCGTTGAGTGTGATAGTTGCTGGAAGTTTGTAATCATAGAGGAGATGAAATAGAGTCTAAAAATAAAACAGTACAGGTTTAGTTGTAATTTGAATGGATATTTCTCACTCTTCTGTACTGAAGCAACCTGAAATTATCAGAAATTAATTGCTCTTTTTGAAGAGAGCTAACAGGACAGGAAAATCTGCAGACCACAAGGAAACAGAAAATGGTCTATAAGCAGAATTAAGGGGGAAAAAACCCTACTTTTTTCAAAGAGAAGGAGAGATATTTAAGTATGTATGTAAAAAAAACACTAAAGCATGCAGTTGTTAGTAAAGGGGTAGCACTTTTCCTGCCAAGATGATAGAGGCATTTTCCAGAAAATTTTCTGGTATATATAAATTTTTCGATATGTGAGGTAGTTTTAAACAGCTTCACACTGTATGATTCAAAGAATTCCTATATAGTTCATAGAAACACACATGAAGGGTGGAAAAATGTTTAAAACACAAAATGCTACATCATTAACTTTGATAGAAACACAAAAAGTAAATTAAAGGAAACAGAATAAGAAATACTGCAAGAAAAAAAATGTGTCATTTGGAAACTGGAGATGTAGACAACACCAAGGTGTCATTTCTGGAAAACATGCCTGTACTGAGTGTGTATGCTCTTTTTATGTTACCTTCAAGAGCAGGTGAGGCAATAATAATAAATAAAAAGGTCTGGACAAGGAGGAGTGTTTTGGGCAGTATGTTGAGAGCAGACAGCAGTTGGCTGCATTGGGTGCGACTCCATTGCAGCGACAGAAGAGAACTAAATGTAGAGCTTGCTCTTCAGAGAGGATGCATGCTGTTTAGAGTAAGGAGAAAGGAAAGAAACGAAAACCACAGCCTTCAGTAGTCCTGGCAGCATATACATTTCTTGTGATAAGAAAATAAAGAGGTACTAGTAGGATGTGGTACATTCAGCAAATTTGAAAGGAACATAGACGATTGTTTTCTCAGGGTTTGGTAAATAGTTAGAGTTGAAAGGTGAGGAAGGGGATCCAAAAAACTGTAAAGAAACATTATATTTGCTACATTTAGTTTCGGAAGAGAGTTTTTCTTGATTGATGTTGGACATTCCAGAGACATTATCTTTGGGAGAAAAAAAAAAGAAAAGCCAAAACTATTTAGCCCTTCCATTGTTTCGTGGAAGAAAGGACTTTTAATTTATTTTTTAATTTTATTGTAAGGACAGGGTTTTTCTCTACCAGTTCCCTGAGAACCTGGCACTTACCAGTATGAGAACACTAATAATTTGTTGACTTAATCTTTCACTGTATTACTGATTTGTGGCTGTGTTCTGTGGTTACAGGCTATCAAGCTGGCTGATCGGCAGTTTATATCAATCAAAGCGTCTGACGTGAAGGCAGCAGCTAGGGAAATTTTGCTTGTAGTGACCTTCATCTTGTTAAACCGTTTTGTTTACTGAGTTGAGATCTCTGGTAGGTAATTTGTACAGGCTCGTGAGGTGAGGAGAAATGGGAATAAGCCACACAGGCTCAAACAACCTTTAAATGGTGCCTCATTTTTTTCTCAGCAAAGCTCTGACCTGCCCTTTTAATCATCATAGCAAAAGTAGGTGTCTTCATACCATTAACAGCAATAATAATGTGGATTCTTTTTCCAAAAATAGACCCTTTGCTGATTCAACCAATATATATTTTCAACTTTCAAGTTGCCTTTGCTGTTGTGTGTTTCATGCTTATTCTTTATTGTTTTACTACTTTTTGCTGTTTTGAATAAAGAGTTCTGTGGGGCTCAGGTCCTGTCTTTTTGGATGTGATTGTTCTGCTCATTGCCACGTAAAGCTATGCCTGCCTTCAGCTACAAAAAAGCAGTAACTGAGCTTTCCTTCTGAAGAATTTAGTACTTTATCAGAAATTCATGAAAGTGTGTGGTCCTGTGTCATGGCAGTAGCTCACATCTGTTCAACTGTTGTATCATATTGTGTTCTTAATAAATTCAGTGGAAGATACAGCTTCTTATCCAGCCTAATAACTTATTTTATTGCTAAAACCCATAAAGGTAAATAATCCTTGTTAACCCACAGGTAATTTTAGGTGGCAAGCTGAATATATTGCAGATAATAGAGTGGCAGCTTATAATCACTCCTAGAATCATAACAGCAGCAGTGTTGGTGATTAATGCATTCTTCAATAATTCAGTTCAGTCTGTGTCTTCTTAAAACTGGCTAGGACCGGTAGAGCCTCCCAACTCTGCTGGTGGTAGTGAGGTTAGAGCATTAACAACTGATGCTTATAGTTTTATCACCGAAGGTTACTTGGTGTAGGTATCCTAGGTAGATGACTACGATGGCTGTGACTGCTGCTTTACCTGTTCTCTGTGATTTTTGAGAAAGGGTTAATGTATTTGCCCAAATAGTATTCTGTTCTGATAAAGTCAGTGCTGTAGTGGTCTAGTCCTTGTAATTTAGACTGGCATTTGTGCCAAACATCTTGGCAGTACTTCAGAAAGATAGCATTTATGTTTAAGAAAGGTGATCCATTGTGAAAGCTGTCATGTTCTGTTGTACTGATGGAGGAGCCAATTAGAATTATTGAGACAGAATTCTCTTCAGTTACTGGAACCTGTGATTTCTGAACTGAAAAGTGGGGTCATTGAAATAAACCTTTAAATACTTTGAGGTAAAATATGCTACAAATACCATAAAACTGCCCATGAAATAATGCATGGATAGGGATCTTTTCTAAATATGTCAACTGCAAGAACACTTATGAATGAGTTTTTATCCAGCAAGGTAAACCTACCAAAAAAAAAAAGTAAATAGTAACTGACTAACATTTAACTAAGGTGCATGGTATCTAGGTCAACCAGTTAAGTTTCTGACCAACTTACCTTTTCTTACTGAACGCAATCTAAAATAAAATTCTGAAGAAAGTAATCTGGTTATACTCATTACTGTGCTAGTGTAGTTTCTGTGCAGGAAATAATTGACTTATGGGAAGTCATGGAATGGGATGCAGAAAGTGTTTGTATTTGATCAAACCATCATACTGTACATCACTTGCTCAGCGCTCCCATAATACTTGTTGATAAAGTCCATTTAGAGCTGACAGCTTTGCCTTTCCGGCCATTCCTTTGATCATTCTGATCTGAATTATATTGGTACATATTGAGAGGCTGTATTCAAGTGGCACAGTTGAATGTCGTAGGATGGGCCTTTGATAATATTAAAGTGAGGTAGATACCTAATGCTAAATTCACTGTCTTCAATGGATGAGAATTAAATGAAGAAATGAGATCAAGGCCATGAGGAATCTTGTCTGTGACTGTCCACCCTGATGTTTCCTATGTAGTTTCAATGAGTTAATGTGCTATGCAGTTGCAATTAGTAAGAGGTAACATCAGCCATGACTTTCCCTTGGAAAGTATGAGCTAGCTGCATGAGCACTGAGTGTGTCAAGAAGTAAATCTTGTAGCTGAGTCACGGGTTTTACAGAACTCCAGTGCAGTATTAGCTCATTTGTTTGCTTTTTTTAGCTTTCTAGAAGACAGGATGCAGTAATAGTATGCTTTCCTTACTAATATGATGTTTATAATACATACTATAATCTTATGAGTCTTTTGCTCCAACTGTAGCAGATGAATAAGTAGCTTAGGTATGTTTTGCTGTATGGGATTTTTCTCTCTTAAATATAGAGAATTTTCAAACATACTTTAATTGTGAGCTGTTATTTCTCAGGCAATTCATGTGCTGACTTAGGGAGTCCCTCAAACAAAGAGCAGCTACATGGAAATACAATCTTGCTCTGTAGTGCTTTGCTTCTGATTATACTTGAAGCTTCTCTCAATGTTCCAGATATTAAGAATCAAATCTCATTTCGCATGTATCCAGTCACAATACACCTACAAAAGCAACACTTAAATAAGACAGTATTTGTGTGTTACCACAGGTCACAAAGAGTAACCACATCACAAGAAGATGAGAATCAGACAGTGAAATCAACTCAGGGGAGACCAGAATCGTGGCTCAAGTTAAATGGAATACAAGCCAGTACTTTCATGTTGACATTTCAGCTTTTAGATATTCTGCTTTTCTAATGCAAAATAACTTTTCCAAGGGTGGTAGGGGAGACAGACTTGCACGTGCAACTGTTCTTAATTTAGTTAACTTGAGTGCAAAGAAGATTGGAGCCCCAGCATTGTGGAACTTGCCACGAACTGCAGCAAAAATGGGTTGATGTCCAGCTTTTGCTGTGTGTCTGCATGCTACTATGGCTATTTTGTTAGCATTGCATAAGATGGATTGTTCTAAGCCTGTGAACTCTATGTACTTGAGCTGAAACCATAGCACTCTGAACTAACTGACAGTTCAATAGAACAGTGATAAACCTGTTTTGCTTTGCTTTCAATTTTGCAATAGATAATGTGAGGTCTGACTGTAGACACTGGATTCATAGTACAAGTTTGTGTTCTACTGAGACCTGAAGGCATTTGGATTTAGTGTTCCAGATCCTGTATAAAACAGATAAAAGCTCCAAGCTATTAAACCTTTTCCTTTTCAAATGGAGTTGGCTCTCACATCCGTATTCATCTGTCCCTAAATTTCACAATGTTCTCCTATGTGACACATATGATTGTAGCAATGCCAGTGTGCAGCCAGAATTTTAATGAAGGGGGATGTTTTGGTTTGTTTTTAACTTTTTTATGAGCTCAAAAGCATCAAGAATGTGCATATCTGACAGTAGAAAGAAGCAAGGGACAAGGACCTGTGCTTGAACTCTCTGAGACGTTTTTAAATATCTTGCCATTTGATGTGCTTTCACTGTAGAGGTATGAAAGCTGTTGATTCATTTCTAGCATGAGTGATCTAACAGAATGCAGCGAAAAGTTGCCGTATTAAATCCAGAAAAGGTATTACAATATCTTCCTTTTAATTTGAGAAAAATAAGAAACATTTTTGAGAAAAATGTTAACTGAATGATTCCTGTATACATTAATAAATTTTGCAATAAACCTTTGCAATCCATTTATTTATGGAAAGATTATTGAGCCAATTACAGTTGTTATTTTAGCCTGCCTACAGAAATTTTTATACTTGATTTTGCACAGCATGTAAAGAAAGAAGACTTTCTGATAAACATAGTGTAGTGGGTCTGGGATGGTAGTGATTTTCCACAGTAGCTCTTGCAGTGCTGTGTTTGTTGTTGATATCAATATTATGACTACCACTTGCATAACATCAAGGCTGTCCCTCCAGCATTCCTTCCCCCACCTTCACCAACAGCGGTGGGTGGGCACGATCCTGGGAGGGACCATGGCTGGGACAGCTGACCCAGGCTGACCAAGGAGATATTCCATACCATATGACGTCAGCTCAGTAATATAAACTGGGGGAGAGGAGCAGGAGGGGGAGGCAAGATTCATTCTGGGCCTTCCAAAAGCAACCGTCACGCGTACTGAAGCCCTACTTCTCGGGAGGTGGCCGGACATCGCTGCTGATGGGAAGTAGAGAGTAACAGCTTTATCTGCTTTGCTTTGCTTCTTGCGCGCGCGCGGCTTTGCTATCTCTATATTAAACTGCTTTTATCTTAACCCACGAGACATTTGTCTTATTTTCTTCCCTTCTCTGGCTTGCTGAGGAGGTGGGTGATCAAGTGGCGTGGTGGGTGCCTGGCATCTAGCCAGGGTCAAACTACCACACATAGATATGTTTTTCAACTTCATGTCTCCACATCGCCAAAAGTCCTTTTAGAGATATTGGTGTCTCTGTGTTTTGCTTTAGTTACACATGTGTCTAGTTTTAAAGACATTTTTAACTATTGTAATCTGTAACTGGCAATAACTGGATATTGGTGTTTGTTTCAAAGACAGCAGTATCTTCTGACTGTTCATTCTGCAAGCTCCTTGAACATATATTGTTGGAAAAATAGTGTTGAACAGCACATCACAAAAGGTCGATGAAATCAAACAGTAGACTGTACACATTTACAACAATTACATATATTTATTTGAGTAGCCATACAAAGACACATACTTGCCAGAGCTGCTGCATGTTAATATACTTGTGGACACTTGGTAATCTGAGTTTATCTTTACATGACTTACGCTTAGAATTTGTGGTGCATATTGAACAGAATACAGTAGGTAAGTTTACATTTGATGAAGAAGCAAGTTTATTAAAAAAAAAAAAATGGGGATTCGTCACCCACCCAATGTGAAGACACCAACTAACAAACAGGATGGAGGTATTTTCTTTTATTACATTAATGTGCCGGTCCCAAGACAGCATGGCCTGGTCCCAAAACTGTGATTACTTATACACACAGTTTCTACCTGTTCACTGCATTAATACAAATGCACTAATACTCCACTAAACGATTGGTCTAAATTTTTTTGCCTAGCATGTCAATTAGCACACATGACCACTTTGCCTTCTCCACACTCTTCTTTTGGGTCTGGGGTATGAATCAGGTAGATGAGTCATGATCTTCTCCTATCCCAATCACCTTCTACTGTGTTTCTTCATGGTTTTTCATATGTGGCTCATCTCAGTCTTTCGACTTTACTTTCCATTAATCCTACCTAGGTTTCTGCTTTTGACATGTATATACAGTAATATACAGCTCAGTCATGATTTCCACAGTGTGCCTTACAAAGTCTACCTCATTTTTTTGATATTTCATCAAGTTTGGTGTGGTTTTTGTTTTTATATGCAACTACTCTGTCAGGTGTATGATGGTAAATTCACTCTTACTTCGTAAAATATAATACCATGTGGTGCTCCACTGTTTTATTTATAGGATTGTCATTTGTTTTGGTCATACATTGCTGTTTCTGCTCATGTTACTTGTGGACAGTTATTCAAGACAGTGTAATTGTTTTACTTAATGCTTTATTTCTTTGAAAGGTGGGTAGTGCACACTCATTTTGCAGACTAGAGGAATCCCAGATGTAAACCTATTGACAAGTGGAGCTACTTCATTTTGACTGTATGGGTTTGAGGAATGAAAAGCAGTCAACACATTGATCCATATGAGCTGAAATCTTTTCAGATGAAGGGCAAAAGATGGGTCTGGGTTTCTTTTTGTCAGTGAAACCTAATTGCCTGTGGAGTGTTTCTGAAAGCATTCCTCTGATAATTAATTTATATCCATTTTGAGCATGGATAGTCTGAGCTTGCTATTAAGATTCTAGCCAGAGTGAATTAGATTTATTTATTTTATTTATTGTTTTTTTCCATAGAATAAATAGGAACATACAATAAAACACACTGATAGCAGAGTATTAATTTGATGCATTGTAGTATGTGGTTAGTAGTTCTGTTCTCTTTGTGAGTAGAAACTGGACCAGTACATAGTAGCTGTAGGCACTGAAGTAGAGCTGACAAGAAAAGAGAAACACAGGAAATTAGCACAGTATTTCTGTGATCTAGGGTTGAAATTTTCTCTGAACTCTGGCTCAGCACTACTGAAGCGAATCCTTAATGCTGCAGAATTTTATTTCGGTAGTAATTTTGCTCAGATTAATTGTAAGGAATCTTTTCAAGACAAGGAACCGTCTTGAACTGATGGCTACAAGTCATTTACATAAGCACATGCCTACATCTACCTTTCATCTGCAAACTGGATTTTTATTTCCATGTATTCATAAATCATGAGTTGAAGTCTCAAAAAAATATTGCGTCATTTTGTTTTTAGATGGAGAATCTTTGTGTATTCTTTTTCATCTTTGGAGTCTGTTGAATATGTTCTCTGTTGTCTTTCTGCAACTGTGAGGAACAAAAAGTTCTTTTAAATGAAAGTTAAAATTCTTAATCTGAACCTGAAGAAGAGCAACAAATACCATTGGACTTTGTGACACCATAAAAATAGTTTTCAGCACTAGCAGTAATAGTGATAGGAAAAGTGAGCTGTAAATCTGATCATATTGAGCAGTGCCTCATATCCTTTTTAGAATAGTACACACTTGAAGTTGAGAGGTGTTATTTTCTACTGGTCCTTCATAAAATATGCGTTGAGCAAATCTCAAGTTACTTCATGAAAGCTGAGCCTTGAAAATGCCTTGGGGAGTGTTAAGGGCCGTCTGCATACAAAGAAAATGTGCTGCAGTAAGATGCTCTTTCAGCTGACGTGAGCTTTCTTCTGTCTTCCTGAGATGCTCTGGGAGCTCTCAGAGCAGACACCCATCCCATGTTAATCAGCAATTGATAGTTGATGTGATTACTTTTGAAGTGACACTGATAATTTAAAAACAGAACAAAACCTACACCCACACTGCAAACAAACCAACTGTAAGCTGTTACTGTTTAATAAGCAATGTCTGACAGGTTTTTGAAATGCAGGGTAAATGACCATGTGTGGACATTGACTTTTGGTGTTGATGAACTCAATGGTAGAAAAGTGTTTTGGAGAAATCAAATCTTGTTGGCTGTAGTGTCTTTGCTTGTTGTGAAGCAGATAAGAAAACTTCCTGACTTAAATGACACATTGAGCTCATCTGGTCTGGTTGATTAAACCTGTTTCATCAGATTATAGTTATTCAAATGCAGTGGTTGTTTAAAATTATATTTGGCAAGTGTAAAACAATTGACACAGGAGTATGCTAAACATACAGAATCTTCCTTAACAGATAAAACACTCAGAGTTTGAGGGCATATCTGATTCATCATGGAGGTGGACATAAACCTAATTAACCTTTCTACCAGCAGTTAATTTCACCCAGAGTATTTCAATTTTCTGTGAATTCCAAGGCTAGCATTCTGTTGAGCACTATTCTGATGCTGCACTGTTTATTCTTTGTAAACAAGATCTTCTCCACTGAATGTAATGTAAATTGTATGTTCCTTTGTCATGAACATGTCGTGAAAATATTTGTCAAAAATCATTACAGTTGATCCTGCTGTTGAGCAGGAATATAGACTGGATAATTTACTGGTATCTCAGCAGTATTTTCTATAGCTTTGTTACCAGGAGTATCAGAATTTAATTAAAAACAGTGAGAAAAGCATAAAATCATGTGTAAAAAAAAAAGCAGAAGGAAAAGTTATTAATTTTCTGTTCTTCGTTTTGCACAATGATTTGTGACATGGGCTTACTCTTCTGTGATTCTATAGAAAGCAGAGTATGCTCCTGTATACTGTGTTTTAAGATATGAAGGCTCTTGAATGTACAAATGTTTCTCTGTTTTTTGCTGACACCTAAGGATGTCTTAAAGGCCTCGAACAGCTGTTTGTTCCTTTTACAGTTTATACCTAAAATCAGATGTGGCATAGGTACCACCCTTTATCAAGGATTAAGGGCATACAAAGATAAATAAAGGTGGTCTGAAGTGCATATTTTGTCAAGTTGTCTGTAAGAGTGATGTAAATAGCTTTTAGAATAAGTTAATGGAAAATAAGTTAAAGCAAAGCTCTTGGTTGCCACTACTCCCCAGTCCCCCATTCTCTAGATTATAAGACTTGCTACAATTGTTCAGAACAGCAAGGCAAAAGAGAAAGTTAAAATCTATAGTTGGTTGGACCAAAAAAAGGTAAATTGGTAAACAGCTATTATAATTTCATTAATCTGGTAGAAATTAAAGTGTCTATGTTATTCTTAAACAGCAGGCACCAATACAACTTTTAATCTACTCTTTCCTCAACTGATATGCAATTGATAAAGATTTTATTGCTTGCTTTTCTTAGATTTTCTGCTCTTGAGTATTTCAACACTGATGTTTTGGGACTTCAACTTACCTTTCCTCAGAAGGTTTCCTTATTTCTCCAAATTAGGTAGTTTCTCTTCCCTGTAAGTCTACCATTCTTTGCAGAAAGAAGATCCCAGATATAAACTCTATTCTTGTATAATGGCACTGTTAAGGAATAATGTATTGCTTATTTATGTGCCTTTTGAACTTTTCTTTGTACTCAAAGGTCCACAACTACAGAAATATTATCTACCTGGAGCTGAACAAGATGTTGCAATCATTGACTATCACAGTGCATTGCAGTGACCTCCAGACTTTTTTAATCCTTAGACTGCAAAGGCTTTGAAAGAAAACAGCTAGTTTGATGAGAAAACGGACCACTCAATGTACCTTGCTTATGTTACCTGTGCTGTTTTGGATTGGAACATGATAAAATGGAACAAATGGTATCAAAATGAGCTAACTATCCTAAATCAGACCCAGACTTCCCTAACTCTGTACGTGTTCAATTTCTTTGACAGCTGTCTTCCACTTGGAGAAAGGTGAAACTTCACGAGGCCGCATTTGTTGAGCAGGTGCCCAGGTTTGCAACTCTCTCCAAGAAGATCTCAGAAGAGTTACAAGGGCATCATCTGGACAAAATGTAAAGCTTCACTGTCAGACTATCCTATCCCTGGTAAGGCATCTGAGGTCACCTAATTACTGTTGGAAAAAAGCCTTAATAAAAAGGAATTTCCCTGCAAAAGAAGAGAACTACTATAGAGATATTGCATGTTTGGGAAATGTTCATATTGCACTGTGATGAATATGTTGTAAGAATGGAAGCAAAGTAATAGGAAGAGAATCAATACAGGATAAGAAACACTTTCTAAAGGTGTCTTGTAACTTGTTGTTTGTAGCTATTGTTTGTAGTCTGCTTTCTGTGAGGGAGAACTGAGTGTGACCAAAGAATTTTTGAAAAATGCCTGTGAGTCTTATGGCAGAGGTCAATGAGCCTTTGAAAAAACATTGACTGAATACATTTTGCATAATAGCTCTAAGCCTAAGCAGAGTGTGAGTCAGGATGTATTCTGTGGACCCATTGAACTGCATATCTTATTGTGAAGTTTCATCTCTAAATCACTTCGGTATTATTTCCCTTCTATGACCATGACTGTGCAGCTGTGCATAAGTCTTATGCACACATTTACCTCTGTGATCTAGAGGATATTTCCTTCAGACCTGCATTTTAAGTTTTGCAAAATCAAGATCTCAATACACTTGCAATATTCTTCTCTATGTACAATGGATGAATAGTATTATAGTACGAATAGACTATAATAACAGTGTAAATGATAAAACATAGCTGTACTCAGTACAATGTGACTGTTCTTAGTTTATCTTCAAGTGCCTGTACAAACACTAACAAGGTTTAAAGGATAGTTCTGAATGACATTCTGTGTTAAATTAATTTTCTAAGGAATGTTGAAAACAGTTGCAGAAAATCACAAAGCGTTCTTGTATCTTATGTAGCCTATTTGTTTATTAATTTTTGCTTGGTGAGTGGTTTTCTTGTTTTAATTTTGTTAGTCATTTTGGGTTTTTTTTCTTGCTTTAATAAACATAGCCAATTAAGTTAATGTTATAATTTTATGACTTAAACTTAGCTTCATATGTACTGGCCCTACTGAAGCTAAAACTGTTGGCTGTATGTTAAAGAAATGCATGAGAAATAGGAATTAATGAGAAATTTCCATTAATGGGTCTCTAGTATGTGACTTTAAGAGAATCTGCCATTAAACAATGCTTGGATGATGCTGGAAAGGTGATGTTAATGCTGTTTCAGCTCTTCTGCCTGGCATCACTCTCAGCTCAGCCTGAGAACACTGGTGCAGAGCCTGTAGCAGGAGTTAATTTTGTCAGAATCAGCCTTGTTATAACAACATTCATGCCTGTTCATGCCCCTCTATGGGAGGTTAGAGAAGAAACAGAATTTTCCTGTGTTGTAGAAGAGTTGATGACAGACCAAAATGCAAGCTAGACTCAACCTGTGATTGTTAAGAAATCCTGTTCTGTCCAGATGAGTACAAGAAAAAAACTTTATTGCCTTTTCACTTTGTGTCTAGTGAAATGTCACTCAGTATCATAGTTCACTTAACAGCTACAGCACCAAGCCAACAAGCAACAAGGGTCAATGAAATGGTGGAGCTGTCAATTTTATGGCTAGTGGATGAAGAATATAGGCTGAAGCATGCAGGCTCCATGCCTCCCCAGAAGTAATTTCTTATACATTTTTGGTAGGATGTACATGTTTAAAATTTTGAAAAACAATAAAAATAGTCCTCCTGTCTGAGACCATAGTCTTTTAGCCGGATGTACGTGGCTTAAATTTCCAAGCATGTTTATAAAGTTTAGGTACAAGTAAGTACTCTGAAGTTATCACCACACATCTCAGGAAATTTTTAAATGTGTTTAATGTGTGCAAATCCTTTATGCTTTACATCTGAGGATAGATGTCTTTTTCAAAGACAGGAGCTTCAGCTATAAATTTTGTAATGTATCTGCTACCTGCAGATAAAATTTTGTTGTAAATTAGAAAGCCTGAAAGATCATGAGAGGAAACAGAAATCGGACACAATTTTTGGACAGGACAAAGGTATAATCAGTCTGGTACATCACAATTCAGTAATCTGTTGAAAGACTCTCTCTTGTTATGTCACAGAATGTGTTTCATTTAAATTCTGAAGCATAGGACATTAGCTCCTATCTGAGTAAAGGCAGCTGACGTAAAGGATTAATACTTTTTTATTGTGGAGATACAGCCCTGTAAGTGTAGTGGGTTTGTGTGGCCAGGTTTTGGGGGGAAGGGTTGGGGAGATTACAAGAGTGGCTTGTTTAAAAAATTGCTGCTAGAAGCTTCTCCTGTAGCTGGCCAATGCCAGTCAGCTCTCAGATGGACCCACTGCTGACCAAGACCTGGACAATTAGTAATGGAGGTAACATGTCTGTGATTAATATATTTGACAAGGGGAAGAAGTTGCTGCTCAGATGCAAAACTGCAGCAGCAGAAGGGAGTGCGAACAACATCTCCACAGACACCAAGGTCAGAGAAGAAGGAGAGAGAGGAAGTGCTTAGGCATTGGAAGAGAAATTCCCATGTAACCTGTGGTGAAGACCATGATGAGGCAAGCCCTGCCCTTGCATCCCATGGAAGCCATGGTGGAGCAGAGATCCACCTGCAGCCTGGAGAGAACCCCATGCCCGAGTGAGTAGATGTCTGAAGGAGGCTGTAACCATGTGGGAAGCCTACCCTGGAGCAAGTTCCTGGCAGGGCCTAAAACCCATGGAGAGAGAGCCCACACCAGACCAGGTTTGTTGTCGGCAGTTCATTCCTAAAGAACTGTTTCCTCCAAGGTTGAGCCCCATGCTGGGGCAATTAATAAAGAACTTGAGCCCATGTGAAAGACTCATGTTGGAAAAGTTGATGGAGGACTATTTCGAGGAGCAGTGGGAGATGTGAGGAGGCCTCCCCCGAGAGGAAGCAGCGGAAAAGCCCATCTGTAATGAACTAAATACAACCCCCATTCCCTGTCTCCCAGAACTGCTCAGGGAGAGGAGACAGAAACTTGGGAAGAAGGGAGGGGTGAGGGATTGTGCTTTAAGATTCAGTTTTTATTTCTCATTTCTCTACACTGTTTCGATTGTTTGTTACTGAAATCAAACCACTTCTCCCCAAGCTGAGTCTGTTTTGCCCATGACAGTAATTGCTGAGTGATCTCGCTGTCCTTATCTCTGCTAACCAGCCCTTTGTTATATTTCTTTCTCCTCTGTCCAGTTGAGGAGTGGGAGTGATAGAATGACTTGGTGGGCACCTGGCACCCAGCCAGGCTTAAATCACCACAGTAAGTTAGAGAAACAGATTAGAGTTGTGAGGAGACCAGAGCAACATTTTTCCTGATAATCTGTTGTGGTCAAGGTGTGGCATTTATGATGATTTCTAGATAGGGAAAGCACTTGAATCATTTTATTTACATTGTATTGTTGCATGTATATATATAGATATTTACGGAAAATCAGTAAAGGTATAAAAATACCTGTCTTCAATTGGAATCTGTTTTGTGTAAATTACAGTTTAAAAGTTTTTAGAACTTTGTGTCTTAGCAGTTTTCTACTGCAGCGAGATTTTTGGACTCATTAAACATCCTAAAGGACAAGATATCTGTTAGCACACTCAAATTATTTCATTAACACTTTAACTACTAAAATTTGGGTTTCTCTGTATTTCTAGCTCCTGAAAAATTGCACTTTAAATAAAAATTATTTAAAGTTGAAGGATGAACAGACATGCTATATTCCAGTGGGAAAACAAGCTAAAACTTTCAGTTTGCATGGTAATGATTGACAACCTGCGTGGCAATGTCTGCAAAGCCAGAGTTTACTCTGAGACACTGTAGGACAAGAGCTGTCTCAGGATAAACTTTCAGTCCAGCTTTTGGTGGTACTTTAGCAGACATCTGCAGATAGCCTTCACTGGAATGGCAATGGTTCACTGTGGCATCTTTCAGGTGTGCTCTATTGTAATGTAGGCAGGGTGAAAACCCTAGTCTTGCCACTCACAGAAGGGTTTGTTAGATAAGAACAAATGGCAGCTGAAGACAAAGTTTAGAACAAGGAAACAGCAATGATGGTTAGCCAGATTTCAAGCATCTCACAGTAACCATAGTGGCTGATTCTTATTTGTTGTTGTAAATATTGTGAAATACTATTATATTAAAGATCTTGTGATTAAACAGTCACACTCTACTAAAAGGAGTTTTTCTTCAATGTTATCATCTTAAATATCTCTGGCATAGAGTTAAAAGTCTACTTTTAATCAGAATTGTTATTGGTTATCAGTTCAGGCCAAAAAAGCAAAAAATCCTTTTAACATCAGTCCCAGTAAAACAAAAAACCCCAGGCACCAGAAAAATGGTCTATCAAGGTTAATTTTTTTTTTTAAATCTAGTATTGTCATATACTTCTTCTGAGATCAGGATCTAGAGTAAGATTTTTTTTTTTGAGGGTTTTTTAAGGCTACAATTTCGATGTTGGTAGTTTCAGGTACTTAAATAGCACAAAAATCTAAGTTTTCATATTTGCTGTGCCCTGGTTAGAAGAGTATTGAGGTCAAAGAAAATTGGGGATAGCTGATAAAAGATGAGTTGATTGTTTTGGTTTAGGTGGGTTTTTTTTGGGGGGGGGGTTATAGCCACATTACAACTACTTTAAGGGTTCATTGTGCTTCAGAAATGTCATATTCCTTTTCTTATTTCCCACTATCATGCACAAATTTCTGCCCAGCCCATTTTCAGACTCCCAGACACTCAAAAGAATATGGAGTCCTATTTTATCTATGCATCCATTTGATTTCACACCAAAACCCAGAAATATGTCCTAGAAAAAAACAAAACAAAGCATGTTGAAATGTTAAAAAAAATCAATCAAACAAACAAACAAAAAACTAAACAAAATTGACTTAGATGTTACATCAATTTATTCAGCTACTCAGTTTTAAACTCAAGGGCTTGGATTCAAAAATTACATACAAAAATTAAAAGAAAATATATGGCTATATAAACAAAATTGGGCTTTGTTCCTCTATTTCTGAGGCAGCTGTCAGAAGGAGGGTTTTCAGGGAAACTCAGTCTTCTTTAACTTTTGTTTGTTTAAGAGTTTGACCTTTCTTACTTCTTTCAGTGGTTCTCTCAGTAGATGGCTTAAAAACAGACACCCAGGCCACTATTTCTGACTTATATGTTATTTTTTTTATTGGTGTCTTAGTTTTACTATCTTTTAAGTGTGTGTGGAAATTCTCTTGAGGTGTGTTATAAAGCTGTTTTTGTAAAACATCTATCTCCTACTTTTGCTTAGCACAGTACACTTTGGAGGAGGGAGAGGAAGTCCAAAAGGCGGGGAGGTTTTATCATCAGGTAGAGTATCACTGAATCTAGCTCATTGATTTTGCTGAAAAAGCAGTAAACAGTCAATTACCTATTAAATACATGAATTGTGTACATTATTGCAAAGGGTTTATGTAGGGTATGGAAAGTGTGCTCTGATTTGTAGTCTACAGGACGTTGGAAACCACATGAAGCAAATTTCTCATCTAAATTGAGATTTTTTTTTACATGGGAAATGAGTCATTTTTGAGTGGCGATCCTTCATAACATTCACTGTATGTTGCAGTAGCTCATGCTGACACTTTGAAATTAAATCAATCATATGTCTCACAGAAGGATAATTCCTTGCAAATGATGTCAGGTCAGTTGTATTTAAATTGATTTGTTTTAAATGTAGCTTCTATGGGAGATGGAAATAATATCAGAAAATACTTAGGGACAGTCTGGGCATCTGTTTTTGTTGAGAAAGCGAGGATCAAACTCATTTATGATATGAGAAATCAGTGTCCTTTTTTTCATTCTTTCAGGCTGCCATTGAAAAGTAGGCAGCTGAACTATCTGCTATTACTTGTCTTCTGGACACGTGGCCTTTAGGAGGTTTAAGTGAACAATAAACCATGGAATTTGTAACCTTCTGGACATGGGAACAGAGAGAGAAGCAGTCGGCTTAAATTGCTCTATCAAGGGAATAATGGCAATGATTCAAGTGCAAGCACAAAAGAATACTTCTTACTAGTGTCATCATGGCAACATCAGCCAATTGCCTCAGAGAAGGGCAGGTACCTCAATGTAAGCAGCTTGAGAACAAGACTGAGGCCACAGACTGCCAGCTGAGCCACTCCAGTAGATGATGTAGTGGACACAGCAAGCAAGTTGCTTCAGAGGAAATGTATGCTGACTTTAAACTCTCTTTAAACTCTCTAGTTGCAATTCCAGTTGAAGATTAGGGACAATTGCATAAAGGTAGGTGCAGACCAGGTACATATTCATGATATTTTTTTCCTGAATGTTTACAAAAACTAATAGATTAACTATCTTGTGATATTTTCTAGGTAGGTACTGAATGGTTGTTTTCTAGCTGGGTTGCAGAGTAGAAATAACTAAATACAAGGGTAAGTGACAAGATGAGGGTAAACTAAAGAGGGAAGTGGCAAGAATGTGATAACTATGAATGAATTAGGATTGGTGCATATTAAGTGATGGATGCTTTTAATTACTAGAACTTTAAACTTTCATATAGTCTTTCATGTATTCACATCCATTATAAATTAGGAACAGTCATTTATGGAAGATCTTTTTACTTCACTTCTTAATTCATATTTCAGTATTTCTTCAACTGGTCTTCAGATAACTTACTTTGGAAATGCATTATTGCATTTTATGAAATGACCTAGAAACTACACCTCTTCTGAGATATCATATGTCTTTTCACATTTCTAATAGTTTATTTCTTGCTGGCTAGATACCTTCCTAAAGCTCCCTGAAATACCCCTCTCTCAGAAAAACAGCCATGATATTCATTGCCTTTCGAAGAAGAAAAATAATGATTTTATTCATAGACTAGTGGAAAGAGTTTGAGGGAATTTATGAATTCACATATTTTGTCCACCTTGGGACTGAAATAAATTATCTTAAAGTATTCATGTAGACTAGTGTTGTTCTGCAGATAAACCTTAATACAGATTTCCTCTTGCCCTGCCCCTGGTTTTGTATAACTTCAGCAAAAACACTACACTTGCCCTTAGGAAGAGGCAGCACAATATAGTATTTCCAAGATGGTGATGAAGCCAAAGCCTGTAAACAGGTCAGTTTTGCTGTGTCTGTTTTGCCAGATTTACAAGCTGGAAAGGTAGTTGTATTCTTTTTCAAATGTATTTCTAATTATCTGCTGGCATTTTCCTGGAACAGGAAAACTTTCTCTTCTTTAGACGAACATTTGCTTTATGCACACATGTAAGGGGTATGATTATTATTATTGCTGTGTAGTACTGATCTGATGGCATGTATGTGTGATGCTTTTAAAATATGTAGCTTTTATACTCACCAGGCTTGTAGTCTAACTGTGATGAGTATTAGGCAAATGAGATAATGGCTTATAGGGAGTAGAATGAATCATATGTGAAGGGCTGGACAAAATAAAGGCTATTTACATTACTATTTTGTTGTAAGCCTAACAAATGCTTGGCACTGTGGACATCAGAAGCTGTTCAAGCTATGGCAAAGCTTTGATAACTGAGTCACAGCTGAGGAACCCAAAAATGTTAGAAGGTTTGCAGCATTTTGGAAAAATACCTAAGAAGGTAAAAAAATGGAAGAGACTGAGAATTACACTTGAGCTTTGATTTAGGCAGTCAAAAGTAAGATGAGATTGTGTTCTTGTACTTTTAAAATTCTTTACTAAAAGTAATTAATGTAAAATATCTGTTTTCTCTGATCATGGCAACGTGCCACTTTGTGGTAGTCATCTTGGATCTTCCAGTTCAAACTCTTTCAAAGTAACACAAAGGTTTGCCATTTTAGTTCATCTTTAGTCTTCCTCTCTCTCTTAATTCCTGCAATTGCTCACTACAGAGTTCTTCTGGTAGTAAACACATTCTCAAAGATACTCAGCTTGCTCTTGCTAGGATATACCATACCTTATTAATAGCAGTGTTTTGGAGAGAGAAGTCCTCAATCCATCTGGTATTCCCATATAATTGAAACTTATTCCTGAACAGCTCTCAGCCTCTTTGACTTACTGGATCAGATACCCTTGTTTGTTGCTTTTCACCCCTTTTCCAAGCTTTGACGGGAGTTGGAATACAGGAACGAGAATATGAACCTCCTGATGAACAAGAAGGGTATCCTGATGACAGAGGGTGCAGATAAGGTGGAACTACTGAATACCTGTTTTGCCTTCTCTGTGAATGCCTTCACTGTCAAGGCCAGCCCTCAGGAAGCCCAGTCCCTGGAGGACAGTAGAGTAGTCTGGAGAACAGAACTTTCCTTTGGTGGACAGGATGAGTTTAGAGATCTGTTGGGCAAGCTTAACACCCATAAAACTACGGGACCCGATGAGATGCACCCATGATTGCCAAGGGAGCTAGCTAATGTTATTGCTAAGCCACTTTCCATCATTTTTGATCGATCGTGAAGGACTGGCGAGATGCCTGATGACTGGAGGAAGGCCAATATCACTCCAGTTTTCAAGAAAAGCAAGAAGGAGGATCCAAGAAACTACAGGCCAGTCAGCCTCACCTCCATCCCTGGAAAAGTAATGGAACAAACTCATCCTAGATGTCATCTCAAAACATATGAAGGAAAAGATGGCTACCAGGGGCACTCAACATAGACTCACCAAGGGGAAGTCCTGCTTGGCCAACCCGATAGCCTTCTATGATAGCATGATTGGCTGGCTAGATGAGGGGAGATTGGTGGGTGTCATCTACCTTGACTTTGGCAAAGCTTTTGATGCTATTACGTCCTCATAAAAAGGTTCAGGCAGGGTGGGTTGCATGAATGGGCGATGAGGTAGATTGGGAACTGGCTGAATGACAGAGCCCAGAGGGTGGTGATCAACAGAGCCAAGTCAAGTTGCAGGCCTGTGGCATGTGGAGTTACACGGGGATAAGTTCTGGGGCCAGTCTTATTCAACATCTTCATCAATGATCTGGGTGAAGGGACAGAGTGTACCCTCAGTAAGTTCACTGATGACACCACATTGGGAGGACTGGCTGATTCCCCAGAAGGCTGTGCTGCCATTCAGCAGGATCTCGACCAGCTTGAGACTTGGACAGAGAGGAACCATATGTGGTTATCAAGGACAAGTGGCGAGTGCAGAGTCTTACACTTCTGGAGGAACAACTCCATGTAGCAGTACAAGCTGGGGATTGACCTGCTAGAGAGAAGCTCTGTGGAGAAACACCTCCATAGTCCTAGTTGACAATAAATTAACTATGAGCCAGCAATGTGTCCTTGGGCCCAAGAAGGCCAATGGCATCCAGAATGCAACAAGACAAGTGTGTCCAGCAGGTCGAGGGAGATTCTGCTCCCCCTCACTCTGCCCTGGTGAGGCCTCATTTGGAGTCCTGTGTCCAGTTCTGTGTCAAGCACCTTCCCTGGGCAGTCTGTGCCAGGGCTCCCTCACCTGAACAGCAACAAAGTTTCTTGTCATGTTCAAATGAAACTTCCTGTGTTCCAGCTTGTGACAGTTACCCCTTGTCCTGTCACTGTGCACTACAGAAAAACAGATTTGCCCCATCCTCATGACACCCACCCTTTATGTACTTATAACGGTTGATAAGGTCCCCCTCATTCTTCTCCAGGCTGAACAGCCCCAGACCTCTCTGTCTTTCCCCATAAGAGAGATGCTCCACTGCCCTCAGCTGGACTGGCTGTGCTCCATCCCAGCTTCTTGTGCACTCAGTAGACCCTCAAAGCAAATTCTGTGAGGAACTAAATTTCTCTGATTCCCTCCTTACTTTCTTTCTTTACTTTCTCCTAGTAGACTTTGTCTTGAATGTGGTGTGTTATAACTAATGACATTTCAGTCACTGATTGTTACAGCAATATGTGTTCAGCCAATGGGATTTCATAGCATATATATCTGCAGTATGAGAGTGTAATTATCTGTTGGCTTTCCAAAACTAGTGGCAATATGACTAATGTTGAAAGCTTTTTTGTGTGTCTTTCTCCTTCTTATTTTAATCTAAACCCTTTGAGGAACAGGAGACTCTGGTAATGACTCACTGAGCAATGAGACAGCAGTCTCAGACACTGTAATGAGATGCAGAAAAGGTCATACATTTGCTTTCATAACAGATTTAGTAATTAAATTGAAACATATGTGAAAGCATGTGATGCATTCAAGTTGGCAAGTATAGGTGAATACTTCCTTGTAGTTTCTTAAGTCTTGATCAGTTTGTGTGAGATGAAGTTACTACAAATTAAGTTTTGTCTTACTTAGTGGCATTTACACCTGAAGTGATGTAATTTTTCCTATTGAAGACAAGAGCTGTAAGGAGGCACTTAGTGTTTCAGAGTTGTTGCCATTTATGAATAAGAGTAATGATTGCTCTTTTTTTTTTGTCTGTAAGTCTTTGCAGTGAGACTATATTTAAAAGTAAAGCATAAAGTTTTGTATTATTTATCTATTTTTACCAAAAAGTTGATAGCTTTTTCATAGAATCACAGAATGGTAGGGGTTGGAAGGGACTTCTAAAGATCATCTAGTCCAACCCCTCTGCTAAAGCAGGACCACCTAGATCAGGTCACACAGGAACATGTCCGGGCCAGTTTTTAAAACCTCCAGAGGAGAAGACTTTGCAACATCCCTGGGCAGCCTGAACCTCATCCTTACAGTAAAAAAGGTTTTTCTTATGTTTAAGTGGAACATTGTATGCTCCAGCTTATGTACATTTCCCCTAGTCCTATCACTGGAGACAACAGGTGATAGGCACCCCATCCCTCTGATATACCCCTTTTAGATACTTGTGTTAATAAGATTCCCCCCTCAGTCTTCTCATCTCCAGCCTGAACAGTTCCAGATCCCACAGCCTTTCCTCATAGAAGAGATCCCTTGGTCATCTTTGTGGCCCTACACTGGACTCTCTAGAACTTCCTTATCCTTCTTGAGCTGGGGAGCCCAGAACTGGGCCTCACCAGGGCAGAGTAGAGGAGGAGAACTCACTTTTACTCGTTGGCCACACTTGATGCACCCAAGGATGCCACTGACCTTCTTGGGCATGAGGACACATTTCTTTGCCATGTTTAATTTGTCATCCACCAGAACTCCCAGGTCTCTCTCCACAGAGATTTTAATTATACTGTTGTAAGTTTGGTTTGTTTTTTTTTTTAAGTGGAGTCATGCACACAAATCAATGTGCCCCGAAGTCTTGTGACATAGTTACCTATTTTGGTTTTTTTCTCATTGATGTCTCATGCTAGAATACACCTAGGAAAATATTGTTTAGTCAGAACTGAATGTAGTACCATGGAATTAACTTAAAACAGCTAGTAACAGGTTATTCTATTCTCTAGTGTATCTCCACTCAGTCCTTTTCTAAGCTACAAAAATTCTGTGTGGTGTCATGTAAGGAAACTATTTTCTGTAACCTTTACAGCTGTAAGGTGTTAAGACAAGAACCCGAACTCCATGGAATAGTCATGAAGTGGTTATGCCATGAATTTATATGGTAGTACAATTAGTCTTTCCATTTCTAGAACTTTCCTAATAATTGTCAACTTAGGAATTTTTTTTTCCTCCCCACAGTAATAACTGTCACCCATTCCCACATTATTGACCTGATTTTTAATTTTGTTGTAGGAATGTACAAATGACATGACAGACTTTGAGGCAATGGTATCAGTTACTGTGAAATTTTGCAGATGTAACCAAGTAATATTTGAGGTCATAATCTTAACAAGTATCGGAAATTATTTAGAGCCTATATAGAGTTCAGTATTCTGAATTCTGTTGTTCACGAGCTGGACAGCAACTTTCTGGGTTTACAATCCACATATAGATAGAACTGCATTGTATGTCAGCAGACACACAAAATTTCTACATTTACTTTTCTTTAATTGCAGGCATTTATGAGCCGCCATTTCTTGTATTATTGTGGTGAACCTACTCTGGATGTGAAGATTGCCTTTTGTCAGGTGTGTGTTCCTTACAGGTAAAACAAGGTACAGTATATACTTGTACTTCATTTTTGCAGTTCATGCCATAATAAAAGAAAAAAACAGAAGTGCATTTCAATAGCATACTGCATAAAAATGGTTATAAGAATGAGAATAAATTAAAAGAACAGACGAAAAAGAAAAAATACTTTTCTGTTTGTTTTGGTTTTTTTGTAGTTTACTCATAATGATTTTTAATGTTGTTTTGCAATAATGTCACTTAACATTCAGAGTTTTTTTTTTTAGATAAAATTAATAGCAGAGTTTGCAAACAGAAAGAAATGTTGTCTGTGTGTCCACTAAACTTCATGATGAATGAAACAATGTCACTGTGTGTACACAGATGCTTTCAGAGAAATACACAAATCAAAACTTTTATTGTACTCTTTTTGTGAGACAGACCCTTTCACATTGTAGCTTGTGACTGCAGCTTTCTGTCTCTCGTTCTGTCATTAGTGGGAGTAGTATCCGTCTTGTCTTCAGTTGGATGCTATGTGCTGTGCAGAAGTTATGAGACTTAACTATAGCCAATTCTGTATTTCTAAATTATGCTTGAAATTGTTTGATCACAATACTTGGAAGTCTACAAGACTGAAACTAACTTTGTGATGGGAAAAAAAAAAAACCTGATTTGTCCAGTTTTTGTTTCTCTTGGTTATCTTCAGTTAGTTAACATTATGTATATATATGCATGTCACAAATCTTTGTGCATGTTTTTCCATCATGAATAAAAGATGACATTTTTAATCACTTCTGAACATTGTTTTGTGTTTGAATTCAGTCTCTTTGTAGTTCTTTGGGTGAGATGGGATGCCAGTAACCTAACTAGCTGGAGGGATGTTATGGACATGATTCTTTTTAAGGGTGAGAACGGGAGTTATTTATATGTAAGCATTTAACACAAAACAGCAAAAGATATTTAGTGTTTTGATTTGTGCTTTTAACTCAGAAGTATTAAATATTTGTTCTACTGAGAAGACTGACTCTGTACTTAGTAAATCACAAAATCATAGAATCCCAGGGGCTGGAAGGGACCTCAAAAGGTCATCTAGTCCAACACCCCTGACTGAGCAGGACCACCTAGAGTAGGTCACACAGGAACTTGTCCAGGTGCGTTTTGAATGTCTCCAGAGAAGGAGACACCACAACCCATCTGAGCAGCCTGTTCCAGTGCTGTCACCCTCACAGTAAAGAAATTCTTCCTTGTGTTTCTTTGGAACCCCTTATGTTCCAGCTTGTACCCGTTGACCCTTGTCCTATAATAGGCCATCATTGAGAACAGTCTGCCTCCATCCTTTTGACACTCACCCTTTATGTATTTGTAAACATTAATGAGATGACCTCTCAGTCTCTTCCAAGTTAAAGAGCTCCATCTCCCTCAGCTTTTCATCACAAGGGAGATGCTCCACTCCCCTCATCATCTTTGTGGCCTTGTGCTGAACTCTCTCCAGAACTGGACACAGTATTCCAGATGTGGTCTCACAAGGGCAGAGTAGAGGGAGAGGAGAATCTCTCTCAACCTACTGCCCACACCCTTTCTAATCCATCCCAGAATGCCATTGACCTTCTTGGCCATGAGGGCACATTGCTGGCTCATAGAATCATAGAATGGCAGGGTTGGAAGGGACCTTTAAGATCATCTAGTCCAACACCCCTGCAGAAACAGGTTCACCTAGATCAGGTTGCATAGCAACACAGCCAGGTGGGTCTTGAAGACCTCCAAGGAAGGAGACTCCACAACCCCTCTGGTTAGCCTGTTCCAGTGCTCCATCACTCTCACAGTGAAACAGTTTTTTCTTCAGATTGTATGAAAAAAAAAATTAATGAAAAAGTTAACGTTCACTGTGAAGAATACAAGTTTTTGCACAGTTCTGTTTACTAACTTTCCCTTTTACTTAGACCAAAGCAGAACTTTACAGAAATCTTTATATTTTACATGTGTAGAGGAAGGTACGCTTCATCACTTCACTTCCTTTTATGTTCAGTGCTCCTTGAGTCTTGGCGTCATTCAGTGTATGGCCATGTCTAGCCAATGCTTTCTGTCTCTCCACTTGGGGTTCTTCATTTAGTGGAAACACACTGCTGTAATTGTTTTCTATTACCCTAAATTAATTAAAATGTGTTCAGAGGCACATACAGAACTGAATGTATTTGCAGTGGGATACTTTTTTTTAAGTATATATGATGAAATCAATAGTATTTTGGATTCATTTTTATCACTGAATGAAACTGAATCGTATTTAACACCTACAGTAGGTATCCCAAAGATAAGTCAGCCAATAAATACATACAAGAGATACTATCCTGACACTGCAGGAAAGAGAATTCCATCCTTTAAACACTTACTACACAAATATTTTTTCAAGGTCTTCAGATCTTCAGATTTATTCTCTTGAGGATAAAAGCTGTTTCAGGCTTCATGTTAATTTATTCTCTCCATAAAGACAGGCCCTGATCCAAATAAAGTTTAAGTATATGGTTAGCATTAAGTACAAGAACAGTCTCTAAACTAAATTAGTTTTGACCTTAGCTGTAATGGATGTTGTTCGTTTGTATTGCATAGCATTGAGTGTGGATTCTACCTGTATTCTGGTAATACTTGGTCAAATACTTGGTCAAATGGTCACATTTACAGACTATTCAACAGTCTCCAGGTAGTAGTGTTGTTTATTCCATGCTAATGTGGAAATGAAATGCCCTGTGATTTACTAGCAGCAAAACTTCTATCTGATGAATCAGGTTTGGGAACTACTGTTAAAAAAAGGTGATGTTGTGACAGCAGAATGTGTATCATCCACAAGATGTAGATACTGCCACTCAAATCTTGAGGTGTCTACAACTGACAAGATTCCCAGCAGTATCTAGATAAGAGACTACAAAAATGTAGTTTCCAGTGAACATAATTCAACTCTATATTTTTCTCATGTGGTTCAACAAATGCAAAAATTATTTCTACTATATATACATGCAGCATATATAAGAAAAAATCAGCGTAGTATAGATCAATCCTGCCCTGTTGACTTGTTAAGATGAAAGCCTGTAGTCATGGTGGACCAGAATGTACAATTTATCCAATGGATTGTTGCAATGTTGTGACTCATGTTTACCATGTAGAATAGAAGTTCCACTCCCATTTGGAATTTGTTCATGCTGTGGACTTTCTACAAAATCTACAGTTGCACTGAAGTGTCTTTTATAAAGGTACAATATTGGAGAGTACTACGGTGATTGTTACCACCGTGGATATATTTTTCTTGTAATAAATATTTTGTGGCAATTTCTCTCTCATGACCTAAAAGGCATAGCTTTATGTACTATGAAAGTGACATATACTATATTATTGACTGTTCCTCAAGACACAGAGCTTACGTCATTCGCTGTAATACTTTTATATGATGAAATGATAATTCAGCAGGAATCCTAAGGACTTTCACCTTGAGGAAAAAAAAAAAAAGTGCTTCCCGAAAAATATTCAGTAGCATAAGTAGTTTCCCCACCTAGGATTTGCAATATAAAAACACCTGACATTACTGCACACTGCCAGCCAAATCGTATTCTGAAACAGTCATCTTTTTTGAAGACTGAGAAAAAAAAGACCTCTGCTTTTCTATTGTAATAGAAAAGTAGGACAAAAATATTTCTTTGTTAAGCTTATAGGATTTCATTATATTTTTCTAAGGCTAATATCACCAACATTTTATCTATAGGACTCTACACATTCGTACTGAAGTACGGTGTAACGCAGAGTAATGTATTCTGAGTAGAATAGGACATTAAAGCTGAAGTACTGAATGATAATTAACAGTGTCTAAAGGATGCTGACAGCTCAATCCATGCTTCCTTTCATTTATTTTTTGATATCTTTTTTTTTAATCAGTATTAAGATGTGTATAGCCCGACAGAATTTTCAAGTCTTCTAAACTGTTGTTGCATAGGATATCTTTATTTAGAATACAATTCTATGTTGGTTTTTTTTTTTAACCTGGAGCAGTATAAAATCATAGAGTCATTACAGTTGGAAAAGATCTTTAAGATTACCAAGTCCAACCACTAACCTTACACTGCCAAGCACATCACTAAACTAAACTGTATTACTCAGCACCATATCTATGCATTTTTCAAATATCTCCAGGGATGAGCAGCCCGTTCCAAAGCTTAATAACCTTCTTGGTGAAAACATTCTTCTTAATCTCCAATCTAGACCTCCCCTGGTGAACCTGACAACATTTCTTCTTGTCCTATCACTCATTACTGGAGAGACGAGATTGACCACCTCACTACAACTCCCCTTTCAGGGAGTTATAGAGAGTGATCATGTCTCCTCTTTGCTCCCTCAGCCACTTGTTATCCAAACCATTCATCAATTTAATTACTCATTTCTGGACACCCTTCAGCACCTTCATGTCCTTATTGTAGTGAGGGGTCCAGAACTGGACAAAGTATTTGAGGTGCAGCCTCACCAGTGTCAAGTACAGGGGCACAATCACTTCCCTGGTCCTGCTGGTCACACTATTTCTAATACAAGACATGGAAACATTTAATGTGACTCAGGAATGTCAATCCACATGCTAATTCTTTGATATGACATCATTACTAGTCTTTATTGTGCAATTTAAATAATTTAATGTCCCAGATAGAGTATATCAGTGGTTTTGCTAAATGAATTTGGAATTGATGCTATACTGATGCCACTGAATGAAAACCTTAGAGTAAAAGTTTAGTTTGTATGTCAAGGATATATCATCTTTCATGCGAAGAAAGAATGCGAGAACTGGGACTGTTTAGTCTAGAGAAGAGGAGACTGAGGGGAGATCGTGTTAACATTTACAAATATCTAAATGGTAGGTGTCAGGAGGTTGGGACATCCCTTTTTTCTATGGTAGCTAGCAACAAGACAAGGGGTAATGGGATGAAGCTGGAACACAAAAAGGTCCATCTAAATATAAGAAAAAACTATTTCACTGTGAGAGTGATGGAGCCCTGGCATAGGCTGCCCAGAGAGGTTGTGGAGTCTCCTTCCCTGGAGGTCTTCAAGACCTGCCTGGACATGTTGCTATGCAACCTTATCTAGATGGACCTGCTCTGGCAGCGAGGGTTGGACTAGATGATCTCTAAAAGTCTCTTAATTGTATGATTCTATGATATTTTTTGCAAACCTTTACTCAATTTACACTTTACAAAAAAACCAAAACCCAAACCAAAATTGTAAAAAATTTTAAAACTTTCATTTCTCTCAAAATGTCTTTTTTTTTTCCTGCCTGTATTCTGCTAACTTGCTTTATTTCTAGTCATGGTTACTAGCTTTGAACAAAACATATGCAGACTTCCTACATGCAATATTACATCAATGACCATTTAAAAATCACATGACTGTAGAAAACTTTTTATTTTCCATACAGAAAAGACTGCTCTTCAATTGGTTGATTCACCTGTTTCTGTTTTCTAATTTTATCCTAACTTTGATGAATCACTTTAATTAAAGCTAATGCCTTAATCAGATTGGAAGTTTACTACTTTGACCAATAAAATTAACTGTCTTCTTGCAACATATCCTTTAATCAGGCCTTCTATCTATTAATTGGTATTCATAAGCCATAATGAAAAGTTACTTAGATTTCTAGAACTACAATGATACTTCATAGTATCAAGAGATGTCTGTTTCTAACAAAATGTGTGATTAAATTATTCAGATCCCTACAGTATTTACTAAGAAAAAGAATCTTTTCATTAGCTGTTGTCTTCATGGTGAATACTGTAATTATATCATTATACTGAGAAATTTGAAGGTTTTAATACTTCCTCTGTACTGTTGTTATGTGCTGCTACTTTTCCTTTCTTTTTAAAGGAAGCCATGATATGCATCGGATCACACGATTTCATGCAATCAATCTTCTTGCTACCCTTCTTGCATCCTAGAAAAAAGCTTCTTAAACAAAATCCAATATTTCAATGTAACTCTAGTTTCCTTAGAAGTGTAAACTATTTGAAATACACTATATTATCAATATATGCAATAAATAAAGAGGAGCTGTTAATCCCATCTTGGCTCTCCCATGTTCTTAACACACTGTGCTTCTACATTCCGTTCACTAATGTTGATAAATTGTGTGTACTTTTCATTTCTTAAGTGTTGCGATGTTTCAGCCAGCTTTTAGTGATCCCATTTCTGTTTCCTAATCTTAATTTTATCTCGGTTCTTCCCATGTTATTGCTTCTTTTCAAATCCCGGGCCTCAGAACAAAATGATTCATACAAACTGGGAGGCTTCCTCTCCTATCGTTTCTCCTACAAGTTGCCTGTGTCTGCTGCCCTCACTTTGTTTTGGACATGATTCTACAGCATGTCTTTGCTAGCTTCCTATCTTTGGAGCTGTTCCTGAATGAGATGTTTCCGCACATCTTTAGTGTAACTTTTTCACCTACTCAAAACTTTTCTTGCCTTTTTGACTACTTATTCCATTTGGATCACTCATGAAAGTCCTGTCCATAAAGAGACTTCACTCTCAAGGAAATATTTTCTCTCATTGTTTCTTGATCAGTCTTTTCATCCTTAGCTTTGGTATGATGACCAGAGTTTGGTGATATCCCTGTGACAGTGTTGAATTCTTCAGTCACTGGGGGAATGAAGAAACATTTTGGCAGTGTTTTATTGTGCAGATACTCACATATTACTCATCTCTTAGAAGTCTGACCTGAAATGAAGCAGACACATTTGGGTCACAGTGACTTCTGACCAATACGTGATGCCACAGTTATAAATGAACTACAAAAAAAATTTGCCTGTAAGAAAGAAGTAGTTATAAGTAGTTAAAGCTCAGTGAACATGTGGATGACAAATGAAGAATATATAAGTTGTGCTTTACTTTGTGTTTTGAATACAAAAAAAAAGAAACAGAAAGCAGACTTACTGCTTCGTGTGTAATCAGAACTAGGTATCTCAGTTATAAGAGGTTAAAAATGGACAGTATGTTTAAAAAACAACAACAAAAAATAAAAGCAAATCTAACCAGTATTTATGAATATTGTACTTAATCTGATAACGTTTAAATAGGATATTTTAAAATAAAGTGAACAAAGTAAATATAGTTAAAAGATCAATGATTTATCAGTCAGGGTTGAGTTGTTTGCAAAAGTCAGTTGGCTACTTAAAAGGCTGATGATAAAGGAGGATAGATTCTGTCTAGGGGCTAGGACAACACTGCTGAAGATAAATTAAAAGCCAACAGAGAATTAACATGTTAAAAATCCCACTCAAACTAAGTGGTAGGCCTAGGTAGAGTGGGTGACTTAGAGAATAAGATGGAAGAATGGAAAACTGTGATGTGGCTAATAAAAATCTGTAATACCACATCCAAACACACACACACAAACAAGATGAGAAATCTGTTTCTTATAGAATGTTTGATCACTGTCTGTAGACTTCTCTATGGAGTTTTGTGAGAGACAGAATAAATGAGAAGTCTGGCTTTATGGTGAGACAAATAGATATTTCTGCCAGAAATGTGACATATACGAAATACACAAGGAAAAATAATTTAGTAGGCCTTTCTACACAAAGGTGCTTTGTGATGGCTTCTGTGGCCAGCTAAATTTACACAGCAAAGCATGTTGACTGTTAAATCCAAGGCAGAGGGTCCAGTAAATGCCTATTCATCCCAGAATTCTGGCAGTTGAGTCTTCTGAGAAAATTACTGCAGTACAAGTGGGAGCATACCATTAAATTAGTACTGTTGTTGACTTAGCAGATGCACACGGATTATGAGGGCTTGTCTGAGTTTACATTTTCAGAGCTGGCAAGAAGACTCTGAGGATTTTACCATGCTTCAGAATTTCAGTTGTTATAATCTCAGCATCTGACTTTTAAGGTCAAATTGTAGCTTTCAGATACTACTGTTTACATCCTGAGGGAATTGATGACATCTGTCTCTGAAATATGATGTTCCCAACAGTCTCTTTGTCTGGTACGGGGAGGAGACTTGGAGAGCCCTGGGGAGCCATTACAATTGCTAGCTCAGAACATCTCATTTGCATCCTGCTTATCTTTGGGCACTGTGCCATATGCAACAGTCAGCCTTTCAGTGTTGTGTCTAATGCTTTTCCTTGCCTGCATTCACAAATGAGGAGTCCCTTAGTTCTCAGTAGCCTTCAATCATAGCACCCTTAAAAGCTGATTTATTTCTGTAGGTATTTCTCTGTAAAGACAGGGAAGGATACTAATATTAAGGTAAAGGCTTCTCTCAGCTGATACCTGCTAACAGCCTCTGTGACAGCACTCATCGTCTTGGAAAAGCAAAGGAGAGCAATTTAGCTTAAGCTTATTTAGCATGGTTTGTATTTATAAAAGCTAAGATCTATAAGATGCTGAGCTGTGATATTTTAGGCTTATCTGTAATACAAGGAACAGTATTAGAAATGTTCTATCCATTAAATATAATAAATATAGTTCTTTTATGGGATAGAAATGGACAAATATAATAGGATATCAGAAAACTATTCATCTCATAATACAGAAAATAACACAATTTTGTTTCTATTGTGCTTTTTAACCCTCTCTTTTGCTGTCTATTCTGTAGGAAATAAAAAGATAAAATAATAGAATACAAGTTGTAGCTGTGCATGACAAACTAAGTCATTTGAGTTCTACAGAATTTTTTGAAAATTGCTCTTTGAAAGCAAAATATATGCTCTCTAAACATTTAGTACTAGTGAGAGTATCTTTTTCCTTCATCTCAAATGCCTCAGTCTTGACAGTTTATTTTCCTTCCTCTCTCCAGTTGTTGGGGTATTAAGCAAACACCAATGAAAATATAGGTATGTGTTGAAGTGTCATAACAGGGACAGCTAGGTCTTCAGGTCTGCAAAAATTTTATTTCTTTTGCTCTTAAAATTCTTAATATGGAAGAATATAGAGAATGGCACTACATGTGTGTTAGAGGTTTTCAACAAGATACTAGAAAGAGAAAATAATGGTGCATGCATTCTTGTACATGTGAAATGAAAGTTACGTTCCAGTCAGTGTTGAAGGAACATAATGTCATTGTCCAAATATTTGTGGACACCAAGAATGCACTCCAATGCATATTTTGTCTTTGAGGAATAATATGTTGATTTACCAAGAGTTCCGAGAAACTAGATGTATTTTGTTCAAAGGGAAAAAGACATTTGCTTTTGTTTCACACCTGCAATGTATACTAATACTTTTGGGCCCTAATAATGTAGCTTTCCCAAGTTCATTTGAAGTTCACTTGAAAACTCAATGAAGTTCATTTTTCTATCTGAGACAATACATATTTACTGTTATATCCTAAGAAGAAAACCTGATCCCATGTGTATGTATACTCTCCCTTTCCCCAGCTAATTCTTAATCACAGAATCACAGAATCTTAAGGGCTGGAAAGGACCTCAAAAGATCATTTAGTTTAACAACCCTGCCACAGCAGGGCCACCTAGAGTAGGTCACACAGGAACTCGTCCAGGTGGCTTTTGAATGTCGTCAGAGAAGGAGACTCCCCAACCCATCTGGGCAGCCCATTCCAGTGCTCCATCACCCTCACAGTGAAGAAGTTTTTCTTATGTTTCTTTGGAACCTCTTATGTTCCAGCTTGCACTCATTGCCCATTGCCTGATCATTAGACATCATTGAGAAGAGCCTGATTCCATCCTCCTGACACTCGCCCTTTATGTATTTGTAAACATTAATGAGATCATCCCTCAGTCTCCTCTTCTCCAAGCTAAAGAGCCCCAGATCCCTCTGCCTTTCATCAATACGGGAGATGCTGCGTTCCCTTTATCATCTTTGTGGCCCTGCACTGAACTCTCTCCAGTAGCTTCTTGTCCTTCTTGAGCTGCAGGGCCCAGAACTAGACACAATATTCCAGATGTGGTCTCACAAGGGCAGAGTAGAGGGAGACGAGAATCTCTCTCAACCTACTGCCCACACTCCTTCTAATACACCCCAGGATGCCATTGGCCTTCTTGGCCATGAGGGCATATTGCTGACATCATCCTGCTATCCACCAGAACCCCCAGGTCCCTTTCCCCTACCCTACTCTCTAACAATTTGTTCCCCAGCCTGTACTGGTACATGGGGTTATTCTTTCCCAGATACAAGACTCTACATTTGCCCTTGTTGAATTTAATCAGATTTCTCTCCGCCCAATCCTCCAGCCACTCCAGGTCTAATTGGATGCAGCACAGCCATCTGGTGTGTCAACCACTCCCCTCAATCATCAGCAAACTTACTGAGTGCCCTCTGTTCCCTCAGCAAGGTCATTAATGAATATATTGAACACTACTGGTCACAGCACTGACTCCTGAGGGACTCCACTAGACACAGGAGTCCAACTAGACCCTGCCCCATTGATCACAGCTCTCTGCGATCTTCCCTTCAACCAATTAACAATCCACCTCACTACCTGATCATCCAGTCCACACATTATCAGTTTTGCTGTAAGGATGCTATGGGAAACGGTGTCAAATGCTTTACTGAAGTCAAGAGAAACTACATGCACTGTACTACTTTTCTTTGGTAAAGCCATGTTAACTGCTGCCAATGACCCTCTTGTCCTTTAAGTGTCTGGAAACAGCACCTAGGATAACTTGTTTCATCACCTTTCCAGGGATGGAGATGAGGCTGACCGGTCTGTAGTTACCCGGCTCTTCCTTCTTACCCTTTGTGAAGACTGGAGTGATGTTTGCTCTCCTTCAGTCCTGAGACACCTCTCCTGTTCTCCATGACTTACTAAAGATAATGGAGAGCTAATGAAGTGCTAATTCCTATTTTCTTAAGATGTCAAAATCAATAGAATTCAAAATAAGTTTTTGGTTTAGGTGTGTATGCAGAAAGGATGTATATTGAAAAATTCTAGCCCTGTGTTCCTTTCTGCTGTCAGATAATCAAAGCTGTAACTTAATCTGCCAGTATAGAACTTGTAACCATTACGCAATAAGACTTGAAAGTTAAATAATGTAAATGAAGGACAATTAAAGGCAATATTAACTTCTATAGCAACACCAAGGCTTCTGGAAAGGGTTTGAGTGAGCACCGAGAATGTAACAGAGTGAAACTGAAATGTGCTGCATAGGTTTCTTTGATATCAACACTGTAGTTTTGAAGACTTTGAGAAGAACCTTTTAATTAAGATTTGGAACTAAAGCTAATGAGGTACTGTATTAAGAATATGAATTTCCTTGCTAATGGGAAGAGCTGTTTTAGCTTATTTTTAGAGTGCAATAAAACTTCCATTTCCTTATCCTCATTTAGGAATTGCTTGTTGTATCAACTCGGAGATGGTTCACAGCTTGTTTACATATCGTCTTGTTTGGTGATCTGATCAAATGTGATTAATCCAGTAAAGGTATTGATTCATTGATTTAGGGATTTTATTTACATTACTATCATAAGAAGGATACTTATTCATCTCCTGATTCATAGAAAAGTAAGCAGTACCTTGGGCTTAAGCAATAGGTTTACTGCATTTGGTTTTTCTTATTTAGGCTTTCGTAAAAATCAGCAAAATATTGGGGGGCATGGGGAAGTAGTTTTTTGATAGTGTGGGCTTAATGGGAGGAGGCAATTTAGCACATGACCTGGAAATTGTTTGGCGTGTCCAATAAGCTCAAGTGCTTCATACTCAGAGGCAGCATTATGCTTGGAGTAAACTTCATACCGAATCAGCGTAAGTAAGTCTTAGTGTTGATATTTTCTATCAAAGCTCTGTATGGGGCACAGTTTTTATGTGGAGAGACTTTAAGAATAATGTTAAATCTAAAAAAAAAAAAACCAAATCCATGAAAAATTAAACAGTCACAGAATCACAGAATCTCAAGAGCTGGAAAGGACCTCAAAAGATCATCTAGTCCAACTGCCCTGCCAGAGCAGGGCCACCTAGAGTAGGTCACACAGGAACATGTCCAGGTGGGTTTTGAATGTCCTCAGATAAGGAGACTCCACAACCCACCTGGGCAGTCCCTTCCAGTGCTCTGTCACTCAAAGTCATTACTTTTCCTACTCGCAGTTCAGAGCGCATTGTTTTAGAAGTGGTCTCTGTAACACAGAGGACTGCTGCTTGTCAGGACACTTGTGTGTTCTGACCAGGTCTTACTGGTTGTGATCTTCTGCATCCCATTGATCAACATCACTTGAATTGGTGCAGAAACGACACAAATAGTTGCACAGAGTAATTTTCCATATAACTGTGGTATTCCAGAATGGTTTTAATGGTTTTAATTGCTTTTTAAGAAATTCCTGCATTTAAAATAAGCACTGCTGGAACTTCAGTAGTTCCGAAATCCCACTGTAGGCAATGTCGAATTCTTTCCTGATACCAGCAGTTCACAGGGTCAGTCTAATTCAAAAACAAGTAATTTTGATGTTCATAGGATTCAAAATGTAGTTACAAGATATCTTTTCCCATGTAGCTCCATGCAACATGATGAACTGTCGAGGGAGTGAGGAAGCAAACAAGTTATGGCAGACCTGGCTCTCCCAAGCCTTAACACAGTCATCTTGCTTGTTTAAAAGGTCACTATATCTGTACTTTCAGAGGAACTGGCTACAAGTCACGCTCACTAAGGAATGCAATTTTTATACTGACGCTTTATGTAAAACTGGTTTCAGCATAATGGATGTTAATTCTGCATATTATCCACATTATTCTGATAGTGACACCAGAAAAAAAACAGTGAGAATGAGAGATGGGAGATGTGATTATTTCCCATCTGTCAGAAGCCTGTTATTAAAATAAAGCCTCTCAATTCCAAGTCTAGTATGAATAGCTGAGCTAGCCAAATTTATGCATGTTCCTTCACATAATGGAAGGAGTTTTAAGACTAGAGCTATGTAGTGCCAATCAGATGCAATCAGTCTTTCTTCAAATGAGAAAAATTCAAACCTTTTTCAGAGTCATTTGACTGTATATAGACTTGAATTTAGCAGTGTTAATGTCCATAAATCTCTCACTTTCTCTGTTTGGGGGACAAAAAAAAAAACCCAGACCTTGTACTATGTCTTCGTAGCAAGTAAATCTAAGAGTTCTAATTGCTCTTCTGAAATGAGATTTTCTGTTTGAATGAACAGTCACATTTATTAAACTGTTTCTAAGTCTCTTAATGACGTGATTAGGATTAACAGACACTGACAATGGGCCTTCCAGTGAGAGAGTGGACAGAAAAAGATTATTAATCTTCCTAAGGTAAACCTAAAAATCCAAGTTCTCAACAAGGTCAGTTATATGTTTCTAATGACCAGATTTGTGAAAGACTGGAACAATGTCCTTTTAAATTGAAAAAAAAGTTATATTCTCCAAATTGACTTTGCATTTTTCCCTGTTCCATCAAAATTCAACTTACTAGGCCATAGTCATATAACATGGTTATATGACTATATAACCATGAGAGTTTCAGAGTTTTTTTGAAAAGCAATTTATAATAGATTGAATAAGAAAATTGAGAAGCTGCTTTTATGAGCTCTGAAAATAAATGCACAGACAGAAAGACGCAGGTTTGGGTTTTGCTTCTGCTAATAGAAGGCATTTGGAAAAGTCTTGACTTTCATAAATGCTCAGCTACTTGACAACAGATCTGTTGTAATATGTTGAAGTTTTGGATTCTGTACATCACATAGTAAAGAATCTTCAATTATAAACACTAAATTCTGATTTTTATTTCAAATGATTGTATACTTTGCTCCATAGTTTTCAAGGAACTGAGCTCACTTGTAGTCATTAAATGGTTATAACTTTCTGCATAGTATTTCTACAAATTTGAGTGAGCTTACAGGTCTGCAGTGCAAGCATAAAAGATTTAGAGTAACTTGTCTTTCTGTCATGAAAATTAGCCTTTGATTAGGACTAATGCATTTGCCCAGTCACAAGAGCAACTCTTCTGTCTTTAGGAAGCTAGAATGCATTAAGTCTTCCTGAGCTATTGAATACTGTCCATGGTACTGAGCAATGTCAGGTCCCAGTTTGTCTCATAAACTGCTCTGTTTCTTTTACAACTCCTGTTGAAAGGTTCTCAAGACCTTTTTCATGCACTCAGGGAAAGCTTAAGCACTCACATGAATAGACTTATTTGCTCTATCTGACCAATGATGAAGAGCCTAATTCCTATGTCACTTCACAAGTGAGGGCAGAATCATCACGACCACATAAACCAATGATCATAAAGCAGCAGTAACAGCAAGCAGAGTCTGGTAGCTGGGAGTAATTGTTGCAAAAATCAACTGGATAATTCACTTTAATTTTCTTTAAGTTTTAATCCTCTTTAATCAGTGGATTTTCGTAGTTACTTCCTGGATGAAAGAGGATTTGAGACAACAGCATTTGAGGATTCATGTAGATCTGTGACAATGATCCTAAAAGGACAAGAATTTGTGTTGGAAAATTAGACTGACTTTGTTTTATCAGTATTCTGATGTTTTACCAGCCTTAGTATTTGTGTTTTTTCCACTCACTCTCCCTTCCCTTTTTCTGGACAACAGGGATTTGGGAAACAAGTGGATGTGTCATATATCGCCAAACATTACAACATGAGCAAAAGCAAAGTTGACAACCAGTTCTACAGTGTGGAAGTAGGTGACTCGACCTTCACAGTTCTCAAACGTTACCAGAACTTGAAACCTATTGGCTCTGGAGCTCAGGGAATAGTTTGGTAAGTATCAGCATTTTCATTTATGCTTTTAAATAAGATTTACCTTTTGCATTCCTTCACAGGTTGCTAACCACAGACATTGTCTAAAATTGCAAAAATAACAGTCAGGCACTAGACATCCAGAGGCAGAAGGGGCCTAGTAGTTTGCTAATAAATTCTCCTGCTGGTGGGAATGATAGCGCTGAATTTGCTTGTCCACATAGCAAAATGTGACTAGCAAGAACGCAGGAGAAAGATCTTACCATAATTAACACCTGTGGCACTATTTTCAGAGCCAGTGCAAATAATACCTGAAGTAAGCCCTGTAATTTTAGTCTTTTACAGTAAAAGTCACCGACAGCAATATAGAAACTTGTCACATTCTCAAGCTTTCTCAAGTATTCAGAATGGAGGCCTTTTGAATTGAGATAACTGCTCAGTGTTTATTTATCAAAAGAGATGTTGCAATGATGCAAATAATGTGAACAAAAGTTACAAATTCAGCAGCACTCCTAAATAATACAAGACACTTATGGAATTCTAAATTATTATTTTCAGAAGTGGTGATATCCTGTCTGGCTTTTGCCTCTGTGTTTTTATATGTCTCTTAAATTTCAGTGGCTTATATTTAAATGTCTCTATGCAGGCATTTGTTATTTGTTTAATTGTGGGGCATTAGGATAACTAATGGAACTTTTTAACTGTAACTTGATCAGAGATGAAGTCTAATCCCATCATCTTTATCACTGCTCTTTTCTGACTTTGTTTTCATATGTGTTACCTTACAGTTGGAGGCAGTGTAAAAGGAACTGGGTCCTTTAATCCAGGAGAAAGAGAGCTTCCATGGATCATTGGCATTGTCATTATAAATGATAGTGTAACAACGATTGAGCAGCACATCCCTAGGTCTCAGTCTGTCACTTGCAGTGTTTAGTATACTTTGAGACCACACAAGTCCAAAGACTGATCTAAATGATCAAGTACTTTATTTCATATCTTAAACACAAAAGGACCAAAGGGTAGTTTGAAATTAAGTTTGAGAAAGAAACATACCATTAGTGCTCATTTTGCACTATTTGTACACTTCTATGTATAGTAACAAATGCTTTTTCTTTCTACTTACTATGCTTTTTTTTTTTTTTCTAGAGGAAAATCATACTTTGTTGAACCTCTCTGCAACTAAGTTGCTGTAATGATCAGCAAAAACGTGATAGAAGTTAAACCAAATAAAATCAATTACATCCTGTGAATTTGTCTTTCATAGTGACAAAAAATAAGAATTCCCTAGGAAAGAAAATCAGAAAACAATAGATTCAAGTGAAAGTTAACACAAATCTCATTAAATGGCTTAGCAGCATGGAGAAATCATAAAAGGCTTTTACAGTTGGTGATATAGATGTAGAAATATTACATAATAGATGGAGAAGATACTGAGCATTTTTGCTTAATGTGTGTTACGTTATAATCTGCATGCATGAGGGATAATCTTCTAGAAATACAGTAAACTATGAGAAAAACATGAAGAATCAATGATAAAGTGATAAATTAATGAAAAAAATGTGAGAGAAATATGTACAGTTTGCCTAAGGGATGACAAAAAAAGAGATTTAAAAAAAATACTCAATTGTGTAAATTTCTACTTGTGTAATAATAATAATTACATAGTAATAGTACTAAGTTTACATAGCAAACTTAGTGTACATTTCTACTGTACAAAAACTACCATTGAAACTCTAGATATTTTGATGGTTATAGCCTTACATCTAGAAAAAGCAGATTAGGGGACAAAAATATACTGAAAAACTGCATATTTGTGGAGTGCTGCTGGCACTGCTGGGGGAGATTATTTTGCCCTGTTCACCTTGCTCTTTTGCAAAGAATAGATGTGATGGGGTCTATGAAGACAGTGGTCTTGGTCATAGTTTCTTGCAGATCCAATGTCTCTATTTATGCTTAATGACTTGTTCAAGAAGCGTAACAGATCTGGGATGTAATCCTTAGTGCCAGAATTAGTAGAAGTAGAGGTGCTGAATGGATGATTTCTGATTGTTCCCTCTACTAAGGGCAGACACAGGTAGGACAGATCATAGGGGTTTAGTCTCAGACTTCTCATAGCATGTACTACTTCTGGATTTCCCTTCCAGATAATCATATGTAATCACATGTAATCATACTTGTTGCCTGGCTAGAGTGACAGGCTACGCAGCTACTGAAGTCAGCTTTAGTGCATGGAGACAACTGGTATTGAGTGTTATTGTTAAACGTTAAATGCTAACTACTGTTTCAGGGCTGAGCTACAGCCAACAGATACTGCCAGTGGCCTGCCAGTGGACTAGCATAAATTTTTGCACCTTAGCAAAGTTGAGTCCATGCTGTTAGCCCCACCCTAGAAGAGCTGAACTACTGATGACTTTTCTGCTATGTCTAGTACTTGGCCACACAACTAGCCACATCTTCTGGAAAAAAAAGGCAGCTATTTAATAATAGAATTTTCAAAAAAATTGACATAAAATGTCTCAGTACCCATCAGGTGCAAGATATTCCTTGACAAGGACTGTCCCAGTACTAACTTCAGAACCAAATTCCATTGCTAGCAACAGCTTCCCTCTTCTCTTCAATGTGAGACCCTTCATGCCAAGCATACTGATTGCCTTAGCAGACTTCCTTGCCAGATACACTTGAACAAGTAAACTGTCTGCAGCCCAAAATGTAATTGCAGAGGTAGAGGGAGATGAAGGAGGCACATAGTGTTTTTCACGCTCCTCTGGAAGCTGCTATTGCAGTGTTCCTAGGCAAAGCCACAGAGTACTGAAATCTTTCTCATACAATTCTATAAACAGATATCAACCTAATCAGGAAAATTTCAGAGGGAAATAATTTATGTTGTGGAACAGAAGGAGGCACAGAAAACAGGAAATGTGGTTATGAAAGAGCTTGTGACTTCACTTTCTTTTCAATTCAGATAATTATATAAAGACAAAATAAATTTCTTGATATGGAAGCATTAAAGATATTCAGGTCTTCAGGAAATGACAATTCATTTAATTATGTGAGAAAGAAAAAGTCGTATGGTCTGAGTGTTAGTTACAATTGTCGTTGTGCCCACGTGAAATAACTGTGAACGTGAGAAAGAGGTATTGACTGTAGATGTAGCATATTTGATATGTTTGGAGATTAATTGTGAGAGTTTTCAATGGGATTTGTCTTAACTATGGTCACAAAATTATTTTTGTCAGCAGAAATAAAGAAAAACTTGCTTGGAATCTCTTGAGCAGGCACTTGACACAAACTTCTCTTACTGCAAGTGTAAGCTGTTTTCACATTTGTGAAAAAGACTACATAGAGTGTGTTTGCATAAAATGCTCATGTTGTCATAGGCATAATGACAGTGGAACACAGCTGAAATAGAGCTTATAGTTTATTAGGTCAAGCTGTAGCTATAAAAACTGTGCAGGCTTCTAACCACACGTTGATCATCAAGTCTTTGACAGAAACAGAAGACTTCAAAGGCAAACTAAGTTGAGAAAAGTTTCCTGTGTTTAAAGTTTTCCTGTGTTTCCTGCCACTTAAACCACTGAAATAAGAGATACCTGATACCCCTCTGCAGTGTGAGAAAAGTTGACAGCTACCTTATTTCACAAGGGAAAGAGGTCAACCTGCAGATATGGATAGTTTACATGGGAGTGGAGGCAGAAATTCTCATGTTCCGCAAAATGAACAGAAATGTGCTGATGTTGGAGTGGGTGTTTCTTTGTATTCTAAATGAATGCTTTTTGCCTGAAAGCACAGCAATTGATCTATAGGTTTTCTGCTGTGGTTTGCAAACTATCATTTCTTATATTGCCTGTGATATTTTTTATGCTGCCTGTGATGTCTGGGAAAATGATGTTGTACTGGAATATTTCAAAAGCAATTTGAAGGAGCTGTTATAGTTTTTGAATTTATGTCGGAAGCAAGGGTGAAGTCCAGTTTTCCATGGCAGGTAGTGAAGACATCACTTATAGGCTTGAGGATAAAAGTAATTAAAATCTTAGAAGCAGCTTGTGCTTCTAAGCACATTTTGGCTGGTTTGTGACTACATTTATGTCTGTACTTGTGTGCATTATCACACATTTGAAGTCAAAGTTGTCTAGGTAAGTGTGAAATAGATGAATCTGATGATATCTTTCAGCTGAAATCCTGAATGTTCATCTTGCTCTTTTCTAAAGAGTGAAGACAGACTTTCCTGCCATCTGATGCTGGGATGTGTTCTAATGATGTGTCAACTGGACAAGGCGAGTGTTAGCTGGGAAGTGCTTTATGGTGTCTAGTTTATGCAAGAAGTTTTTATCTTGGAGAAATGTTGATGGGGGGCAGAGTATGGGAGCAGGAATGATGACTTGAAGACAGTTTTAAATAGTCCTGGTAGCTCTTCAGTCAACACATTATAAATTTAGAAAGATATCTCATCTGCAGATATAGAGGAGAACTACAAATACATTCTTGAAGTAGTAAATTAGGCAATTCTTTGTGGTGGGGTTTTTTTTCTTGAAATTAGTGATTTGATATCTGAGATTGCAGAGTCTTTTTGTGTTCCTTGTGACAGTCAGTGAGCCAACTGATAGATAGCTTTCTGTGTTGCCTAAATTTACTATAGGTTGTCATTTGCTGTTTTAGTTATAATTTGGTAGCTGAATCTTAAGGAGTACAGAGTTCTTTCAAATCAGTACATTGTGATGGTGGTCCTTGTTAGAGCTCGTAAAACTGCTATGCCTTTCCCTAAAGTAATCATAGAACCACAGAATTATTTAGGTTGAAAAATACCCTTAAGATCATCAAGTCCAACTATTAACTTAGCACTACCAGGCCCACCACTAAACTGCATCCCGAGGCATCACATCTACATGTCACTTAAATATCTCCAGGAATGGTGACTCAATCAGTTCACATAGACTGGAAGAGGAATGCAACAGATATTGTACACTACAAAATGTCCAGTATGAAAGCTTTTTTTCATTGGTATTCTCCTTGGAACTGCCATAGGAAAGCATCTTGTTGTACTTGGATATTGGTAATGGAAGATTTGTTAAGATGAAGTTGACTAAAACTTCCTGTAATTCTCTGTATATTCTGTATTATGTATAATAGGGAAATATCTTCCATTCCCTAGATCTCTGATGGAGGTCTGTGAAGATATGAACATCAGTAGAACCACTTAAAAATAGATTTTGATTTGACAATCCTCTGTGCAGAATCTGCCTGCAAATGATGAAGAAGATCAGATCTTTTAGTTTGCAGAAACACTTGAGCTCTTTTTTACACTGCTTATCCTTCAGTTCTAGTTTTGCTTAGCACAATTGACTTCTGGTTGAGTATAGGGTTCTAAAGTGATAATGTGATGGTAATAATGGTAAAAGCCATAGAAGAGAGAAGCTGATATTTGTGAGCATAATAAATTCTGAGCCCACACTGCTAAAAGAAGAAAAATGGTTTATGCTTTTGCTATGATACAGTGGAAAAGAGACAGACAATAGTGAACATCTCAGTGTCTTACAGTTAACACGTGATCTTTTTTGTATTGTTTAGCTGGACATTGGTATACTGAAGTTTTTGAGGGATAATATATTTCTCCTTCACTACCTTGCTACTCTAGTAATATTGTTGTGGTGGTTTAGGCCAATATCCACCCAGTCATAATATTAGTCCCCCTCCTAAGCTGGACAGGAAACAGAGAGAGGAATATAACCAACTGCTTGTGAGTTGAGATAAGGACAGAGAGATCAAACTTGGCAATTAGTGTCACGGGCAAACCAGACTCAACTTAGGGAGAAAAAGGTTTGATTTATTAAAGAGACAATAAAAGCAGGGAGACGAGAAATAAAACCATCTTAAAACACCTCCCCCCCACCCCTCCACTTCCCGGGACTCCCTTTCTTTCCCCACCAGCGGCACTGGGCATGGGGTATGGGAGTTGCAGTCAGTTCATTACAGATGGACTTTGCCGCTGCTGCTTCTCAGAAGGAGGCCTCCTCACACTTCCCACTGCTACACTGTGGGGTCCCTCCACACGGGAGACAGTCCCTCATGACCTTCTCCAGTGTGGGTCCTTCCCATGGGCCGCAGCTCCTCACGAACTGCTCTGGCATGGGCCCTCCCACGGTGCAGNAGGCGTTACCTCCACCACTAATTGGCCAGGCCTGGGTCAGGTGCAGGGTCCAGCTTAAAACTTACTGGCCCTAACCCTGTCAGCTACAGGGGAAGCTTCTGGCAACTCTCTTTGTTTAAAGAAGCCACTCGTTTAGCTCCCCCACTACTGAAAAAAAAAAAACTGGCCCAGGCCAAAACCACTACAATTGTTTTGGTTTGTTCATGCTAGTAAAGTAGAATAATTTATTCCTTGATAAAGGTCAACATCTCTGCTTGTACAAACTGATATAATTCACGTTCAGAGATGTTCTCACCATGAGATGGATCACTAATTTTCCTCTGCAGAGGAATATGTCATTCAGAGAAAAAAAAAATGAACCATATATCGAGATATGCCTAGAATTTCGGTGCCCCTAAAGGGAGCAGCAGTCTTAATTTTGTCAGTCCCAGTCTCTCCTATGAGTTGGTATTGAGCATATGTTGTAAGATGGTACTTGCATTTAAGTCACATATCTCACAGGCTCTTTGTGCTTAATATTCTGTCAGTTGGCACTGCAGATTTATCCTATTCTGTTTAAGATTCGCCAAAGTTTGTCAAGTTTTTCAGATTGTTCTCTTTCTCATGCTGTTGTGTGCTTTGAAAATGAGCTACTGAGAAGACAACCTTTAGAGAGCTTTACAAGTGTTTTGTGAAAGAATAATGTAGAAAATAGATGTGAAATGTACTGTATAGGGAAATGAGTATCTCAATTTAGACAAGTTTCTTGATGTTTCCCAATAGTAATATCATCTTGTACAATATCAACTCCTGATGAGATTTAGTTGTTTTGTTCTCCTGAGAACACTATTTACACTATTGCCAAATTCTTTTTTTTTTTTTACTTTGGGAAGTTCTTAAATGTTGAAATACCATAAGTAATCTCATAGCAAGCTTCAAGCCTCATTCATTCATTTGTACATTGCAGGATTTTTTTTTTCCAGCCACCATTTTGAATTAAAATTGTAGTATTTCTTGGATTTTTCTAGTGTGTTGTTGCTCTGAAATGCCAAAAATGTACATGAATACATTTGCACGTATTTAGACAACCATTGAATACTATGTCATGTATATATATTGAACAGCATGTTCTAGTTTGTTGTTCTGATATATGTATGCCTTGAGTCTTCAGAAAGAGAACAAATTTCCCAATTATATTTGGAAACGGAATTGCCAGCACATGAAGGTGCTGAGAGACTCCAAGTGGGAACAGCAAAGACTGAATGTCTCTGGATTTGAGCTCCAGGATACTGAGTGAAGGTGCTCATCTAAGTTGGTCCAGTTTGTGGGTTTCGAGGTGATATTATTAGAATTTGCATAGTAACACATATTCATATATGGAGTGAGAAGAAGAGGAAATGTTCTTGCTAATGCATCAACGAAGAACTTGGCTTGGATGTGGAGGAGACTGATGTTAAGATCATAGAGAACAACTGCCATATGCAAACAGTACATAAGATGTCTGAAAAATGAGATAACTTACTTGTCTTTAGGAACACACATCTTCTGGTTTGTTTCCTTTGATTCTTATGACTTGTTCTATCTACTCATAACATCTTTAATACAAGCAGGAAAGAAGCAGAAAATAGGTGTATATCCAGCAGCAGTGTATGAGGGCACCTGAGGCAGGATAAAGACCCATTTTTGTATAATAGGTGTGCCTGAGCAAGGATTATTAATTATATTAATGCTTGAGCAAGAATTATTGTTGTGTGGTTGTTTTCTTTTTTTAAGAAAAATCTGACATGTAATGACTTTACAAAAACATGTTTCTCATGTCTTTTTTAAACATACTCTTTCTACCTAACTGTGGAGGTTCCTGGTAGGCATGTATTCCATGTTTGTCTTCTCATGGTTCAGTTCCCTTTACTAATACACAGAAGTCTATAATGTCATTTTAAAACAATATATAATTAAAAACCCAATGCAAAATAAAACATGTAACAGTATGCTTCCTAGAAAATAGATTGAAGTCTCCGTTTCTATTTCTAACTCTGTTCTTTTTACTTCTTTTCTTCTTAAAGAATCTATATAGTTACCATTACTACAATTGTTAAGCAGGTAAAATTATTCCAAATTCTCTCCCTGCAAGTTTATGGAAAAAGAAAAATAAAAAGTAAATAAGTTGGCATAGAAACTATGTCGGCACAACTTGTTTTTGTGAGCCCTGACAGCAATGCTTACTTTGGTTGGTCATAAGCTACAGTACTGTAAAGGCACTGTTAGGGTTATTTGAAAGTGTTAATACCCAGGATTTTCAGTTGTATCAGTACAGCTTTTAGGTATAGAGCAGGTTTGTTCACAGCTGGATAAGCATTTATGATCCCCTTAGAGATATGAAAAAAATTATCATGTTTGTAAATTGTTCGTCTGCAGAGAAGTAACTGATGTTTGTGTAACAAGCTCTTTCTCTTTTGGCTGATTAAAAAAATCAATTTAATTTAGACTTTTCACTGTACAGCAGTGACATTTTATAATGCCATTAACAGCCACCTATCTGCTTCTACTCCATCAAAAATTTTCTTTTGTTCACTGCCAGGTCTCCCTTTTCTCACATTTGTTCGGTCTCACTCCTACATTGCACAGATTTTTTAGGTTTTTTAAAAGATTCTCTTTGCATCTCCTTCTGTACCAGGTTATCTGCCTGGAATCCAGAGACAGACAAATTCCATCTCAAGGAGGAAATCAGGGTTGGACTTAACTACTGTCAATGCGTTGCAGTCATTCTTTCATTGATTTTAGACTTATCCTTTTATTTTATTCATTTGAAATTCTGTCACTACTGAAATTACCATGTGTTTACTATCACTATCATTACCATGTGTTTATCATGAGAACAATTGCACTAAACACTTCTGTCCCTTCTTAGGGACAAGGAGTTCCTCCTTGTGATAGGAGAATAGCTATGACCATACAGAATCAAAGAGGTAGAGCTATTATGATAGAGCATTCAAATATAAAGACAGGTATCAAAACAAAGAAGCAATGGAACCAGAAATGGAAAAACAAAGCCAGTCTGAAATGAAATGCAGCTCAGATAATTCAATATTCTTTGTTAGCATATATGATTGACATTTATTCTCTGATTTTAATGTGGTCTACAGATTTTCACAGTGCTTTACAGGAAGCAAAAGGCTGTCCCTAATCCCAGGACCTGCTGTCCTTAGACAATCATAGAAAACAGTGACAGCCTGAAAAAATGGAATCTAGCCATGCAAAATAGAAAGACAATATGAAACAAGTGTATGAAGCCTAGGTGAAGTGTGCAAAAAATGTGAGACATCTGGCATGATGTGAGTGGGAAAACTCACTAGAAAGGGCAAGATTTAGTGGTTAGGAAGGGAAGCAGAAAGGAAGGAGACTCAAAGCCAGGAGTGAAAGCAAGTGGAAAACAGGACATTAAGTGTGGTTTTGATTAAGGGTGGGTTTTTTTACTTCTTTTCTGGATTTATGTTGTTACTCCTTTCCATCCAAAATTGATTGGTGTTTAATTTAATAAATTTTAGAACCCTGGGATCACTAATTCACCATGAGCCACAGAAGGGCGTAGAATTCCTACATCTTGGAAATCTTAAGTGTAACAGGAAAATTTGGTAACTTCAAGTAATTTTAAATTTTATTCCTTTTGAACAAAGACATTTTGTTTCATTATACAGCAGGTAAAACATTTTATATCCTTATAGGTAAAACATTGTGTATATATATATATTAGCAGTTTTACTTGCTAGCATCTTACTTGTGTCAGAGATGTCTCTCAGTATGTCTCTCAATGCTAAATGAGTTAGAGCAACCTGGGCTGGTTGACTTAATGTCAGCACAGGTGCATGCTGTGGTCTGCCTCTTTTACTGGGAAGGTAAAGGTGACATATGTGGCAGCATTGGCTTTCTTCACTCCCAGAATGAGGGACATTTGGGAATTTCCACTCTTCTCTCTGCTTAGGAATAGCCTTGCAGATATTGCAGGGTTAATTTTGGGAAAGTAGAATTTGAGTAACCTTTTGAGGTTAACCTTCTAACTTTGACTTTTTTTCTCTACCATGACTATCACATTGCAGATGATGCTTCATCAGTTTTTAATCAGTTGAGAAACAGAGCAAGAAAGGTTGTGAAATAATGGGGTTTTTTCTCCAAAATTACAGCTTTTGTTTTGTTTGTCAGGCAGGCCAGCAAATCTTTTAAATTATGACTGTGAGGCGGCTATGGAAGGTAGTAGCTGTTTTCTGTTTCAGTTTGTAGATCCAAAAATAAGACATTTATCATGTCACTGACAGTTTGAATGTGCTAGATACTTCCACCAGGTGCACTGACTCTGCTTTCCTATCTATGTTTGCCTAGTCCTGTAAATTGTTGTTAAATGAAGAAACAGGACTTCTTCTGGCTTTGCTCTTTGATACTAAACACAACTTGAAAACTACCTGAAGTTTATGCACCCTACTAACAGTTTAGAGTACTGAACGTGAGATCTCTTTGCCAGATTCTCTGCCTTATACCCATTCTCGAGATGCAGGGAAGATATTTACTAAATGTTATTTAACTATAAATCAGGCTTTAACTTCCTTGCTTATGTATTTTCTGCTACTGAATGTTGGTTGGCATCCCCAGCTCTGATTAATTTTTCAGATTTTTACCTGTCTCTGGCTTCAGTAAATCCTTGAGCACACAGAAATATAGTAATGTAGCATACTTTGGAAACCAATAGATTGTAATTTCTTACATATCATACACGTAAGCAAAACCCTTTTTTACTTAGAGGCCTTTTAAAAAAGAATGCAAATAAAAACTTGGCTTCTTTCACTGACCAGGCTGAACCTGCTAGACTTGCAGTTTAAAAAAGTTACTGTCAGAAACCAGACTCTTTAAAGAGAAATGCAGAATCAGAAAGTATTGTATTTATGGTTCTGTTCAGAAAAGGATTCTATCATCAAGTCACTTTCAGAGCCAAGTATCAAGAATTAGCAGAGTATATACAGATTGGAAGTATATAAGCATATTTGATATTCAGTATCTTCATGAATATTTTAGTCATCAGGCAAACAAAAATGACACCCATTATAAGAGACACGCCAGGTGATGTGTGAACAGTAGAGCTGTTTCCACATTGTCTTTCCTACCATATCCCTGCACCATCTTTTGAGTGAGAATAGCCATGGAAAAAGTCATAATAGATTTCAGCCTATAATTCCTCTTTTTCTCAGAAATTTGGAAATGTGTATCATCTTTTACCACATAGTGAATAATTTTATTACTTTACAGTTTTACCCAGTAGTGTAATTAGTGAAATTATAACATAGCCCCAGTGACAGATGTTGAGTGAATTTTTATTGTAAATATATTTATTAAAAACAAGCATTCCAACCTTTTTATTTTTTTATGTATGACGCTCAATCATCTTCCTTCAGACCATCCATCTGAAAGACCTGTGTTAGCATGACTGAACTGCAAAACAGATTTCACAGCAAAGTTTTCAAATGTAGTTTCCCTTAAAAATACAAATTCATTGTGCTTCAGAGGTTATTTTTTCCTGGAAAGGGCTGTTTGGCTTCAACATTTAAGGCAATAACTGTAGTACTTTAAAGAGAATGAGTAATAGGGATTCAAAATGGGACTGCAGATGTCATGGATATTTAATTCTTTATGGTGATAGTAAAGGGGCTGAATCCGTTGTGGGCTTGGACTTTATGTTTGATTTTTTTTATGAATAAGAATGACTGCATTTGGATCCCTGAAAAAGTTCTTGAACATCATAAATATACAGGTATATACTGTCTCAGTTTTGACTGGGGAAAGAGTCCTGTTGAAGTAATTTTTTTTCTGCTGTGGTTTCTATTTTTTTTCTCATTTCCATACATTTTCAGGCAGAAATGTGTGTAAAGTTCTTAAAAAACCCCATTTCTTATTTACTATATGGATAACCAGAGAACTTAAGTCTGAAATCTGAAACTATGTAGCTCAAATAAACTTTTTTTTCATTTAACCAGAGCCTTTAGAGAGCTGTATTTTGCAACATGAGAATAAGTATGTTGCAGTGAAATGAAGTTTTGGCGGTGGTATCCTGGCTGGGTGCCAAGTGCCCACCAAGTCATTCTATCGCTCCCACTCCTTAATTGGACAGGGAAGAAAGAAGTATAACAAAGGGCTTATGAGTTGAGATAAGGACAGGGAGATCACTCAGCAATTACCATCATGGGCAAAACAGACTCAACTTGGGGAGAAATGGGTTTGAAATTTCAATACAGGGTAAGAGATAATGTGTTGACTGTTACTTTGGATGCAACCTTCTCAAAGGCCCAAAGAGGGAGGACCCACTACACTGAGGTCACAGCTTCATTTGACCTTTCTTTTTATCTTTGCTGCTTAGGTTTCATAGAGTCATAGAATTGTAGGGGTTGGAAGGGACCTTTAAAGATAATCTAGTCCAACCCCCCTGCCAAAGTAGGTCCACCTAGATCAGGTTGCATAGGAACATGTCGAGGCAGGTCTTAAACAACTCCAAGGAAAGAGACTCTACATCGTGCCTGGGCTGCCTGGGCCAGTGCTCCCTTGCTCTCACAGTGAAACAGGTTTTTTCTTATGTTTAAATGGAACTTTTTGTGTTCCAGCTTCATCTCGTTACCCCATTTCCTGTCATTAGAGACAACAGAAAAAAGCCAACCTCCTGATACCCACCATTTATGTATTTGTAAAAACTAATGAGATCATTGTAAATAGTAATGAGATAATGTCATCTTGGCATATGAAGGGGCTCTAAAGGGCACCAGCTGGAGCACCTTGCTGGCAAGGCATTTGTTGTGACAGGATGCCTGTATTTGATTTCTCTGCTGCACTTCAGCATGTGCAGCCTTTGCTGCCTCGTACTGCAGGAAGGAAGATTTTGAGCTCATTTGGTAAACTCTGCTGTGCTCAGGAAGCTCATAGAGGTCTTTTAAGGTTGAACTATTTATTCTGTGAAATATCCATGGCACTAATGAAAAAAGTAAATGACTACTTGTGTTGCAGGTGAGAGGGCATTTTGATTATATTTCCTAATTCAGCTGTTAGCAGCTGATTGCAAGAAGCTGTGAGCTCATAGAAACTCAAAACAAATAACTCAAACTGCATATGGTAACAAGAAAACTGCAACAGTCATCCATAATGAAACTCTACTGGTCTCTTTAATTATCAGCTTTGAATATTGTCACAGAGAACACTGAATTTCTTTGCATTTTGAGGAGAAATAGTCCTGATCTGGACTGTAGAGTAGCCATACCTGACAACAGGTCTGCAACTCTTCATTAGGGTAATATGTGTTATTTTCTCAGATTTCAGGATACAGGCTTGGTTTCAAATTTAATAAGGACATTGAAAGGCTCTTGTTCATCATACTGGTCTTTGACTTGTACTATTTTCTTCTGTGTATTGGTGCATAGATGGAATTCTTTTACATCATTTAAAAACAAAATATTCACTGTTTTTAAAGGTACATTCTGGAGAGAAATTTCACTTTAACACTTTTTTCCCCCCTGTTTAAAAGTAATTATTGAAAAGAGAAATAGGCATTTTTTGTAAATATAAATGTATCAATATCTGCATTTAGAAAGTCAGAAGTTACATGTCAAAAGGAGAAATAAAAAGGCAAGAATGAGAAAGTCTAATTTCATTCTAAAATTTGGGCCAATGAATGAGGCAAACATAAGAAGCAAACGACCAAAACCCACAAAAACTCTATGAGAATACACTTTAGAATTTACTTAAAGGAAAATAATTTAAACTGGTTTTTTTGTTACTATGCTTGCCTGAAATGGGACCTTAAGTAGAGAGAAGAATAAGCCCTTAAAATATTTCATGTTTAAAGTTTCATTTAAATTTCTTATGTCTTTGCAGAAACTTAAATTTCTGTAAAGTTTCAGTTTTTTAGAAATCTTGCTTGATACATGAAAAAGAGATTTAGGTCTTGTTCCTAAAAATGACTTCTTCAGAAAGTGCCACAGTGATAATTAACTGAAACTAAGGCCAAGGAATTTGAAGTCTGAGAAATTACTGTGAAAAGGATTTTTATNTGTGTATATACATATATACATTTAGATATGTATCTGTGTTTGTACATAGAATGTGTTCTGCTCCACATATCAGTGGTAACTGTTGAGGATGAGCTATCATTAGCGTTCTTGTTAAACGTGATTTTCAAGGTCACTAATTCTTACCACTGAAGAGGATTTCAGCTTTAAATAACCAGCATATTTCAAATACATGGACCAGTGCTTTGTTTAACAAAATCAGTTTCAGCTTTCTTCCCTCTTGCTGTGCTGGGATGAAGAAAATAAGGTAAAATACTAATGTTGGGGCAAAACTATTTTACTTAGAAGTGAAGAAGCTCAAGTAATGCAGATATAAATGGCAGTGATTCGTAATAAACAGAGTTGCAGCTGGAGTCCTTCTGGAGGAAGGCAAAGATGACTGAAGTTCATCAGTTTAGAAAACAATGCAATACTAAGTAGCTTTTCGGTAAGATTTTAATACTGTATTGTCATTATATATTTCTAGTGATAGCTAGGGACATTTAGTGTCCCTTGGATTTCTAAAACACTCAGCAAAGAGACTTTCCTAATACAGAAAGCTGTTTGCTGAGATTGCCAAGAGTCTCCATTTCATTCACATCCTGCCCTAGGAGGCTGGAGGCTGTTTCACTTCCTGTTTGGGACTTCTATTCGATCATCTGAGACCTAAAAATAGTACTTTAATTAACATGGTGGCTTGAAAAAAGAGAAAGCATCTTAAAAAGGATGTGTGTGCCCCTTCCAAAGAATTTTGAAACTAAAGACTATCAAAAGTTGTCATTTGCTATCCCAGGAACCCATCTCTGAGAGTCGATTTTAAAAGTACATATTTTATGTGGTTTTTGGCAGTATATTGTGGGGTATATTGTATTCAGATGGGAGTGATAAGTATTTCATTTTTTGATTGAAAGAGTTAATACTTTATGGGAAGAATAATTTTAGGTATTTACTTGGTGTCTAGTGAGATAAAAATCTGGACATGAAACTAGAAATCTCTTCTTTGTTTTTTGAAATATGTTTGAAAATGAATGCTTGAGCTTTTAAGTGTATGGTAATGGCGCCTTAGTCATAGATCATTACAGTTTGGAATAGCATACAATATTAGTAGTAAATGATGATCTAGATTTGTGTACATCTAACTGGAACGAATGTAATTGTTTCTTTTCCTGCTGAAGTTAGCAAAGAGTCTTGTTTAATACCTGTAATTATATATATCTCTTGGTAGACATTAATTTGTATTCACATGTGGCTACATTTTTTTATCTCTGTTAAATAGATTTCTTTCTAATTATTTACAGCTTGAAAAGGCATTTTTAACACTAATGTTTACCTTGCCAAACTAGCCATAAATAGAATTTATAGGGAGTTTATTTATTGCATTTTCCCTCTGTACAGCTGCCAGAGATATGGTAATAAACATCTCTGCAAAGCCATTTTCCAGACTGCTGGCCCCCAAGCACATAATGGTGCCTTGGGTTATTCGTCCTCAGGTGCAGTGCTTGTGTATTGATAATTTAGGGGGATGCAGTATTTGGTTTTACTTTTTTCTGTGAATTAACATTTTGATCTGAAATAGTTTCACAATGGAAATGTTAAAATGGAACTTGCTGACAGTTTCAGAACACCTGCAAGGGCAGTCATGAGTTTTTGGGAGCAAAAGCAAAAGTGGACCAAAGCACTCTTCACAAAACTCCCCAACACCTTTATCAATTATTTGTATTTGTGTGATGTGTTTGATGTGTTATTTATGCAGGACTAGTGTAAATGAAATATTTCTTATTCTTCTCCAGATGCATGATTTTCAAGACATACATTCCCAATACTTTTTTACTTACTTGGAGCACTTGTACATTTTTGTTGGCTTTACAACTAAGCTTCTGATGCTTGTATGCTTTCTGCTGTGTACTTCATTAGTAAGATTCTGTAAGTAAATGTCAATGAGTGTTTAAAATAGACAAGAAATTAATAAGAAAAAAAAGGCAAAATTTTGAATATTTGCTTTGCAAAGTCATTATGTTTTGAACAACTAGTAGTTTGGTTGATTACTCTTTTGAGAATTACACTGTCGGTCTTCATGGAAAAGCAGAAAACTTGTGTCACATTTCTTCACACTTGGTAAAACAGAATCAGGAAGAGGGCCTGAAGACTATCTGTTTGGAAAATTTCTGAGAATCAGTGTGCTTTGTGAAATATACAAGTCAGGATTTGTGTAGTCACATTCAAACTACCAAAATAAGTGCTTCAAAATCATAGAATGTGAAGATTATCAAAACAACTGAAGGTTTACAAAACATTTCAGAGTGTTAGGAGAATGTTAAGAGCTCAGCTTTAAAAGCTCACTTTGCAAGCCAGAGCCTGTACTTCTTTCATGTTTTCAAAATTTGTAACTAAGATTATGTAACAAATTTTCTCATTATCAGAAGGAAATGGTAAAGAAATTTTGTGAAAGAGTTCTGTTTCTAGGTGTGTTATTGAAATTAGATGATATGGTATAGAAGAATGATTAATTAAAAATATCATAAGGTGTAAACTTCTCTAAATAAAGGCAGCAATTGTTCATTGCAAGGTGAAGGTGTCCTTGATCATGACAAAACACAAAAGTGTCTCCACTGTACCCAACGCACAGAGAGTTGCTTTCCAAAAACAACTTTTTGTCTCTTCCAGTTTTTATTGTATTTTCATCAGATGATTTTTCAGGTTTTTTTTTTAATTTTTCATCCCTTGAAAACAAGTGTTACTTCCCTATGGAAATGAAATTTGGAAGTAGTGATGCATGCTGTCTTCTGCTGATGTGGTGCTACATGTTTCCTTTAGACGGTTTTCATGTTTGTTTTTTTTCCCTAGAAACTCTCTCCTCCTTTTGTCCCAGTATTTTTCTCAGTGAATAAAAAAGGTACTGGTAGACTTGAGGCTCTAGAATTTGCCATGAGAAATGCAGGATATCCTCTAAGATACATAACTCCTGTGTTTGTAATCACTGCAGTGCTGCATATGATGCCATCCTTGACAGAAACGTGGCTATTAAGAAGCTCAGCAGACCATTTCAGAACCAAACTCATGCCAAACGAGCTTATAGAGAGCTGGTCCTCATGAAGTGTGTGAATCATAAAAACGTAAGTTTTCTGTTTATTGGTTTGTTAGAATGGAAATTGTTTTTTGGGTGCCTTTTTTAAACAAAATAAATGAAAAGTAAGTTATGCACAAGGGCTACACTCTTTCTGGAATAATATGTCCACATAAGAGAGTGAGGGCCTTCCATGTGCTTAAAGGCCAGGCCAAACGGGCCTGCCGCTAGTAGAGTTAGGGTGATAGAAGGGGAGTGCAGAACATGTTATTGTCAACTTCTTGTCCAGAAATGCATGAGTGGTTGTTGGAATCCTGACTCCATCCTCTTGTCACTGAGGTTTCTGGCTCACTGAAAAGCAATATCTCTTGAGCTGGAATACCCACGTGCAAAAGTGTCACTCCTTGTTCTGAACTTCATCTGAAACCTAGTCACTTAACTGCAATGCACAAGATTATACAAGGTAAGGAGATGTCATGGTGAAAAGTGCTGCAAAACTGCTGAAGAAAATCAAGAGCCAAAAAGCACTCAAATATTTGTGTATAAAAGCTAATGTTGTAATGTCAGAGATTCTGAAGCCTCAACACACTGTGCCTTTCCTTCTAATCACAGTGTTCTTGTTGAAACAAACAGCACTACAAGGTTTTAGACTTTCCTGTTTCTTACACTCGCTACTTATTGTACAACGTTTATTATTCACAACAAAATATTCCTAGACTACAGCAAGAGAATTATTCCAGGATTTTATGTTAACTGTAATCATCTATCTATTAGAACTATTTGCCTGACACTGTATAAGCTTGGCTTTTTTTGTAGTGAGATATGTCGGATTGCCCGTTGCATTGTCAAGTAATCTTCCAAGGATTTTATTTTCTTACAATTCATTGATTTCTGCATGGCTTAGTGCTATACCTGTGTGCCCCTTCCTTTTCATTAGGAGTGAATTTTTTCAGTTTGCTATGTGTTTACTTTTGCCTTAAATCCTGCAATTACTCTTTCTCCTTATACAAAAGAGAAATGAGCACGAAAAGCATAGTGTAAGGTGACATTTGACACTTGCTCTCAATAAAAAAATCACATGGAAAGAAAAAAGACTAACCTTAAAATGACAAACAGCACGACTTCATAGTGTCCTCTGCCCTACTTCTGAACATTGATGTATCCTTACATTTCCACTGTGTTGATCAGGGCTGTATCTGCTTCTGTTTCTTGGGTGAAAACTACTCCTAGTCACACCATTGCATGGGGCTTTGAAAATGCAGGGATGGGCAAGTAATTCTCACTACAGTTGGGAGAATGATGCATTGTCACTTTAATGGAGTGGAAAGAGCAGAAGGCAGCAGGAGTGGTATTAAATATAGAGTTTTTAAAATACTGCTTGGGGGTTGATAACAGCATCACATTGATTGGATTAGAGTTTGAATCTGTCTGTACAGAGAAGTGCAAAGGAGAGCAAGACTCAATCAGTATATGAGGAGACAAAAAGAACATTTAACTATTCTTGTTAGAGAGCCTAGAGAGGTAGTGGAAGAGGAGAGGGAGACATTAAGATGTTCTTTCCATGGCAGCTATGCTGATCTTTTCTGCCTCTGTTCCCCACACAGAAGGAAAGCATAAGAAATTCAGATCCCTGACACATTTTCCCTCTATACTCTCTCACACATTCTTATTGGTGACTTTCAACAGCCCAGCTCATTTGAAAAAACAAAACACAAAAACCCCAAAAGTAAAAAGAGGAGTTGCAGTATGCAAGATGTCTTTGTTCAGAACATGTCAAACCTTTTAAAGTGCTTCTACTAAAAAGCAGTACTTCTCATGATGGAATTTGTGTCAGCATATGCACCCTCAGAGGAAGTGAGACCATGTCAGAGAGAAGGAAGGTCATTTGTTTTTAATGAGATAGTCCTTGATTGTTCATCTGCTCAGATGAGCATTCTTCATGTATAAGAAATTTCTGGCAGTTGCACAAGGACTGCTATGCTAGATTGAGTTGAAGTTGTTTGAACATATTACTTCAAAATTCAGAGGACTGTCTCACCTTCAGCGTTTTGGTTTGTCACTGATTGTCACCAATCCTTCTCCCAGAAACCCTTTCAAGTACACCTAGAAGAAATCTTAGAAATCTACAGTATTTTATTTTGAATATTGCTGATTTTTTATTGATCCATAAAGTAAGAAGAGTTAGTATAAATTGAACAGTAAAAAAACCACAGTGTTTATCTTTTAATACACACTTCAAAATGGGTTCAACTGCTTAAGTTTATCACTTCTCTTCATCCTTTTGTCTTGCTTTACTTTGCAGATTATCAGTTTATTAAACGTCTTCACACCACAGAAATCTCTGGAGGAGTTCCAAGATGTGTAAGTAACGAAGGCAGTAATTAAACTAAAGCTTTAGAGACATGTGGAGCATTATAGTGTACCTTGAATACAGTAACAGCAAAATACAAAGGTTGTAAGCCCTTCTAAAAACATTCATGTGTAGTTTACATTGTAGGTAGACTGATATTCTACGTTCCCATATTAAGAGCACTTACAACACTTTTATAGCACTTTGATGTTTACATAAATTGCCAAATATTAGGTTTCGTAAGCATTGTCCAAACCCTAATGGAGAGTCTTCTTGAGTGGGTTAGTGTGTTTGCATTTGGCCTCACATGCAGAGACAGGGGTGTGAGAAGTTAAAAGGGTTTGCTTTTGTGTTATTAATTCACTTGGGATATTATGGCAGTTATATTCTTAGTTTCCTGTAAAAGGCACTGATGTAAAACATTCTTATTTCATATTCATTTTGATATAGCCTTTGACTGCATAAAATTACTTGCCTGGGGAACTAGTACTAGATGTAGAGGAAAACCAACATCTTTGCTAAACATTATCGTATTTTACAAGCACTACGGTGCATAGTATGAACCTGCCCTGAATGAAATTTTAAATATTCAGTGTTTTATATGGTTGAACTTTTTTATCTTTCTGTCTTTCCCGTATTTTTGAATGCATTGTGTGGAAACATATTTCCATTCTGAACCCTAATTGTGCTAACAGACAGATTAGCAATGGCTGAAGTCAGGCAACTACTGATCTGGCTTTGCTGTATGGAATTTCTGCATAATATTCGCACTGCAGACTTGTGCAGAGCAGAGGAGGTAACTCTTGCTGGAGAGAAGACAAGGCATGCAGTCACATTGAAATGGAAATCTATTGTTTTCCCCAAAGTATTGGAGTGCTTTAATGTAATGTTACAGTTATGAATCAGCTGTGCTTGTAAGATATCGTTCAAGGAATAATCTGATGTGTTTGCTTTATTAACTTATGTTTAAGGTGATTGTGTTAATGTCCCACTAAGGCTATCAGTGAAGCTTATTTATGAAAAGTACAAGACCAATTAGCTGTAATGAGAATTGTGCAAAGTCATGCAATCTTAGAGGATTTTTGGAGACATTTCTCAAGGGGATGCATATTTTATCCTCTCAGACATCTCTACTGCTGTCTGATTCTACATGTACTGTGGTAGCCATTCCTCACAATGGTCTGCCAAGCAGGATACAGTCTTTGTCATGCAGAGTGCACCAATACAGGGCAATACTCAGAAATCCACCTGTTTTGCTGAGACACTAAAAGAATGATGTCTGCAGTGAAATGGTGTGGCAATGAACAACCACCACAATGGTACCATTGTGACCAGGTTCAGTGTCCAGCTGTGTTACTCCTAGTCATCAGAAATAAAGTGAATTTTGAAGCAAGAAAAGACATTGTTACTTACTTGAGATGATGCTGTGGTTCCTCTTCAACACAGACAATAAGACTTTGACTCTGCTTTTTCATTCAGCTACCTGGTAATGGAGTTAATGGATGCCAATCTGTGCCAGGTCATTCAAATGGAGCTAGACCATGAGCGAATGTCTTATCTACTGTACCAAATGCTCTGTGGTATCAAGCATCTTCATTCTGCAGGAATTATTCACAGGGTAAGAAGCTTCTGGTTTACAATTTAAGGCAGCATATGACACCATCATAAAGACTTTAAAAACCACTTGAGTTTCTTGTGTACTGTGGATCAAAGCCTTAATCTCCTAGTAAAATGACTATAACCTTAATGGTCATAGCCCATCAATTTACAGTAACTTTATGCTTGTGTTAGGAATTTGTGGACCTAAGTGTCAGAGAAAAGAGTAATGTGATTATGAAAAATAAATGATAACTAAATAATGAGCACAGAAAATCATCATAATTAATATGATCTCTGAAACAGGAGATGTATGTTTTTCTCTCCTGAAAATGCAGCTGACTACATCTACCATACACAGCATTCAGACACTTCAAATTGAGGTAGTGTGATTCAAGTATTGCTTGGTTGGGATCCACAGAGGTTGGGGCACATGGAATTAGCATTTGCCATGATTCACATCTGCAACAGGTGAAAAAACTGCTAAGTCTAGGTTAAATCCATCCCCTGGTTTTTCCTTTCCATGACAGAGTGCTGTGTCTAGTATGGACAAGGTACCTGACTGTGAATACCAGAGGTCCTGTGAGATTGTTAACAGAGGAAAGAAGCTCATGTAACTGTGAGCAGGAGGCAATCCTGAATGGATTGAAAATATTCCAAGTTAACTTCTTTACTGAACTATACTTTTACTAACTTGGGATTTCCATCTGGAAAAACAAATCCAAAAATGTGGAGTGGTAGGAAAACAAATGCTGATAAAATGGGTTATGTAGAGGGTGTTGCATTACAATATACAAAGGTGTCCTTTCTTGGCATGTTGTATGTTTAGCAAAGGATGATAGATTTGGCTTCCAGATTGTCATCCAGCAAAGGATGAGTTAAATTATTATAAATAAAGTATTAAGATATCTCCACACATACAATTGTAATGTCTCTGTTAGGGTCAATGCCTTAAGAAAACATTTTTGGAATGACACTCTAATACTAATCCTATTTTCTTGAACTGGTAAATGCAATTAGTTTTAAACCTCTAGGCTCCTGCTATCCAGATTAAGCCTCACAGTATGACAAATTAGAACATCTTCCAGAACAATTTACTAGAGAAACAGTAGCTGTGTATTTACAAGTATTGCTGATAGTAACTGAAAGTCAGAAGAGTAAAAGAATTCTTGAAGTGTGACTTAAATATTAGTCCATATCACAGCTTTGCCTGGCTTTATGAAAGAATATGTCTTTTCACTATCTTTTGCAGGACTTAAAACCAAGTAATATTGTGGTAAAATCTGACTGCACATTGAAGATTTTGGATTTTGGACTGGCCAGGACTGCAGGCACTAGCTTCATGATGACTCCATATGTGGTAACACGTTACTACAGAGCACCAGAGGTCATCCTGGGAATGGGCTACAAGGAAAACGGTAGGGCTGTGATTTCATAGCAAGCAAAAGGCAACCTGAACTGTAGGATCTGCCTCCACAGTTGTAAGGGGCACCAGAAAAAGAAAGCAGAATGGGAAATGATGTCTTGATTATAAAAGGCAGGTCATTTACAGCAGTTTGTTGTGTGCTGCAGCTACAGAATGTATTTGGGATGCAATGCTGGTGAATTTATCAGTATGGAATTGCAAAGAAACAAGAAACTTTTTCTTAGCTGTTGTTGAATTTCACAATACAATTAGCTCTTTTTGATTGGAAGATCTTTGGTTTCTGGAGCTGTGAAACAGTTTAGGAACAAATGAAATTGCTGAAAGTGATGCATTTTGGATCTCTGGATCCAGAGATCTGGATCTCCAAATTGTCTGAGGACAGAAGAAGAGGTGCAAGCTGAAATACGGAATTCTAGGCCTTCCAGAATTTCTCCAAATACAGAGCTTGATTTGTACTTCAGGAATTATTTCTGTCTTTATGATAGGTTTAACTAAAGTGCCAGGTTTTTCTGACAGGTTTCATGTGGCCAAAATCCAGGTATTAATTTTACAGTTTGAATATTTTTAAAATTGAAAGTAGAGTGGGAGAGAAGAGGAAAAACCATGCATCTAATTTATATGTAATCTCCTTAGATGTAAATAGAATATTGCTCTGAACAGTCTGTGAGGGATCTGGATACCTCCTGATACTTGAAAAGATTGTGAAAATCAGGAGAGGGGTGGTTACTGTAGAGAAGCAGGTGAGGAAAAATTCACATTTCACAGGAGATGAAGAGAAAACATTATAAGTGGTTCTCATTTTGAAGCAAAACTGAGAATTGCATCTGAATTCCAGGTAGATCAGGCAAGAAATGAGGAGATACAACACAGTGGAGAAAAATCCACTGTAACTCAGAATCTGCTGTCAAAACCTACCACTTGTCAGTTTGACAAGGAGAATTTTTATGACAAATAAAGCAAACATCAAAACCAGGAATTTATTAAAAAGTGCCCCATTTAATTTACATTGAAGAGGTTAGCTAACCTGTGGGAGAACTTCCACTAATAGCCAACTGCTTACTGCAAAGGGCAGTAAAACTGATTTTGAGAGCTGATTCCATGACTTAAGCAGGAGTAAAGGCATGCTCACACTGTCTCTTCCAAAATTTACAAGTCATTGTGTGAATTGCTAGTAATGTTTATGAATTTACAGTACACATTTAAATATGAAAGTTTACAAAGCAGATTATTAAGCGGAGTTTAAGCATATAGAAAAAAATCTGAAAAAAATAACATTTCTTAAGGTATTTTGTAATTGTTATTTTTTTATAAGTGCCCTTAGAAATTTGAATTAGGTTTAGCATGTTTTAGATAGTTCCTTCTATTGTGAATTTAATTATTTTGCCTTCACTTTCTTTTGTCTCCAGACATTTAGTAAATGATTTTCATTTTTGTTGTTGTTGACTCTGATTAAAATCACACCAAGAAAAGTTAAACACACTTTTGCGATAAACTACACAGCTGGGAAGGTACTAAGAATGTTTGCCACATCCAAAGGTCCCAATCAAATGCCCAATGAAGTTAGCATACAGACTTCCTTTGACTTCCCTGGGCAATGAATATGATTCAATATGAAAGATCTCATCTTACTTGTAAAAAATGCAAATAAACAGAGAAAGAAAACAAAATAATTGAAAATACAGGTCATCTATCTAAGGAGCTAGTCTGCCTGGAAGCTCTGATCCAGTTCCCAAGGAAGTCAATAGAAGGAGTTGTTCTTTGTTTCCTTGTTCTGGCCTATGCTGACACATTACTGAACCTCCCTTACTTTTTCTACTTTTACTCTATACATTGCTGATATAAGGACTGTTCACTGCTTTCATTTTCTTTTTGCACTTGGTTGGCTAAAGATGCATAATTATCACCAGTTTGCTGCACTTCTGTGGAAGGTCTGAAAACTGTCATTATGAAGAAAACTCTGTCACTGCCTCAGTCATGCTCTTCCTGTCCTGTGACCCTGATACCTGTACCCTTCTTTTCCCAAATGGAACATTTCACCCTTGATTTGTTTTACCAAGAAATGAATTGTTTATTTATTTCTTTGATTTGTTTTTTTGATTGCTTTTGAAAGACAAAAAGAAGGAAGAAAAAGTGGAGAAACTGATTGTGTAGGTCAAACGTACAGCAAAAGGAGGATTCGAAGATGAGAAACAACATACTTTTAAAGCATTTGAAAGCAGTTTTTTCCCCTTCACAGGGAAAATGGGTCTTTTCCTTCTCTGCATTCTGTGTCACTATCTATCTAGCCTTTCTTCTTGTAAGACTTGTAAGAACTTAAAAAAAAAAACATCTCAAGTCAAGCAGATAAGGTACCTATGCATATTGTATCTAAAAGCTGGAAGCAGGACCAAAACTAAGAAATTCTCTTAGTTTTGTTGGTGCTTGTCCTGTAAAGTGCTTGATTTAGCTCTTATTTTTAGTAACTACACAGTAAAATGCAGAATTCACACAAGTCACACTCTCCAGTCTTTTCCTGTTGGTAAGTAGATGCAGATAGATATACATATAGATAAGTACCTCTAAGTAGGACATAGGTACAGATCCTGAAGCAGGAGTTTAAAAAACCCTTAAGGATACTACTGTGAGCAGTTCCATTTGGAACATGCAGAGAAACTCAGTCCTGCAAGACAAAACCTAGAAACTGCCTGGCTTCAAGCAGGACTCCATTGTCTGGGTTTGGGTTTTTTTGCTTTTTTTTTCTTTTTTTAAAAAGAAAAAAAAAAAAAAAAAAGAAAAAAAGAAAAAGTTGGATTTTTCACCATAAACTCAGTGAATACCACAGTTCTGTGCAGTTGTTTCTTGATCTTTGCTTGTTAGCTGTGGACCTTTTCATAAAAATGTCAATTTTCAACTTTTTCCACCATTGTTGCTAACTGCTGTTGGGCAGACTGGCATAGCTTTTACTTATTTATTTTAGCTTTTGGTGAGACATGAAAAAAAAAACCAACAAAATCACAAAGCAAACTGTACTGTTCTGATCAACCTGCTCTTTTTTTCCCCCTCCTTTAGGAGTGAAATGTCATAGTTAACTTTGCCTTTTTTTTTTTCCCCTCCTTCTTCATTTCCCTGTCTTTGCTGCTCTAGTGGATATATGGTCTGTGGGATGCATTATGGGAGAAATGGTTCGCCACAAAATCCTCTTTCCAGGAAGGGACTGTATCCTTGTACCATTTGCTGCAGCTTCACCTATTATTTGTTCCTCTCCTCTGCCCCATCACTTTTACCATATAATGACTATACCAGGACCATAAAGATAGAAGCAAAAAGTTGAATCCCAGAGGTATGAGTAAATGAAAATAGCACACTACTGATATGAACAAAATTGAAAATGAAAAACAGATGTACAGAATTATTTCAGCTAAATAATTTACTTTATTTTAAAACCTATAATAATTCCGTCTTCTGTCATCTTTATGCTAATAAGAAAAAAACAGCATTGTGTTTACTAATTGAATAGCTTTACTTCAATTGAAAAATCAGGGGGGGGGAAAAAAAGAAAAGAATCCTAACCTGGCCTATCTGGTTCCTGTAAATCTGTTTTTCTGCTTTTATGTTTTTGAAGTAGAGACTTTATAACGTTTGTGGTGACATCATAATCTTTTGCTTGCTAATGCATCATGGATTTGGATATATCTCAATGCTATATGGGCTCAGAACTAAGTCAATACAACATTTTTTTTTCTTTAAAACAAAATGAATAGTTTGAATCTCTCAGTTTAAGGAAACCATTTTTCTGCTGTGGTTTCCAAATTGGCCTAAAATCAGATCCTTTTGATTTAAAAATTAAATTCCCTTGCATGAGCTCTGTGTTATTAATAAAAATCTATTTCTCTCCCGTGTTGTTCTTCTCCTCTTCGGTGATATTATTTTTACCACTTCCAAGCTAGTGAAAGCAATGTTAGAAAATTAAAACAAAAGAGGAGATATCTAGTTACCCTTCGGTTTCTCATGGGCAAAGCTGGGCAACATGCTCAGTTGAAAAGTCTAAGTAGTGTATATTTTGCCCATCACAATAAAATGCAGCAACATAACATGTTATCCACTTTCAGAAACAGAAAGCATATTATTTTCAGCAGATTGGCAGAAGGACACCATAAAAATCTGGCACCAGCAGATACTGGCAGTTGGTGTGGAGAAAACACAGCTTTTTCAGACGTACAGTCATGGAAGTAATAATGTTTTTACACAGTGAATGATTCCTGTAATGTTTAACAGAGCTGGGACCTGCCTACAGCTCACAGCTCTGTCAACTTCCTCTGAAAACGGACCTCTGCCCGAGAGCAAAGTGAAAATGCAGTTACACCTTACTAACACATAGAATGGGAAACTGCAGGTACCTCCTGTTTGTTGAGGAGGAAACACCACCACTGTACTGGTTTCCAGTCCCATAGGAATAGAGACTGGAAAGTTATCGCATACAAAACACAATGAAGTAGAAGTGCTGTTTTATCATTATTGGATAACTTTGAGATGTCACTCCATAAGGGCTGAGCTTTTCCTGCAACATGTGCAGCAGACTGCACATTTGCCTTGTACTGTAATCTGAATGTGCAGAGTGGGTCCCAATATTCATGAGACCTGTTATTCAGTGTGATGTGTTTGAGTGGTAACAACACCTCAGAAACACCACCATAAGTCTTCCCTCAATTATTGTGCTCTTTTCCTGTTTTTTTTGTTTTTAATGCACAAAGATAAACTACATGAACTTTAATATACTTGAGGTTCATCTGTAAATACTGAGGATATTTCCATTTAATCTATTTGAAGAGAAGTTTGAGTTTTTAGTTGATAGGCAATTAAAATACAAAAAAAAAAAAAAAAAAAAAAGCTATTTCAGTGTGAAAACATAGCACTGTGGTTAGCAGGTTGCTCTCCTTTTTCCACAACAAATGGAATTTGAGTCATGTTCTACTGCTCATTTCAATAAAAAAAAATGTGGTATATAATTTTTAAAACATAGCCTTAAAAAAAAAAATCTTTCTAACATAAGAATTAATTTGTTTCTATCTGTGACAACAATCTCTTATGCCAGTGTCTTATTCAGGGATAGTAACATAGTATTTTTAAAATACCTTTTAACATTGCAATATCAGTTAAAATTTACAACTGAATTTTTTAACAAAATCAGAAAACACCATGTAAATTGTGAGATAGTCCTGACTTTTAAATCATTGGAGACCACAAATTCTGAAATGCAGTGTATTTGGGCCAGGTCACAACTGCTACATTGTAGTGGTGGGATTCTGCAAGTGAGTTAGAAATTTAAAAAAATAAAATTAAAAAAAAAATTAAAAATTGAATCTGTACATTCATTTTCAAGTCAATATTCATTTGTGAAACAGTTTGACCCCATGAATAAGAGTTTTCAGTGTTAGAAGGACTAGTTTGTGTATGGGTCCATATTATTTGCCCTCCCTCCAATGGCTGTTGATTAGTGGATCTAGTTTGCCTCCTAGATACAGGAAAAGTGGGAGAAGCATTTATGCAGTTGTAGATAAACTTACCAGATGACATTACAGCAAAGTTTCCTATGGGCTACTTCAGGCCTTCCAGCAGTGGAGTTTTTGAAAGGGACGAGTCTGTATAGAAACTAAAAATTTCACTTATTTTTAGTTATTCAAAAGGATGTCTATTGTGACATCTGCTGCAAAGTTTTATGGAAAGAAAATCTGTAGAAAAGTTAAAAATAACTGAACAATCATATTGAGTAACATTGCAGTTATCTGCTACTGACTTCAAATGAAACTACATTTTTAAAAACTTCATGGCAAACATAGAGAATATTGATTTCAGATCATCTCATATATATAAGCATGAAACTCTAAGCTATTGTAAGAAAGCTCTGAAATCTTTATAGAACACAGATACCAGTATATGATAACTGTCCCAGTTAGTATAAATGTAAGCCTTTTCCAAAAAATGAGCACGTTTCTTAACTATATTAAAATTCTCTTTGGACATGTATTCACTTAACTGCTATTCTCATTAACAAAAAGCCAAACAACACTTGAAAATTATTGCCCTGTGAATTTTACTGAAGTATTTAACCTAATTGACCTGGTAGGACACTTTAGATACAACAGGGCTAGAGGATCAGTTCATTCAAGTGCTGTCTGTTTGCAATGAATCAGCTGATTTTCAAAGTAATAAAGCTACTCTCCAGGCTCCTGGAGAGTATCAAGTAGGAATTGTAAAACTTTATTCTTTGTTACTCATCTAAAGAAGACATTTCAAAATACTATCAGGGAAACTTCTTTGTCAGAAGTCAGAACCCCATGAGAAGACATTGCCCTTTTGATCCATTTCTGGATGGATTTCCAGATCAAAATACTCCTGGCAAGTTCCGTTAAAATTTTGTAGTCCACTTATGAACTTCTTGTTCAGTGGTTTTTTGGTTCTTACTCCACGCTTGTCTCAGTTAAATCAGAAAGAGTGTGAGCAACTAGAAAATGCCCAAACTCTTGAATGCTATTGGAAAACTCTGGGGTTTTCCTCAAAACAGTGTTTTACACTAGTTAATGAAGTCTTCAAAATCTCTGAAGATTTCAATTTAAGGAAGGGAAATATATTTCTGTGGGTTTGGTTTTACGTCGTAGAGAAAGTTTAAAATTGTCTAAATGCTTTCAAGTTAAACAGATTTATTAAGATCTGAGCTGCTGAGGCCACAGTGATGTCTCACAGGCACACATGACTTAGTGGGTAAATAAAGCAATCAAAAGAGTATTTCTTTTTGGTACTGAAGAGGTGTGTCAGGATGGTGCTCTAACAAGTTCATATGCGAGTCCTTCAGCAGATCAAAAAGAAAACAATTATTTAGACATGGAAATATGTTGTGATAAAACCCAAATGTCTTAAGTTTGGCTAGTCTTGGATTATAGTGGTGAATAAGAAAAACAGGACTCCAAGTGTAAATAGCTGAGAGTCTAAAATAGACAAAAAAGAAAATATCATTAAGATAGCAAGAGAGAAAAAAAATCCAAACTTATTCTATGTAGCTATGAACAACCAAAATGGATTGTGAAGAGAAGGCAGCATTAACAGATGTAGGTAGTGTTCTCTGTAACACATTTCCAAAAATTTCTTTGTTGGTCAGCTTTGAGTGTGGTACGATTAAGAGATGCTCTCTGACATCTTGTCGTGGTTTAGGCCCATCAGAGAACAAAAGACCACGATTAGCCTCAAGTACCAAAGACTTGAGGATTGCTAAAGGGCAGGGAGGGCTTAATTGCCGCTTAAGGTACAGGACAAAACAGACCAGGCTACTCGGCTTGGGGAAGAAAACAGAAAATAATTTAATACCAACTAAAGTATAAAACCCCCAAACATAACCAAAACAAACCAACACAGAATGGTACAGAGATGAAGAGTCCGACCCGCCCTTTAAGACCACCTGCTCTCCACTCCTCCCCTCTGCCCGGGCTCAGAGCCCTGATCCTGGTGTTTTATACCTCCGTCCCCCCTGAATGGCCCTGGGGGGCAGGGAGTGGGGGTTTCAGTCAGTCCGTTCCTGGTGGCTTCTGCCGTTTGTCTAACCTCAGGACAGGTGGGCTCTGCACCAGTCCTCCTTGCAAGTCCGTGGGGTACCACACACACAAGGCAGCCCTGCATGGGCTGCACCGACACACATTTGTCCCAAAGCCCTGCACGGGCTGCACTGATGCGCATTTGTCCCAAAAGTTGCAGCTCCTCTCTGCCTCTCGTGTGGGGGTGTTCTGCGGCGCACAGGCTCTCCAGCATGTCCTGTGCCATGGCCGCTCCCCCACACAGTCTCTCGCCCGTCCGGGCACACTCACACGGAGCTGCTGCTGCTGCTGGCTCTCAGTTCTGCCGTTGCTATCCATAGGTTGCAGGGGTACCGCCTGCGTTCTCACCACGGCTTGCACAGGGGTCTCTGCTCTGCTGCTCCTCCTTCCTTCCTCCTCCGACTGTGGGGTCTGCATGGTCGCCTCCATCTTCTACCACCCTTACACCTCCTGCCAAGCACTTCAAATTCCCGTCCCTAAATAGTGATCGCAGAGGCACCAGATTGGCCCAGCCGGGCCGGGGGGTGGGTCTGCACCCAGGAGCCAGGGGAGAGTCCAAAAGTCTTTTACCAGGTCTTCACTGCTCCCCCTGTTACCAAGCAAAAGTAACTCCTTGCTAAACCCTGACACATCTCACAGAGAACATTCTATTGTATTTTCCCAGGAATTTATAAAGAAAAAATATTGTTTGCCTTAGGGAAAACATTTTGGGTAAAGAACGTCTTTTAAGAAAAGACGTTGCCTTTTTACCAATCATTATCAGAATTTGTCCTTTCATTTGAAGTATGATCTGCCTATATATGTGGTATAATCCTACAGGTTTGAGTGCATGTTGGGGATTTTTTCAAACTTCAGTGTAGTAAAATATCTGTACTTCTGTTTAGTTCAGTCCATTGTTTTTCATGTTCTCAGAAGTATTTTCTTAAGGCTTGATTTGTCTTTTAAAAAAATAGAACAAAAAAACACAACAGTTAGTATTAGAATTATTTAAGAGAGACTAGTCAGTATAGCTGGTCTGACTCTCCAGGTTGGATCAGCTAATCAACATGGATTCACCAAGGGAAAATCCTATTTGACCAACATAATAGCCTTCTACAATGACATGACTGGCTGGGTAGGTGAGGGGAGAGCAGTAGATGTGACAACAGATGACTGGACAAGATGTAACACAGGAAGTTCCACTTGAACACAAGGAGAAACTTCTTTGCTGTGAAGGTGAGGGAGCCAAGGCACAGGCTGCTCAAGGAGGGTGTGGAATTTCCTCTGGAGGTTTTTAAAACCCTCCTGGACACACTCCTGCGCAACCTGATCGAGGTGAACCTGCTTTAGCAGGGGACTGGAGTAGATGATCTCTAGAAGTCCCTTACAACCCCCACTCCATTCTGTGATTCTGGTACACTTTAGTCTGCTGCTTAAGAGTTACCTATAATGTCACAGATGGCTAAGTTCTGGATGTTTCTTCCCTGAATGTATGGTATGTGGTTTTGAACTCAGGATTTTTCTAAGATGCTATAGCAAGTAATTGAATTAAGATAATTTTATTGGGGGAAGTTGCTCATACAAGATGAAGTGTGTCTAAAAGAGATTTCAGTGTAGGTGTGAAGATGTTTTGGTTGTTACCATTCTTCTCTTTCTTTAATTCAGATATGTATACTCTAACAATTTATAGTGCAATTTACACTAAGAGCCCCATGCTGTCTGTGATCTGTGTGGCACTTGGAGTGGATCCCAGCTGCAAGTGCTTACCTAGTTTCCTAGTGCTGACCTTAAAGATTCTCAACGTGGGTCTGAAGGTGCAGCTTCAAAAGTGAACAAGTGTTGAGGTATAAGGTACGTGCTATACCTAGTATTGCTTCATACTAATTTCAGCCAAGGCAAGTTAGTTGTCTTTTCAGGCATTTATGACAACTGGATGGTTTAAAATATACTTTTTGGGTGTTTTTTTGGTTTTTTTTCTTTTTAAGCTATTAATCATGTTTTGTTTGATGGCAACTGTACTAATTTGAGCTGAGTTTCACTGGCATAGTGGATCAGAACATTTAGAACTTCTAGACAAAACAAGTAGTACTGTATGTCCTGTAAAGAGCATATGGATATTTGGTTGCGACGTAGAAGACTGGAACACATTCAAAATCACTTAATTGTTTATCAGGTATGAAAATATTTAAGAATACTTAAATGATGTAATCTATTTGTATTGTAGCCAGAGAGCCTACCTGTGACTTCAAAGTCAAAATCAGAATTAATCTAAAACAGGGTCTGAAGCTAGCAACTGCAGGTTCTGCTAAACATGTTTTAAATGTTACTGTCTCCTAGATGCAGTGTATCATGTTTCACGCTCCTTGGCAAGATTCTCCAAAGACCTCTCTTACTGCAATGGTTTCTTTATCTAGTTATATTAAAAAAAAAAAAAAAAAAAGGTGAGACAGGGAAGGACATGAGTCATTCCTTATGCCTCCACTCATTATTAAGTTTGCATCTCAGGATTCCCATGACCTTCTCTTAACATACATGTGCCTCTTAATATCCTGTGAAAACCGTCTCCGAACTGTGATTTTCTGAAAGGGACAGTGGAGCATGAGTTCCCAAGTTAAAAAAAAAAAAAAAAAAAAACAGTTATTCAGCACTTGTTTGGCACTGCTATCTGAAGAGCAACCTCTGAGAAACAGTACATTTGTATGTCATTCCTACCTCCTTCTGTATTTTTCCATCTATATAGTGCAGATCATTTCTGTCTGTGCTGAACAAAGAACATGTGCTAGTCTGAATTCCAGAGAGTGGCAGCTCAGCTGTGTCATAAGAAGGCACAATGCCTTCTTTGGAAGTTTGAAACTTGTTTCAAGTTGTTTTGGGTTGTTTTTTTTTTTTTTAAACAAAAAGAGGAAAGGCATACATTGGTTTGAAGTATTACACTTGAATAAATTGTGGTAACTCCCTCTCAGTTCCATCTAGAATCTATCATGAAAGTAGCTGTACTCTACAGCGTTTTTGCAGGTAGAAAGCTTGAAGTCAATAATGAAATCTTCAAATACTTTGCAACCCTATTACTATTTCTGAGGTCTTAACATTATGTGGAAAGTGGTGTTTCAAATTAGGAAAGACTTTTTAAGGAAGTCTTAATGGATTGATATGATACTGTGCTGAGCACTTGTTAAAACATGTTGTAATGCGTAAATGTAATGAAAGCAATCATGAAGGGAAGATTTTTGGTATCTCCCTAAAGTTCTGAGTTTGGAATGTCACAAAATTGGGAGTTTGCCCTGATTTAGACAGAACTGAGGGAGTGAAAGTCTTGGTAGCTTAGGAAGACTTTTAATCTTTTTCCAGAGTTTGAGCCATCTTCAGTGTTTCCAGATATTTAAAGGACAAGAGAGCCATTAAGAGTAGTCAACATGGTTTTACCAAAGAAAAGTCATGTTTGACCAACCTGATAGCCTTTTATGTAGATGTTACCAGGTGGATAGATGATGGTAGTGCAGTGGATGTGGTTTCTCTTGATTCCAGTAAAGCATTTGACACCGTCTCCCACAGCATCCTTGCAGCAAAACTGAGAAAGTGTGGGCTGGATTGTTAATTAGTTGAAGGGAAGAAGACAGAGAGTGGTGATCAATGGGGCAGGGTCTAGTTGGACTCCTGTGTCTAGTGGAGTCCCTCAGGGGTCGGCGCTGGGACTGGTACTGTTCAATATATTCATTAATGACCTTGATAAGGGAACAGAGGGTACTGTGAGCAAGTTTGTTGATGATACTAAACTGGGAGGAGTAGTGGACACACTAGTAGGCTCTGCTGCCATCCAATGAGACCTGGAGCAGCTGGAGGATTGGGCAGAGAGAAATCTGATTAAATTCAACAAGGGCAAGTGTAGAGTCTTGCATCTGGGAAAGAATAACCCCATGTACCAGTACAGGCTGGGGAATGAACTGTTAAAGAGTAGGGTAGGGGAAAGGGACCTGGGGGTCCTGGTGGACAGCAGGATGATGTCAGCAACATGCACTCGTGGCCAAGAAGGCCAATGGCATCCTGGGGTGTATTAGAAGGAGTGTGGGCAGTAGGTTGAGAGAGATTCTCCTGCCCCTCTACTGTGCCCTTCTCTGACTGCATATGAAATATTGTGTCCAGTTCTGGGCCCTGCAGTTCAAGAAGGACAGGGAGCTGCTGGAGAGAGTTCAGTGCAGGGCCACAAAGATGATGAAGGGAACGCAGCATCCCCCTTGTGATGAAAGGCTGAGGGAGCTGGGGCTCTTTAGCTCGAAGGAGACTGAGGGATGATCTCATTAATGTTTACAAATATGCAAAGGGCAGGTTTCAGGAGGATGGAGCCAGGCTCTTCTCAATGATGTCCAGTGATAGGACAATGGGCAATGGGTACAAGCTGGAACATAAGAGGTTCCAAAGAATATAAGGAAGAATTTCTTCACTGTGAGAGTGATGGAGCACTGGAATGGGCTGCCCAGATGGATTGTGGAGTCTCCTCTCTGGAGACATTCAAAAGCCACTTGGATGAGTTCCTGTGTGACCTACTCTAGGAGGTCCTGCTTTAGTAATGAGGGTTGGACTAGATCATCTCTTGAGGTCTCTTCCAACTGCTAAGATTTTGTGATTCTGAGCTCTGCGCATCACAAATTTTCCTTGTTGTTGGCAGTCTTAAGCCTATGCTATCTGAGCTTGTCAAAAAAAAAAAAAAAAGAGCATCTTCACCCATGTTTTACCAGAAACTACCAAGTGTTTATATAAATTATGTCCTTTTTTCATTGTGTTGGAATAATAGAAAAAATAGATACTATGTCCAGTATAGACAATGTCTTTTTCTTCCTGAAAATTCAAGGACCTAGAGATGATACTTCAGTGCACACCTCAATGCAGACCTACAGGAGCACTCAGCAACACAGATGGAGGTAAAATGAGGTGTTACTCAGCAATATGTCTTTCCATGTTGGGAACATTTGGGCAATTGTGACAGCCATGCTCAATCATCTTGAAATTTTACTACAGTTTGCACCTCAGCCATTAAGAAATAGCATCGTGCACTATATATTTTGGCTTACAATGACACAAATAAAATCAGGTAGAATGATTTGCTTCATAAATGTCTATCATAGTCTTCCCAAGTCAGTTTTGAGGGCATGATCTCTTTTCTGCTTGCAGATTGAAGATTCCTGCATCTCTAAACCAGGAGCTATTACAAATGTGTATGTTTGGCATTCTCAGTAATGCTCTGGAGATAAAGAGTGAACAAGCCCATGAGGTTGGGAAAGATAACAAAGCTCATTCAGCTGCACCTGCACCTCTGGTCTCCAGAGTTTCCCGTGGCATGCATTTCACATGTCATGATTCACTGAATGATAACCAAAGCAGGTCTGAAGAGCCACCTTATTAGGACTTCTAGCTAAGGCAGTTGCAGATATTCCTAAGAGCTTCTCTTCATTATGTCTAGTTAAGTCTCAGAGAACCTTCAGTTTGGTAGGAGGAGAATGAGAGTATAGGGCCATTACAAAGGAAAGATTAAGGAAATGAGCTATGATGTCTAAAGTATCATTGACACCCATGATTTTTCCAGTTCATCCAGCATGGTCAAAGCAGCCTGCTGCAGAAACAAAGAATTGCATCCACAGCCAAATTGCAAAGGGAAGTATTCATCAAAGATTACCTTGGATCCTTTCCATGTAGAAACATTTTTGTCTAGTTCCACTATTTCTGATTCTTCTATAGCTTTGCTGAAGGGAATTTGAAACCTGGAGGGACAATCAAACCCTCATTTGAATCAGAAAGTATGTGAGACTAAAGCACAAATAGGAATAAATGTCTTATTAATGTTCTTCCATTTCAACTCTTCTTTCTCACTAATTCGTCTGATTCGTCTAATCTTCCCTGTGAAGGGCCATGTCAGCAGCCAGACTAGATTGCTTCCTGAAGATATAGGAAGGTTTCGGAGGCCAAGGGGTCTGAATATGTGGCAACAGAGATACTTCTGTTCAGCGTCCTCAAACTCTGTTCAAACTCCTGAGATGATTTTGGATATTCCTGTGAAGGACAGGTTGATCTACCAAATGTTTTGCAAGACAATCCTGACACAATCACTGTAGAGAATATTTCTTAGCTGTTCAATGTAGAATCAAAACCAGGAGGTGGTCCTGAGGTTAAGATGGGCTGTATAAATTAAACATTTTCTTTGTTGAGGAAAACACTTGCATGTGGTTTGTGGTGGGAATTTCTTCAGGGCTGCAATGCCAGAGAAACCTTTGGTGTCCTTGGAAAACTTACATGTATTTTGAAGTACATGTACACACTCAAGAATGCATTCCAAGATAGCTCTGTGCAATACTCTGATTTGTAGAGATTTTGAACTAATTAAAAATTCCCTACTCCTAGTAATCCAAGACATGAGTATTCTAATGGAGAGGGGGCTTCTCATCAAGGGCTACCCAAATCTCAGCAATTTTGCTTCAGAAAGTTAGGAAAAATTGTAGATTTAATTTCTTAACATTGTTTCACATGATTGTAAAACATTAAGGCAAATATTTGCTAAACTGAAGTTTTACACACTGTCACATTGAGGTCTCTGTTACTGTAAGTTAGCCTGCATTTTAAAGCTTAGAGATACTCTATGTGTTGCTGGAGCAATGCCAGTCCTTGTGAATACCTTACATTTTGAAAAAATCTTGAACCAAATGTAAATTTTTGATGTTTTGGAGTTGAGGGCAAATGCTTAGAGATTGTGGTTAGGTTGTTTTTTCTGATGCTTGTACAAGTGAAATTACTCAGACTACAGTTGGACTGATGTTAGGCTAAATGAAACTGAGAACTGAGTCTTGGGTCTCTGTACTGCAGGCCCTCATGGAGTTTTACACGTGTCTTCTTGCCTTCATTGGGGCTTCTGACAGCTGCTACTGTATATGCTGAAACTCGTAACCCCCAACTAACTACTTTTCTTAAATGCTCAGTGAAACTTTGGGTTCTAATTTGACTTATTTCTAATTGGCTCAAGAGAGGAAAAAGAGGCAGCAGTCAAGGAGGTACAGACTTTTTCTCTTTAAATGTCAGTTATACCCAGATGTTCATCTTTGTTGATTCAAAACTTTTCAAAGTGCATACTTCCCAAGACCTTAGGAATAGAAGAGAATAACTATCTCTGCTTTACACAGTTTAGTTTAGTAAGTCATTAGTTCAGCTTCTGTGTGTGCATGCTCTAGTGCACAGCATGGAGCAGTACTATCAGAAGGTAGCCTCTGAAAATAAAAAGGAATTAATGACAGATGAACAAACAACTGCTTGCTCTATCTTTTCCTGATATTTTTGCATGCCTTTTAGCTTTTGATGAAAACAGCAATAATTTGCATCTCTAGTTTTGCTTATTGCTTCCAAACAAGTAGCTTTTTCTTTATTTCTATGTTTGTTTACAGATTTAGTTATTGTGTAGTCATAGAACTTTGCATCTGCTAAATAAAATATCAATGAGCCTTAGACCGAGGCATGTAAAGATTTGAATAGATGGAGCATTTACCTTCAAAGTCAAATCCACTTTAAGCTATTGCTCTATATGAAATAATAAGAGTAGATTTAACCAAGCAGCATGATGCTTGCATTTTATTTTTTTTCCACAGTTTCTGGCCCTGAGAGATCAGTCTGTCCCTTTTCTTGCTTCCATGCCCTATGACTTATCATAGAGCAAGGAGAGCAGAGGTAATGTGGTTTCATGGTATTGGTGTGGGGGAAAACACAACCTGAATCCCACACTGGATATGAGGAGTCTGATTTTCATCTCGTGATCCAGTGTAAATTGTGATTAATTTTGTTTGACCCAGCTGAACTGCTCTTCTCTGTACGAGGTAAATAGATTCCCAGTTTGCTCTGAATTTCAGTGCAGAAGGTACAGATCACTGCTTCTATGTCTCAGCTATCCCATTTAGAAATTACCATTTCCTATAACAGTAAATGGAAATCTTATGAGATTCTCAAGACTCTTATTATAGACTGCTGGGTTCACTGAGATTCAATGGAAGTGAACCAACAGACTCTAAAGCAAGTGTTATTGGAGTCGAATGATCTCAATAAATTCTATTCATACTCCTGAATAAAAGGTGCATATGTCTTCACAAGAACCCAAGTTGCTTTTGTGGCTTCTGACAGTTCAGCTTGTGAAAATATGCATGGATCTCTGGCAACCGAAAGGATAAAGGAAAAACAATTTCCATATCTTCATTGAATACGGAGACCAGCATTCATTCACAGTACAAAGCAATACAAAACTGAGGTAATAAATGTAAATTAAAACTGTAAAAGAACAGAATAATTAATTGGTAAATTTTAATTACAAAGTTGTTTTATGACACGATACCCAGCCATGGGTCTCACTAGGTTTTCTGTATTTGATAGTATTGTCTTTCATCCACAGTAGGATAAAGAAAGCTGTTGGGGTTGATTTTTCTCAGACCTGCCATATTGTCATGAGCTTTGCATGCTCAAGCAGAAAAGCATCTGCAGAGAGCGAAAGTCAGGTCTGTGTCTGAGGCTGTAGGGTCTGTGCTACAGCATGACGGGATAAGTCTTCTCATTTATTTGTTTTTTTATTCCTGTTTTCTTATTTACCTTCATTTCATTTTTATTTTTAGTTGACATGTGGTCAGTAGGGTGCATCATGGGAGAAATTATTAAAGGTGCTGTGTTGTTTCCTGGCACTGATCGTATCCTTCCTAGCAGCTGTTTTGACCTCAGTAGGTACTTCCAACTCTTTCTCCTCCAGCCCCTTCCCACTGGACTAGTGCTGACATACATTTGTACTGCACCTAAAGAACTGGATTAAGTCCTTCTGCAAAATCTTTACAAACCAAAATGTCAATAAAGTGTTACTGACTCTCCGGAAAAGCCTCAGGCAGAAACCGCAGTGAATGTAGTTGTAAGGAGATGAAAAACAGCATCCTACAGTTATCAGATCCCTTTCTGCAGTCAGTGACAGCTTGTTTTCAGTTTCATTGTTATAGATGTATCTTTATTGATTGGGCAAGGAGTGTTCATAAACAGCAGAATGATATATTCAGGTGATATCATGGTAGGCATAGGTCACTTTTACTTCAGGATGGCATGTAAGACATCCTGTATTTTAGGAAAAAAAAGGTGTGATTAATTTGGACATGATTTTTGTAAGTGCTGATTTCTTCACTTGTTTGCTCTGCAAGTGCTATTGATGTAGGAAAGTAGGTAATGGTTTCAGTCTGGGGACAATTTCTGCTTCCCAAGGCTAAAATTATCACTTAATTTTGTAACAATTTGATGACTCAAGTGGCTGAGAATTTCATTGGAAACTGCTGTAGCAGGATTCAGTCTGTCATCCTTTACTTAAGAACATGTATCTATTATGTGAAAGCAGAACTTATTTTTGACATCAGCAAGAGGTGACTATAGATAAATGCATTAAATCAGCAGACAAGTCATCCAAGCAGAATAGGTTTATGTATAATTAATTTCCTTAGAGATCATTCTGCATTCAGCCAACTTTATTTGGTGCTCTATTAAAGCTTTGATATGTACTCTATTACTTATTAGATTGTGAAAGTGGTTTCTTCTTGTTCACAACAGCACCTGTACTCTGTGTGTGCTTGGTCAAACTCCAGTGATTCATGGTCCATAGGATTACACAAATGAGAAACGAAGATGACCTGTGTACAAGTCTTCCTTCTAATTTAAATTCTCTACTTATATGTCAGAGGAGTTACTTATTTTTATGTAACTCTCTGAATGCCAGTACATTTTCGCTTATGTGTGTATATACACAGACTTACCATTTCAGTTTAGCACTTCACTTTTGGCCCCATTCACGCTTGAAGGGATTCAATATTTGGTTAAAATGGGGAAAAAGTGATGTCTGAAGTCCATTAAAGAAATTAAAGTAGATAATAACATCATTAATATTTTCATAGCTTTGTCTAGTATGATTCAGATTTGTGTTTTGTCCAAAAACACGTTGGACATGTTCAAAACACACTGAATGAGCATGTGCTGACTGAAACAAACACTGAAATTACCACCTGTTTTCATATGATCTGGAGCATATGCCATCTGCATAAATGAAAATAAACCCTTCCTTTCTGTTTGTTAATGTAAATCATTAGTATTTATTTGTGCACCGTGAAGAAGGCTGTGCTTGCATTTTCTGTGACTGTGGAGTGAGAAATTAAGGCAGGGGCCAGGGAGATGGTGAGGCAAGGGGAGAGTACATCAGTGTAATGTGAGCATTTAAGGAGAATACGATCAGAAAGGTGGTTTCCTTAAGATTTTGAGATTGAAAAGAGGTAATCTCATGATGTCTGTTATGAAGAATGAACTCCATATCCATTTTTTTTGTTCTGCAAAAAAAAAAAGCAATTAAAAACATGTCCTAGTCCTACCCATCTCCACAAGTAACACTTGTAGTCAGAAAGAGCAAATCCTACTCCCCCAGTGCATCAAAGCTAGTGTAAATATGCTGCTTAATAGGTGAAGAAACTGAAGACCTATATGCTGGGGATGCAAGTGTGATTCCCCATTGTTACCACCATCATTCAGCACAATTCCAAAAGCTCATTTATAAACAGGCATTTTGACAGAATTACTTGTGTTTTCCACATTACAGTGCACAGATAGTTTTTGATTTTACAAAGAGTTTTTCTAACACAGCCAGACTTTGAAGTAGTGTGGAAAAGTAATGATTGGTCTCTGGTAATGGTTGTCTGTTAGTTTTGTGACAGTATTATTTTTGACCCCTCTTTTTCATGAAAAGAAACATGAACAATTAAAGTAAGTTATTGCTAAAGGTTGAACAGCTGAGAACTTTAAAGTTTCTGACTATCAGGGAAGAATAAACAGGCTTAACTGTACATGCATCATAGTATGTTTTTACTTGTATTGCAGCAAAATCAAAACATCCTACTGCAAACGATATATTCTCCTGTTAAACCTTGCTGTTGAACATAAGAAAGTACAATCCTTCACTCTAGGAAAAAAAAAAAGTGTATGATTTACACAGATATCACATGACAAGGAGAAAGAACAAGTGTTGCTATTTCAAGGCTAGGTTAACTACAAAGAAGCAATTTGTTGTCTCGATTTCTTTTTTTAATCACAAGCCATTCCTTTGTGCGGCCTGTAAAGGGTTTTTAATATTTTCTGACTAAGACAGAGAAGTATTGTAAGTTTTTTCTTAGAGCCAAGCACCATTTCTGTACTTACTTGAATATTTGCAGAAATCTAATTGAACTAAAGGAACGGAAGAGCAGTCCTTAATTCACATTCTGCAGTACATTTCATCAGTACACACATTTCATCAATGGGAACAGAAAGAAAAGTAATGGTAAAAGTAATGGTAAAATGGATGTACCTCTAAACAAATGAGTTAATTGTAAAATTTGATTTTTCCAATAGAAGTACATTATTGGGCATTCAAAATATTATTTTCTGTTTATAAATTTTGCACATTTACTTTAGAAAAATACATCTCTTAATCTGCAGTTCAAATTCTGGATGTTTTCCAAGTAAATAACCAAGTGTTTAGAATGCAAAGGAGAACAAGCCTTAAGGCAATAACAGAGTGCCTGAGGCCTCACTCACTAATAAATCTTCATTCAAAAGATGCAGATTTTAGAATTCTTTTCTTAAATAAGTTTCTTTGCTGTAACTTGATACAGCCTTAATGTGAGTAAAAATGTCGCAGTATTAGTGCAAGGAACAAACTGTTCAATCCCCAGGTTAGATCTCTCCTTCTGTCTTAAGTCATATATATGCTATTGTGTATAGCTGATACATTTTCTTTGATTCTGTTTGGGGCAAGGAACAACTGAGGTGATCCAAATAACTTTAAAGCAGACATTTCATCATCTTCCAAAGTTTTGGGTGGTAATTCTTTCCCAACTCCAATCTGTACATTTGCTCAATTTCAAGGGGAAAAGCAGGATCTTCTGTTAATGGAAGTTTTTCTTATCTAAGGCTTTTTCACTCAAATACAAGTTAATATTTTTTGCCTGGGAATTTTCTATCACTTACATGGTCAATAGCTCATAGTACTGTTTTTTCTGTTGATGTGCAAATTACATCCATAGTCATGGTTATTCATTATTTAATGTGAACTACAGAAGATTTTGTTTCACATTACTACTACTCTATAGTAACATTTGTTTTCTGAAGGATTACTGAAGCTAATTCTGACTAACAGCTAGAGAGGGCTTCTTTTCTTTGCTTCAATAGAAAGGCCTCCGATTTTTTTTTTAATTTTCTATATTTTTAAAAATCTTGTACTATGGCAGGTACAACTTCTCATCATCAGGTGCACCAAGAATGCATTACAACCATTGACTGTATAAAACATAACAATGAACTGGAGCCAGACTCATCAGATTCAGCAAGAGCATTATTGCATTCTCATTCACTTTCATCTATTTGACCTGAGAATCTAATGCAGTGATAGTAAGGCCAGGTAAGAAGAGAAACATTACTAGAGAGAAAATGTGTGTGTCCACCTGAATGACAAAGGGTCTGTCTCTTGCTGAGCATGTTTTTTCTATTACTAAGACAAAACCAAATCCCAAGTGCTCCATCATATCAATTTGTATACATGTGCGTGTAAATACATAAAGAGAGCAAATTAATGTGGGTTTTTTTGGCATTATTTGAGAAACTTCAATCAGAAATAATACAGTAAAGAAGCATGACCATCCATTCATTCACTTACAACTAGACCCTGCAATTGCTGTGACATAAAGCTTGACATTTTTTGCCTTTGGCACAAGCCAGGGCTGCAAAAGTTTCAGTGTGGTCCTCTTGCAAATCAAGACTAGTCAAGGATTCTCTAGCTTTGGCTATAGTCTTTGTACTGATGACTTATGGAGATTCTTCCAGCTTTTGAAATATTCTAGTCATGGGCAGTAGCCTGCTTGTCTGTGGTCTGTTACTGACAGCTTTTCTGTCAGCTTAGAAGAAATGTGTGCAGCAGGCACCAACCAGCTGTCTGAGGGTTCTCCTCCTCCCCTCTCCATGACTACCAACACAGATTCCCACCATGTAAGCTCTATTCTGCAAGCTTTTATAATTCTTTTTATCTTTTCACACACATTTGAATGAGTGTTCCTACATCTTCCCTCTCAATGCATCCAAATCCCACAACATTCTGTAATCCCAAAGATCTTTGTCTTTTTGGCCTTCATTAAACGCCTGAGAGATGATTCGCCATCTCTGCACAAATGTGAGTTTCTGATGTCTACTTTGAAGCAAGTCCTGTATTTGGCCCTCCCTGTTTATCAAGAGGACTCCACTTGGTCTGCCCAGGTAAATGCTTCTAGTGATGCTTTTATAGCTTGGCTTTCTCAGCCATTTAGCTTCTCTTGGCACAACAAACAGCATCTTCATTTCTGTATTTTCTGATCTTCTCTGCAAAGCATTTACACATTCTATGGTTTCAAGTTCCTCAAAATGACCTGCTTCTGAGTCCAGACAGCAAACAATGAGATGTGTTAACTTGCATCCAACTTTAAAATGTCAAAAGGCTTTATTTTCTAATAAAATATTTATAAAACATTCAGGCTGCTCTTGAGCAACTATAGTCTTGGACAACTTCATTGTTGTTGCAATTCTTTGGTTTTCTTTTGAGAAAAAGATTACTTTCCATGGACAACATGAGATACATACAACCTATAGAGTGTATGTGAGAGAGATTGTTCTACATAAACCTTGATTTAATTTAAAAAGTGGAAGTTATTCAGAAAAATCTTTACAGACCACTGCCATTTCTAGAAACATTTTCAGGTTAAATTAAAACCATTTAAAACACTACTTGAGCATTCTTAAAGCATATGTTTAAATTGCTTTCATTCTTTTAATCACTTTTATTTAGTAAAAGTGCAATCTTTAAATTAATTATTTGATTTTTGTTCAAATAAGACAGTTCAGGTGAACGCAAATCAAGTCTGTCTTGAATTTTCAAAATTTGCAAAATAGTTTCCATTTTCCTAAACTAAAACAGTTTTTGAGAATCTAAAATTACTACTGCAAAGAGCTGGGTTTTGCCTGGCTCTTTTTTTGTTGTTGTTAACCTGATTTTTCTCCTAGATTGTGAGGAACTGTCTTTAGGATTTGGGAAAATCCTCCACACTTACAACACTCATGGTGGTAATAACTTAGAAGAACAATTAAAAAAAAAACAAACAAACATAGTTCTGTGATGAAATTATTTGAGTGTTTATCTTTTAAGATCTTTTTATTTTCAGTATGCTCTTAAAACTCTTCATCACATTTCTTAGCATTGATGTACTCATGGCTGCATGTACTCTTCCTTTTTTTTTTTGTCATCAGATTCTTGGCATTGTGAATTCGACAGTGTGTTGGTACTGTTTTTTATAGACTTTGCTTAATGTTTCCTTTTTTTTTTTTGGCACTGTAAGCCTTACTTTGAACATGACTGAAAGAGTTACATAATACTTACCAGATGGCTGATTGTTACCTCAAGAAAACTAAAAATATCAACACCAAAACAAAACAAAAAAACCCTAAGTGCAAATTGCCTGTAATAGAAATTCTTTTTAAGGGTTAGATTCTGTTTCTTATCAATCAGTAACAGTTTGGTAATGTAGCCATCACTTTTGCATTTAAAGAGAAACATCTATATATACCTGAGGCAGAATTTCTCTATAGAAAACAGGTCCCAAGGCTTGCTTGCTTAAAATTGAAAAATTACTTTTGAAGGGTTACTGATAGTTTTAGCAAAATTATCACCAGTAAAGCAATAATATACAGCTAGAAAACAGATGAGCTGAAGGTGACATCTGTCCCATGGAGAACTGTTTTGTGCCATCTGGGTCCAGCTCTCCACAGACTGAATAGAGAACATGAGAACATGTCTTCCTTCCATGCTGCACCCATATATCTAAAGTGAGATAGAGGCAATTACTTGCATGTAAAGAAAAGGGAGGGCAAATCATTTGATTGCAAGTTAAAAATAAGAATGATAACAAGTGGCAACTCTTTCCCATGCTGATGTTGGTTTTAGGATTGCACAATGTGAGAGTTTTGCCCTTTTCAGGCTGTAGGCATCTGGATGTATAGTGATGCAAAAAGATAGTGTCTGTAAAATGGTGTGAAGAGAGTTAAACACCTCTGAAGATTCCCAGAAACCACTCAAATGGAAATGTCAGGACACTACATTGGGGTTTGTGTTTTGTCTTCCTTAACTACTAATGTTCAGATATTGATCAGTGGAATAAAGTTATTGAGCAGCTGGGAACACCCTGTCCAGAATTCATGAAGAAGCTGCAGCCAACGGTACGGAACTACGTTGAGAACAGACCCAAGTATGCTGGCCTCACTTTCCCCAAACTTTTTCCAGACTCTCTCTTCCCAGCTGACTCAGAACACAACAAACTCAAAGGTAGGTCTGACAAAGGGGCATGCTTCACACATCTATGACTACAATCCAATGAAAGATTTTTTTCAGTTTTTCTTTTCTCTAAGTGCACTCCCTTTTAATGCCTTTAGTTGCAGAGACAAATGGCTGCATGCATTTTTTTTTGAGATGAGAGGCAGCTTTTGGAAATTGTTTTTGGAGACCTTGGTGCTTGGGCAGCCAAGGAAACATACATTATCACTGATATGTTAAGGACATCTCTGTGGTGTTCTGTGTGATGTTTCTGTACTGCAAGGAGCTGAAGTATTCCTTTACTCTCGTTCTTAAGCTTGTAACACAAAGGAGCAGTAGAACTTCTGTCAAAAGATCTCACCACTTGCACTATTTTGTTTTAGTTGAAAAATATCACTGCAGACAGGTGCCCATCCCTTAGCTCTACCTTTACTAGACAATAGAAAAATATTAGCAACGTCAGCTAAAATAGTCTTGATGTAACTGGGGTTTAATATCTGCTTTTGGTGGATGTCTTTTGAAAAGTGCTATGGGTCAGTTTGAATATGTTGAGTAGAAGACTAGCTTAATTACAGTGTGAACAGATAAAATACAAGGCGCAATGCCTTTAATCATATACTGAAGTCTTGTTTTATTTGAACAGGGCATTGACTCAGTTCAAGAAGTATAGGGAGCTGCTGGAGAGAGTTCAGTGCAAGGCCACAAAGATGGTGAAGTGTGTGGAGCATCTCCCTTGTGATGAAAGACTGAGGGAGCTGGGGCTCTTTAGCTTGGAGCAGAGGAGACTGAGGGGTGACCTCATTAATATTTACAAATATGTAAAGGGCAGGTGTCAGGAGGATGGAGCCAGGATCTTCTCAGTGATGTCCAATGACAGGACAGTGGGCAATGGGTACAAGCTGGAACACAAGAGATTCCAAAGAATATAAGGAAGAATTTCTTCACTGTGAGAGTGATGGAGCACTGGAATGGGCTGCCCAGATGGGTTGTGAAGTCTCCTCTCTGGAGACATTCAAAAGCCATCTGGACAAGTTCCTGTGTTACCTACTCTAGGTGGTCCTGCTCTGGCAGGGGGGTTGGACTAGATGATCTTTTGAGGTCCCTTCCAACCTGTGAGTTTCTGTGATTCTGTGACCATCGATAGGAATGAGTGATTCGTGTATTTAGCATAGAAATGATTTTGCAGCACAGCTCTGGAACTCTTGCAAACTTGTACTATGTATCAGTTCAGCACCACTGGAGAACTTAGGGCCACTTGCTACAGTGGCATGCGATGGTTTTCTGTTGCTTGCAATTTTCATGCCATTATATCACCCTGAACACTCTTCCAATTAACATCTCCTTCATAACAAGGCTACTGCCTTGGCTCTAAGAGCAAAGTGAAGGGTCTCAGCAGATTCTTTTGGACACACAGAATATATATGCTTACTACAATAAAACCGAATAACAGAATTTTCCTGGATTTGAAGCCAATGAATAGAAGCAGCTGTTAAACAATGCTATTATATTGTGGATACAGCAAGCACATGCTTGCTATTTCATCATACTGCATAGCAATTTTAAGATATAGTTACAGAACAAGAAACAGTGAATGAAAAAAATTATTTGTATGTATCATATCGTCCCATGTCCTGCCTAAATATTTCACTGTAAAGTACTGTTAGTGATTTAATTATATTAACCATGCCTGATGAGATGCCTAATAATATTTTTACCCTTACATCTCTTCAAATTATTTTTCCTTTAATTTTTTTTTCGTGTACACAGGAAATGATTTGGAGCATACAAGAGCATAAAACACTACATTTCATAGTAATACTAGAAATACCTCTTGTTATTTTTTTTTTTAACAAGGGTTTAGGTAGTGTTATATTTGTTATGTACTCTAAACAGTAAAAGCAATTTGGGTTATAGGAAGAAGAGTTTGTGGCCTGATAGACACAATGGGCTGTATTAACAGGTAAAATAAATCAATGTTGCAATATAAAATTCCAGTTCTATATAAGGCTGTGCATTTTTGTAGTGTATTATTATGTGTTCCACTGATTTAAACTTTTTTTTTATGTGGGATAAATAAGACTTAAGCAGTTCCAAGGCACGTGCATACCATTACATGTTGATTCCAAGTCACAAATTTTACATTATTGCTTCTAATGGGATGCCCTAAGATAAGCCTGTGGCTATACCTCCCTAAAATATTAATGCCTCCCAGCAGGCTTGGTGAAAACCTTAAAACATACCAAAAAGTCTAGATGTTTTTCTGAAGCACCACAAGAGTACTTGTAAATTTCAGGCTTTGATTTAGTAATGCTATGATTTCAGACTTCAGTATGCAACCTCTTTTTTTTTCATCCTAGCAATAACACAGATACCTCAAGCACATTTATCTTGGGTATGTTATTCCGCCTTCTACGTGGACTCCGCATACAACATGTAAAATCTCATTGAAGCTTGTTAAGGGACTTAGGGTATGCAGCCCTGATATTGGCACTTTCCTAATAAATCCAATCCAAAATTGAAAACCGAAGAACACTTGTTATCATAAGACGAGGGGTGAAGTACACACAACCAGCCTCCAAAGGGTTGTGTCTTCGTTACTTTCCTTACTTGATTAACCCTCTTCTGGAGGCAGTGATTGTTTTGTATTAATGCTTTGTTTATCTGCTTTCATTATTCTAGCCAGCCAAGCCAGGGATCTTTTATCAAAGATGCTAGTCATTGATCCAGCCAAGCGAATATCAGTAGATGAAGCCTTACAGCATCCATACATTAATGTTTGGTATGACCCCGCAGAAGTGGAGGCGGTAAGTGAGGCATGATTCCTTTCTTCAGACAGATATGATTCATAGATTTCTGCTGCTTTACAGAATCTTGATAACAGGCATGCTATGAAGAAACTATGTGACTATGGTGCTCTTCGAATTTACATGAAATGTGATCCGCAGGGGATCGTTATCTTTGTTAGATGAACAGATAATAGATGGGATAAGCAAAAGCACTTCAAGCATAGAGGGTCATTTTCTGCTTTCTACTAGACAAAATGAAGAAAGGATTTTGAACCCAGTAGCTGACGTGTTTTTCCTAGCTGTGTAAGTCAATCTGGCAAAAGATACTCTCTTTCTAAACCTCTCCTTGTGAAAAACAGCAAATATAAATTCAAGGATATATCTTGAGGGAAGGAGAATTAAACAAAACAAGACAAAATCCTGAAGTGGAGATTCAGGAAAATCTTAGCAGGATATAAATCATTCCTGAAAGTGAACCACAGCCTCAGTGTTTTCCTGGGCCGTGGTTCAGTGCTCGGTATCATGTAAACTGTGTGAAAACAAAAATGGATTTCTTCTCTTATAATCTTGTCATGTCCTACATCCTCTCTGTATACCTTGATGAAGCAGATGTTAACAGGAATAATTGCAGTCTGTGGGCACTTCTGATACAGGAATGAATTCAGAGATATTCTCTGTGATTCTACTCATGAAATGTATGAAAACAGAGCTCAGTATTTTAATAGGTTTAGAAGTGTTATTTAACCACTTAGGAAACTAAGACTCTGAACCTTGCAAAATTAAATTACCACTGTTAGGGATATATTACAATTTAGTGTGTGTTCTTGAAAATATAACAAACTTCAACAGGAAATAGAATGTACAAAACCCCATTAAACTTTACACTTGCAGGATTTTTGCAAAATATGTTACTTAGTAATGCTAGTAACGCTAGTAATACTAAGTAAGGAAAAGTTCTGCTATCTAGAGAGTCTGTAGTTTTTATGTCCTCTTTTTTCAAGAAAAAAAGTTTATCAGTCCAAAGCATGAACATTTGATACCTTGAAATATTCTACTCCCTGGCAGGTACATTTTAGTTTCCCATCCCTCTTATAGATCTCATTCCATTGTCAAATACTTCTGTTGTATTCTTAACTTTGTTTTACAGAATAACTCCTATGTCAGAAACCAGATTTGGGTCCCTCTTTAGATGTGCTTTGTCTGTGAATTTAACCATTAAGAGCCACTTGTGATTCAGAACAAGAAGGGAATTTGGTACAGTGGGTATTTCTATGTAGTGATTTGCCTAATTTAAAAACATATGCTCTTAGTTGTATTTCAGATTGAAGTGGAGGCTAATTTTTTGTCATAATGAGGCTGCCATTTTAGAAAGGAAAACTTGCCACATGCCTAAAATTACAGGTGATATTGAACCTCTTATTACTGCTCTCTTATGCAGAGAGATTAGGGGTATATCTATGGTTGAAGAGAAAATGTTTGAATTTCTGATGGTACCCTAGAGTCCTCATGTAATCTAGAGCAAACAATATCCTTCTTCTGGATCATGGCTTTAAAACAGGATAATTATGCATTTTGCCTGCCATGTGAATTGGTTGAAATCTAAAGAGCTAGCAGTCTGCAGTAATTATATTCCACTTAATAGAGGCATTAGTCTTGCATATGCACCATAGATAATTGTACAAACATGATGCCACATGCTATCAAATCACATTCCTTGCAATGTCACTGTTGGCTGCATTTTACTGGTCAAAAAATGACTGCAGAAGCAGTGTAAAACCAAACTGTCATTGCTCCCATAACAGCTCAAAGAACAGAGGATGTCCTTGTGAGGAAGGAATAGTGTCTTTGAATGTTCCATTTCAAATGCTAGATGTTGTCCCAGTTTGTAGTTTGCTTCATCTGAACTGCATGTTTTTAGATAACTCTCTGCTGTCTTCTCCCACATGGTTCTTCGCACAGTTACTGGGTAGTTAATGTGATCTGAATGTCAGTGTCCCCAGCTACTTTCTCTGTCTCTTAGCTTCAAAGTTTTCTCTTCTAAAGCATGCTACATCTTGTCAATAACAAGCTATAGAATACTACTAATAAAGTTAGGAGTACTTTGGCTGTGAAATGTTACTGAGTTACTTTCAAACCAATCCTCCTATGATACAGAGACTCTTCTTCTCTAGGGATCACAGCAGATTAAAAACTAGGTAGGTTTAGATTGTGTGTGGTGTAGTCTGAATAGAAGAACATGAAATTATTAAATATTTGTAGTGTTCTGTAAGGTTGCTAGAAATTCTAGAAAGTGTCTGGCCTCACTTAAAATACATTATTTTTCAAATCTCGTTTTCAGAGGTTAAGTTAAACTGAAGGATTTCCTTTTACGATTAACAGTTTATTAAATTCTAAATTTCTATCTGTTCGTGGTGATGTACTTTCAGTGGCTAGCTGTGCATCATTTATAATTTTCTGGAGAAAACATTGCTCAGTTGGATTTTCCTTGCCTCTTAATTTAGCTGTTGAAGTGCAGTCAGTCTCTGTTTCTCATCACTGCTGTCTCAATGATGGAATAAGTTTCTCAGATACATGGGAGGTTGGTGGCTTTCTGCTCTTTCTCAAAAGAGTCTCCTGAGGTTCTGGGACTGCTCCTAACTGGCAAGGCCGCTACAAAGAGCAGTTGTTGCTACACTGGACAGAAAGTCTTACTTGTGCATCCATATTACAACTTGCCACTTCTGGATGACTGCTTGATGTTTGATTGGCTAGTATTTCTTTACAAGAGAGTAAGGTACCTGTATGTGATAAATTTGTTTGTTGGTAACACGAGTGATTTAGTGCTTTAGGCATAGAGTAAGTTGTTTCTTTTTGGCAAAAGCTGTGTTGGGTGTAAACAACAGGCTGTTTCCATCTGTCTGTGACTTCAGATATGGACCAGGAGAACCTAGCATAATGTCCAGAATACCTTTTGGTGTGTCTTGTAACACTGCTCTGACATCCGATGTCTTAAACAAACGCAGTTTTGTGTAGTTTCTGTTACACTGTAAGTCCTGAGGTCTGCATTGCAATAATTCCCTCAATCTGTATTACTTCTTGTTGCAATTTCTTGTTGCAATTCCCTTCATCTGTATTATTTCTTGTTGCAATTATTAATGGATATTGGATAAAGAACTGAATTACTATTATAAGTCTTTGCATCTCTCTTGATCAAAGTATGTTAAAAAATAACTGTCATCTTACATATTTTTGTTAGATCTTGTCAGCTTCATAGCAGGAGTGGGAGTTGGCACTCATCTGAAAACATTCAACAGATGATCTTTTTCAGGTTTCTTTTACTTTTACAGACTCATTTAATAATCTGACTATCTTACAACTAGGCAATTGTAACAGGGTACAATCACATGGAAGAGTAGTATTTGAATTATATATAAAATCCTAAAAATTGTTTTCTAGCTCATTAATGTTAGTTTTGAAAAAAAAAAAACAAAAAACCACACAAAAGTGGTAGAAACATTGGTATGAAGATTTTGGTCTGATTCTTCCAGGTTGTGATCTGATTCTTCCAGGTCTGATTCTTCCAGGATGACTTCAGACTCCCGATATGAATGAAACAAGTAACCTTTTCCTGTCTTGTAAATCTGTTTTATTTATGTGTGCTATGAAACAATTGCACAAGCATATTTCACCTGTGACTTTTCTAATGGATCTCTGGATCTAGTCCACTGAATTTTGGCAAGTGGAAATGGAATTTACATCTACAACCAGACCTCAGTTCTGCAGCTGAACCTGCTGTAAACCAGAAGATGACTCTAGAACAAAGCACTGTTGAAGTGTGTTAAAATTCTCACACTACTGGTCAAGACACTTTTTGTCCAGAAACTATGCCATACTTTGTGAAGCTTATACATGGGAAAGCCTCATGGGAAAGGTAGCGAAATGTGTACTGATCATTAACTGTTTGTACTGGGTTTGTCCATGGTAGAATTAACTCTCACAAGAAGCTGGGAGGGGAGACAATGAGGACAGCTGACTCCAACTAGACAAGGGAATATTCCATACCACTTTACATCATGCTCAGCATATGAAAGGAGTTGAGGAGCGGAGCTGTTTGGGAAGAGGGAGACATCATGGCTCTGGAATGTGCTGGATATTAGTTCAGGGTGGTGAGTGATTGTATTGTGCATCACTCACTTTGCATGAAAACATATGAATGAGTTTAAGCTGCCTCAGAAGTTGTTGGTGCTGAAGCATGACTCCTCTTGGCACCCTGTCTGCAAGTACTGGGCTGGATATCCACAGGAAGGATCCTCTCTATACATCGTGCAATGGATGTCATGTGGAATAAGTGAGTCACACTGATCACACACAGTGGGCTTGAGTGGGAAATCCTGGTTGCTCAGGAATTTTAAAAGTGATCACAAACTGGCCAGAAAGCAAAGGCTTCTGAATATCTCCAGGGAAGGAGGTGATGCTTGCTGAAGACGCCCCAGTGTATAATAAGCTGCCAGAAAATGAGAAGCAGTGTGCCCTGTTCACTGGTGGGTCCTGGTGCACTGTGGGAAAGCATCGGGAAGGCGTCTGCAAGTCACAGAAACAGCAGAAGGAGAAGGTGAACTGACCCAGTTTGTTTTAGTGAAAGCCATCCATGTGGCCTAGTTTGTGGAAGTGAAAGCCATCCAACCTGCTTTAGACATTGCTGACCAAAGAAAATGGCCAGTGTCTATCTCTATACTGCCTCTTAGACAGTGGCAAATGCCCTTGGAGGGATGGTGACAGCACAGAGGTAAAACCATTGGGGCAAGATTTTGCTGCCTGGCTAAAGAAGCTGCTTGTAAACGTACATCATGTAAACACCATGTACCCAAGTGCTGGGACACTGAAGACAGTCAACCCAATGAGCAGAAGGGTCAGACTGCTCAAATTGAAGTGGCTTGAGTGGATCTGGACTAGTAACATTGGGCTGAATTGTTCAGAGCTCAGGGGGCTCATGACTTCAGGCCATCAAGGAAGAGATGGAACAAATAGATGGGCTTTTGTTTGAGGGATGGACTTGACCATGGGCACCATGGCACATGTTATCCATGAATGTGAGATGTGCTGCAGTCAAGCAAGTCAAGTGGTTAAAGCCTCTGTGGTATGGGGGACGATGGCTGAAATATAAATGGGGCAGACTGACAATATCGCACTCTCACAAACCTGCCAAGGCAAGCACCATGGGCTCACAATGGTGGGAACAAACACCGGAATACCACCTGCTTGCACCTCATGCCACGTGCTGCCATCTGGAACACTATCCTGGTCCTTGGAAAGCAAGTTTTATGGTGATATGGCTCCCCAGAAAGGACTGAGTCAGACAATAGGACTAACTTTGAAAATCTCATAAATACCTGGGCCAAACAGCGTGGCATAAAGGGGATAAAGTGCCTGTAGTTCATGTGAAGAATATGTTAGGGAAGATAGTTCTTGGGCAAATGCATTCACTGGATTGCTTTTGCTCAAGGACCTTGGTGTATTTGGTGTGTAGTGAGGAAGGAGCAGAGGTTCAATGTGTACCTCAAGGGGATTTGGCTTGGGGTGAGAACAGACAGTGAATTAAATTGAATGTTGTCAGTTGCTAAATAGCCTTGCCATGGTATGTCATTGCTACTACAGTTGCTCTCTGCCATATCAATGGTTTTACAGTAAGAACCACCCAAACCACTGAAGGATGGACTTTGAGGAAAATGTGTAAAGGGCAGCAGTGACGGAACTTGAATTGGCTTCATCAACTGCTGCCCTGCAACTTCCTCACCTTGCAAGGGAGGTCAAGGACAACAAGAAGGGCTTCTTCAAATATCCTGCAGATAAAACCAACACTAGATGCAATGTAGGCCCACTGTTGAAGGAAGAGGGTGCCCTGGTGCAAGAGGATACAGAGAAGGCAGTTACTGAATGCCTTCTTTGCCTCTGTCTATACTGCTGGAGACTGTCCAGACTCCCAGGAGGATTTTTGTTTGGCGGATGAGGACTGGGTTAAGGATCAGTTGAGCAATCTGGATGTACATAAATCCATGGGCACCAATGGGATGTACCTGTGGGTACTGAGAGAGATGGTAGGAGTCATTGCTAAACTGTCGGAAAGAGCACCACTGGAGAAATGACAGACATCAATATGGTTAAGGTCATAACTCTCCACTTTATTAGTGAGCATCAGGCTTTTATAAGCAATGCAAAGCTAGTTTGGTTACAATAATTCTGATTGATCTTTTCAAGCTGTACTATATGCAATAGGCCTTGCAGTTTCACATACACCTTCAGGTTCTGCTTTGCTACATTCTTTTAAGCTTACAGTTTCTTTCCCACATGCTCAGCTGCCTTCATATCTATACTCTAATGAGCAACTCATCCTTGACAATTCTTCAGGCCCACTGTTCCCAGGCTGATGTAACCAAAGTCTGAGCCTGCATTTGAGGCCTGTGTCTGAGCCTCACGTACCTTACAGTCTCACATAACCAAAGTCTGGATGGGCCAGAGGTTCTTCTTCCTTCAGGTATATTACTACACTAAACCACTCTCCATCATCTTCAGTAAGTCATAGAGAACAGAAGAGGTGCCTCAGAACTGCAAGAAAGCAAATGTCACTCCAGTCTCCAACAAGGGTAAGAAGGAAGAGTCGGGTAACTACAGACTGGTCAGCCTCATCTCCATCCCTGGAAAGGTGATGGAACAACTTATTCTGGGTGCTGTCTCCAGGTATTTAAAGGACAAGAAGGGTCATTGGGAACAGTCAAGATGGCTATACCAAAGGGAAGTCACGTTTGACCAACCTGATAGGCTTTAATGAAGATGTAACCAGGTGGATGGATAGTGGTAGTGCAGTGGATGTGGTTTCTCTTGATTTCAGTAAAGCATTTGACACCATCTCCCACAGCATCCTTGCAGCAAAAGTGAGGAAGTGTGGGCTGGTAGTGAGGTAGATTGTTAACTGGTTGAAGGGAAGAAGGCAGAGAATTGCGATCAATGCGGCAGGGTCTAGTTGGAGGAGTTTGTCCTAGTGTGGTATCATCTTTCTGTGACTACCCGTCTTAGCTGTGACTGGGAGCCAGCTTTTATAAATGAAGGATAAACACAAATAAAAAACTACAGTCTAGTTTTTTCAAGCCATTTAGCCTCATTTTTCCTTATGATTATTCAAATACAGTTTTAGGACCTGTGTTCATGACTGGAATAGGATGACAAAGATTTACACATATATCAGCCTAAGGAAACCCTGCTACTATAAAGTTTCTGTTATCAGTGTGTAATAAGGTGCATGAAATTTTCTTGTCTGGAAGATTTCCAGCTCAAGGGAGAGGTGGTAATATTTTCTCTTTCCATGACAGTCTTGCAAACGTACATAACAGTAAAGTGATGGACAGAACAGAGTCAATGTGAAGCACAGTAGCCACTCTTACTGAGACTAATGTCCTTTGAAACATTTGTTGAACTTGTTTCCATCTCTTAGAGGTATTGTATCATATTTTGAACACGAGGAGACCGGACAATTGTAATGCTTTGCTGCTTCAGATAGCTGAATAGCTATTTGGGCTAGTTATTTGCCCATTAGCTTTTGGGCTCTGTGGGTATTCAGTTTTACTCTTGTTTTCTGTTGCTTTCATTTATTTCACATTGAAGTTCAGAAATACCATTTTCACTGCATTGGCCATTTTTGAAGCATTTATCCCCTGATATTTTTAGTCCAAAATGGTCTTTTGTTAAAACAAGTTTTATGTGGGTATTTGTTTTTTGTGTTAAAACATTACATTCAATCAGCATCAGATTTCATCCTTTTTTTCACCCTCTTTTTGTGGGTTTTCCTTGAAAATCCCTTCCTTCAAGAGCCTTCATAGTTTCCAATCACTTGCTTCTGCATTTTACATACATACTTTTTTAGAGCCTATAAATTACTTTTTTTTACAAATGCATACAGTGAGTCTCCTCTCACGTCAAAGTCTGGCTTCTGCAGCTGGTCTCATCTGATCTCTTCCACTATCAGGAACTCTGTACTGTAGGAATAACAGAGAAATTTGGATACAGATGACATTTTCAACCAGTATAGCATTGGGTGGGGGGAAGTGTTAGTTAACTAACCTCTCTGGTTAGGTTACTTCTTTTTCCCAGTAAATGGCTTCATCAAAAGCAACTAGACATCTTCTGTAGAGTGTTCGTTTGGTACAGAGGCCAAGGAGGACAGGTAACTGAAAGCATTTAATGTGACAGGAATTTTGAAGGTAGGTATTGCAATACCATGAAATGTCATTGTGCACTGAAGTACACCATGAGGAGCACTGAAGACAGTTCAGGGAATAAGCAGAGAATTGGGCATCAAAGCTTAACCTGGACGTAATGAACCATCTATATCTGCACAGATTTACAGCATTATGAATGTGAGTGGAACACATAAAAAAATCCTGTCCAGTTAAAAAGCAGACTAGCGAGACGGTTACAGTCCCTTTTTGTAAGTCTATTAAAAGTTTATCATCTTTCACAGGCTGGATGGGGGCAATAAAACTATTATGTCTTGTTCTAATGGGCAAAGATTGTAATACAAATGGGAAGTGGTAGGAATGTAATACCCTTTGTCTCCTGATGTGGAACAGTGTTAAACTGTTCCTGTCAGCCTTAATTGCCACCTTGTGATTCCCTGATACAGAGAGGAAGATTCTGTTACTAGATGTGGTACTTGCTGTTCACTAAGAGCAGGAGGCTACACAAGCACACTGCCACTCTCCCACAGACTTCTGGATAAACCCAAACCACATCCTAAGTCCTCAATAGGTGTGTAATAATTGTGACATTTACATTTAGAAATAGGCCTTGCATATTTTTTTAAGCATACCTGTAGTATAAGTGGGTAAGCTAGATTTTTGGATTTAGAGAAAATTCTTATATCTAATAGACTAGCCTAACCAGCTCTTTTTGAGCCCACTCAGTTAGCGACAGTATCTTTGATAATAAAGTCACATTGGTCAGTTCTCCAGAACATACATCACTGCTCTGAAATTAATTTTAATAACGTTATTCACAGTTAAGATAATTTCTATATTCAACCAATTATAAATAAAATAGGTGATTTTTAAAAGTATGAAACATACAGATAATGATTGTTTAGGATTCCCAAGATTTTTGAAAATGTTGAAATACATTATCAATCTTCACACCTACTTTGTATGTAAGGAAACCAGAATTCAAAGGTGAAAAGTGTAAGTTACTAATATCACACAGGAAATTTATTGTAAATTCAGACTAGGAAGCTATAGACCTTATTTATTTGTTTTATATGTCAGTGAAAGGTTCCTTCTTCCTGTATGTTATATGCAGAAAATACCTGGGTTTCACTTTTAAGCAAATATTCTGTTTATTACTCTCCTGTTATGATATTTACTTTACCTACATAATAGCATTTGGACTATTATGAATGAGACACACAATATAATTTCTCTCTTCAAGTGCTGCTGTTCTATTTTTAAGAAAGAAGACTTTTTCAACATCTCTTGCCTCCACATGTAGTCTAAACTGTTTATTGTACATAATCTAGATACCTCCTTTATGACATATTAGCTTCTCTGTTTTCTTGTCTGAAAATGCTGTACTTAAGATTTTGTTTTAATTTGCACAGCTGCCTTTCTTTGAAGCTACTATACATTCTTACCCTTCATTAAGATGATCTGTGGATAAATCCCGAATCTTTTAGTTTTTCATATCTTCCTGATGTTTATGCAATGCTGCCTACACAAATGCTACTGGTTTTATCCAAACGTATTTAAACTGTGAATAGATACCTACACATGTGCTATAGAATACCTTTACCATTTTCCATTGGCAATTTTGAATGGGAGAGATATCTACTTATCAGTATCAAAGTAACAGTACAGATTAACTTGTGTTGCTTTGGAAAAGTGAGACTGCATCAGCTTTAACATATGTTTTGCTCTTTTCCCAAACAAAAAACTTTTGTTCCCTGGATATTAACAAGGTATGTAACAAATCCAGTAGTGTCCTGATGTTTATCTTGCCACATGAAAAAAAAAAGCATTTTGTGGGTTTTGATTTTTGTTTTTCTTTCTTTTAGAAAAAGATCCTTGTTGATATTTTAAAGTGCTTTTTGGTAATTTTTTATTATAGCCAATGAATGTTATTTTTAATGCATAAAATGTTTTACATGATTTGTAAAGTGTTCAACGCAAGAACCACTGAAACAACAAGGTTTTATTTTACTATCTACAAGACAAATTCCTTCTCTTCTGCATCAAAAAATAGATTCTATCCTTTGTTATTGTTGCCAATTTTATTGTTTCCAAACTGATCTGATCTGGGGAGAAAATGACTTCCTAAAACTGAAGCTAGAGGCTGACACCCATAGGCTTGATCCACATTCTGCTGTGATTTAATGCTTGTTGAAGTCTACTTTCTCTGAAACCTGTACAAAGTAAACCATGTAACTCAGTTGGGATGTGCTGTGTGAAGGATTTATAATAACATAGTTCTATAAGCTCTATCTATAATGCAATCTGCAGCTATAATGCTGCAGCTGCATCCACACAGAAAATTAACAGTGATGAGATCAGACATTTTCTAAGGCATTTGAGGTAGTCAGCAAAGTCTTTTTTAGGCCATACTTTACACTAAGACTGTCCAGGTGCCCTGGACAACACAGATATGGCAGCTTCTCCATCTGCCCCATTGCTGTGACATTGTGTTAAAAACCTCCCTTCTTCCCTCTAATTTTAGGTACTGGTTAAAACAAATATAAAACAAGCAAGTTCATGGAAAATAGTCAGTCAGCCTGGAGGAGGGTTGTCTAGCTTGATAACTGTATATTGTGGTTCTCATTAAGATTAATGAGGATTTTTGGAAAATAAATTAGTTCTTGAATTCATTCCTGTTGTATTTTCAGCTCCTCTCTGTGCCTTGAATCAATGAAAACTTATAATAAAGGCTCACTTTGTTGTATCAGTGAATTGAAATGGGAGTTTCACTTCTCACAGTGCACAAGCACTGGCCTAGCCTCTCAGCAGAGCTGCCTTCACCTATGTACTAGACGATGATGAGGTTATAGATATGAATATATGTTTACCCTTGGCTCTTCTGTTCCTGCTGACAGACATGTTTTGCAGCTGTGGGTTTTGCTAGCTCACAAATAAAGGTTTGCAGTATAAACACTGGCAAAGCAGTACAATGCTGTGCAGAATGCAGAATGCTGAATTTGGCAATTCATGTGCTGTTTCTGGTGTCTTGTAGTGTGTGAAGTACAGAATTTCATTCCTCTCCCTCAATTGTGTTCACAGCAAAATAGGAGTTTGGTAACAAAGGAGATTATTCTGGGCTCTCTCCCAGGAAAATGTCTCTGTTTCCACAATATATAGAATGCTGCTTTTCTTGCTGCCTATTACTAATTATGCCTGCTTAAATCATAGCTGAAAGCATAGCTGAAATAAATTAGAAGAGATATAAGGCAAAGATTTTGTGGTTATGTAAATTGAGGACAAGAATGTTCATCTGGATCACTTATTCCTTCTGATTTTGTAATTTGTGTTTGAGAATTGAAGTAGTGAAGTAATTTAGCCTCTTACTTCTGGCTGAGGGACAAATACCATTTTGTTTTCAACTGAAGGTACTATAAAAGTGTTTATACTTGGCAGGACCAACTTTATCCACAGCCTGTGCTTTTTGCAAGCCCCACCCTGAAGCTTTTAGAAATAAAAGTATTTGCAGGATATTCTTGTCTTCCTCAGTCTGCCAGCTTTCCTTCCGCTTGACAGAGAAGCAGTGGGTCTGTTGCTGTGATTTAGGCTACTGTTCTACCAAATGTCTCCCCTACTGCTACCATAGAAGCCAAAAGCCAGCTATGTAGTGGAGCTGACAGACCCTGTACATTTCCTGTAAATTCTTTGCCTTCGTCAGTTTTCTCTGCTTTCCCCAGTAGGAAATGCACACTGCAGGGCTGGCTGAGCAACTGAGCAGCAGTCCAGTAGGCTTAGCTGGAGGAGTGGAGCTTACTCACCACATCCCAGTGGCTCACCTGCTCACTTTGGTAGGATTCAGCTACCTGATTTCTGTCGCGTCGGAG
>WBNH01010968.1:0-117225 GCA_013401255.1 Urocolius indicus
AGTCTTATGAGAAGCGGCTAAGGAAGTTGGAATAACTTAACCTAGATAAGAGGAGGCTCAGAGGAGACATGATCATTCTCTACAACTACCTGTAGTGAGATGGATGTCGATTTCTCCAGTAACAAATGGTAGGACACAAGGGAATGTGCTCAAGTTGCACCAAGGGAGGTTTAGAGACAAGCTTTAGAGAAGATTTTCAGCAATTCACTCAGGTGGAACAATATCAAGAAATTAGAATCTTTGAAGAGAAAGAAGAGTGATTTAACATGTTAGGATGTATAAATCAGATTTAGAGCTGAAATGTGGTTTACAAGTGTTAAAATAAAGGAGAATAACAGCATATTAAAATGGACAAGAACTTAATAAATGTAGAAATATTTGGGAACCATGAAATGAACATGGTAGAGCCAAAAATAGATCCCTCAGCTATTTTAGGAACCACAGAACAAATAATTGCTGATATGGATCCTGGACAAGAAGTTGAAGAAAGGATTCCTTTAAAAATGGTAAAAGAACAAGCAGTAAGAGAAAACAATCCAGCAATAGGAATAGGAATTTGTAGTTTTCTCCCAAAATTCTAGTTTTGTAGGTCTCAAGAGTTCAAGACAATTACCAATTACACTGGAAACAGTCCTGACATCCTGTTCTCCCATGACCTACTGCTGACTCTATTGTAGCTCAATTTTATCCAGTAGTGAAAATATGATAATTGAATACTGAGAAGAAAAATCTAAGAATTTTTCCTCTGCACAGCAGAAATAAATCAAGAATGTGTTAAGTTTGTAACTCAGTCCTTTAGAGGGTAAACCCTACATTAATGCCTAAAGCTGTGTGTTCTTAAAGAATGGAGAGCTCTGAAGTTTATTAGAACTCATGATTTGAAAGAATGTGAATGCCAACAATCATTTGTCTTTGAAAGGCCAAGGCACATTGACTGAAAGCAAATCAAACAAGGCTATATTTAGTATCATAAAAAGTTCCAAATGTCCTCTTTCTTTAATAAAGACTACAAGGGTGCAACAGTTCTTTGTTCTTTGTTATAAAGAGCTTTATTTCAATTCTTAGTAGACTTCAGGTAAGCAGATAAAACTTGATTTACTTTTCTGTGAGAGGAAATGAGATGTTTATACACAGTTCTCAACATGGAATATGCCTTACTTGGACCATGAATAATAATAAGACATATGACTAACTTTTCAAGTACATCTGACCAATTAAAGCAGTCAAAATGGTTTTAGTTTCATCAATACCGAAAAAAAAAAGCCACTTATTAAATTAAATTTGTGCCTATATATGTTATGAGTAGAGCTTTTATTCGAGATAACAAAAGGAATATCTCTAGATTTTCAGAGAGTGTGATATACATGCGCAAAGAAATAACAAAGTGATCTGTGGATAATCACTATATGCTTTTGCATGTATGAGAAGACAGAATATCAAGGACTAACTAGATACAGAGCTTATTCTAGTTTTAGAAGAGTAAATTCAAAATACAAACAGCTAAGGTGTCTTCTGTAATTTACCAACACATTGTATAGGTAATGTATTCGATCTTACCTTTACTAGCCTGTCAAGGCCAGACTGACTACTGTTTTCCTCTTTCATTAATACAGACTTTCACATTTTATGTTTTTTTAGGGTCTTTGCCTAGTTCTGAACTCTCTACACTTCTTGACTTTTTTTCCACGACCATCTATAACCTCATGACAGTTTGGTTTTGTTAGACACATTCATGTTTTAGGACAATCTTCAGCACAGAAGACTTGGCACGTGCATTATTGTCTTTTTGTCATAGGAACTCATCCAGTGTCTGAGAATTTGGGCACGTGGAAAAAAATGAGATACAGATACAACCTTTGCTCTGTAGAGTTCTTAAAAGAGAGGACTACATGTTTAATTATTTTTACACAGAATCGGAGAATGGTAGGGGTTGGAAGGGATCTTTAGAGATCAACTAGTTCAACCCCTCTGCTAAAGCAAGTTCATCTAGATTAGATCACACAGAAATGCTCCCTAGCATATTCTAAAATGATGGACTAGGGAATCATTGCACTGAGTGGAGGGTGGAGGAGTGTGTCCATCTAGGCAGGAGATGAAGAGTCTTGGTGGTGTCAGTATGCCCATGACAAATAGTGGCACTCACTATTTGTGTCAAAGTCTCTTTGCTGATGTACTTTGTGGTAGTAATCAACTCAATAAAATCAAGCTCAAAAGGCCTTCTCCGCTCTAATATAATTTTCTTTCTTATGACTGAGATAAATTCTGAGTATTTTTTTATGAAGCTGTGTAGAGTAGAAGATAAGCAGTGGGACTAGAAAAGTAATGAAGTAAAAGAACTTCTAGGACAAATTTCACTGGCTCTAGACCAGCAACATTGAACATATTAGCCCCTGAAGTTTACTGAAAATCTGTACACCAGACTGATTCATTCTCATAGAGTTCTGTCTCTCGCTACCATGGTAGCGAGCATTCAATGTGTGGCTTGCATATCAGGAAATGACAGCACTCTTAACAGAAGCCAGAGAGAGCAGTAATGCTAGGAATGAGCTCCCGTGTTCCAGACTGCACAGTAGTTTTCTCAGTCCTTTGTTTTCCTCTGCTTCAGAGAAGACAATAGTTATTATGATCCCAGGGACTAGGAAGGAAAAGATCTGGAGAAAGAAAAGTGTGTAATTTGGAAAACAATATAGGAAAATGAGCACAGTGTTTTTTTTCTCCTTTCCTTTCTCTCCCCAAGAGCATTCTCCTATTTTTCCTCTCTGGCTGAACTTCATTTTGTAACTGTCATATAGGACTCTGGACTATGCAATGGTTCTCAACAGGTCCTTCCTTAACAAATGAGGAAAAAAGTATGATTTTTGTATTAAAAATTCTAACATAATTTGGTTGATAAATGTTCAGATCAGCCAATTCTTGTCTCCAGTGATATAGACAAATAGCCATCCACTCAAATTCTGAAACAAACCACCAAAATGCTAGACAAAAAATAAATAGATGTTTATACAAATCATGGAACCAAATTTGATGTTTCCTTTTTTTTTTTTAGGAAGAGAAGACAACATAGACTTTTAGTGGCACTTCTTGTTAAAAAAAAAATCCCACAGAACTATCAGAAGAGAAAAATCCAAATAGGACAAAAAAAAAAGTTAAATAATGTCTTAGAACTGAGTGAAAAAAAAAATAAAATAGCTGAACAGACATACCAAGGAATTAAATTCATAGACAAAACTGAGAAAACACAGAGATTATTTTGTTTATTGTGAACACATTTCATTTCCTCTTAGGGTTTAATATAAAATTATAATTTTCCTGTATGTTAGTTCTTTGGAAACTGTTAGAACTGAAATATTCCTGATTCCTGAGTTGGGTGCTTACTGTGTTGAGGCACCTACGTCATACAGCGAAGTTCCAAAAATCATCCTTTTGACAAGTTCATGAGGGAAGTTTCCAAAAATCCAAACTCTCAGCCGGTATATCTGGTGTTCGTTAATGTTGCATACATATGGAATGGGAAAGCATAGCATTGACTTCTAACTGCATAAAATAACCTCTACAAGCAACTCTTTACCAGGGCAGCCATTTAAGATAAAAGAGGGAATCACTGGTTGATTTTAGATAGATAATCCTATGAGGTATTGATCTCAGGGATTAAAAAAATGCATTCACTACACACCACTTGCTGCTCTAGCAGTTATGCTTGGCTCAGCTGTACTTCACCTTACTGTCAGAGAAACAGAAAGGCATAAACTGATAGGATACAGGAACTGAAATTCTAAATGCAACTTCAGCTGAGAGGCATCTGTCTAACTTTATGCCAGACATTTCTCCTTCATAAGACTGCAGAGACCTTGTGTGGAGAAACAGTAACCTAAAAAAAGAGAGATTAGTTTTCACAAAGTTACTTCAGATTTGACCCAGCTGAGTCTGAAACAGTGAACACAAACACTGGTAGTTCTTTCAAAGCTTAGGCACAATCTACAGTGGATGAGCAGAGTGCATTGCTATTTCCTGGCTAGTATTTTTCCTAGCTTCCTAATCAAACTCTGATACAACTTCAGGATTAATTTATATAAATTGAAGACTTATTCCATTAAATAATTTCTTTACAAATATACATAGAAAACATTTCTGAGTAGCTCATCATGTGTCTTTCCGTTTGAAAGATTACTGTAATTTTAATTTTCTACTTATTGAAAAAAAGGAAAAAATATCAGAGTTTCTGAGCTTTATCACTTCTTAAGGGATGATGAGGTCAAATCCAACATCATAGATGGCAATGGTAAATCATCCCTCTGAGTTCAAACCTTCAATTTAATTCTGGCTTTTTTCTTCGTCTTTTTTAACGTGACACTGCTGATTCTTTAGGAGAGCACAATGGACACGAGGTGGAGCCAAAGACCCTTGGAACAATCTATTTATTAATTATTCTTTTTTTCCCCACTTTTTAACTGAGAGCTTTTTGAAAGAGGCAAGTGAGAATAATCTCAAAATCCAACATTTGAAGCAAGTTGTTAAAATTCTTAGAAGTGGAACACAGTTATTACTGTCTATAATTTAATCTAAGGGAATTAACATATTTTATAATGGAAAACTTAAACTTCTTTTTCAATCCTTATTTTGTTTTTAAAGCAAATGTCCAGATTTAGTAAGATTCTTTTTCTTTAAAACTCATAGTCAAAGAAAGATAGAAATCCCCAATGAATTTTGGAAGTTTAAAAAAAAAAAAATTAAAAAAGCTGTCCTTCATTCATATTTCACTGGGTTTTTGAATGGTTTAATGTTTTACTATTTGGATTTTTATTCTTTTTAATGTCAACTTTAATTATGACATGTGAAAGGAAGGGGGCATATAATCTAGATTACATATATTATTTGGGTTTGTTGACACTAAGACACTTTGGAAAGCCGAGAGTAAAGTGAGAGGGAAGTTAAAGCTCGTCTCATTCTAATGTGAAATGATTAATCTTTAATCCTCTGAACGAGGTTGATAAGGATTGTCACTACCACATAGAGTAAGCATATTTTATATCAAGTCCTCTACAGTTTCAGCAGCATTGCTCACATCAAACTGTATTTTACGTCCCCTGAAACTTGAGAATATTTATTTTCTCTTCCTTTCCTGACAGCACGCTTGAAGGATCAAATGACTGATAATATTTCACAGCTGTCATCATCATCTAGTTCCACCCACATAAACACGCCTTCCTAAAACAAATGAAGAGACTTTGGAAATTAGGGTCACACTCCTACTCATGTTAACAGCTCCAGAATTTAGTTGATAAAAAGGAGTGAGACTTAAAAAAATTAGCCACAATAGAATCCAAACTGATGAATTACCTATTCGAATTGATTGCATTTTCATTTTAGCTTTATAACAAAAACATTCATATGTTTATGAAAAAAGAACTTTGCAAGAGCTGATGTCTTCCATGAGCTACAGTCTCAATTTTAACTTTTGCTGTTGGAGGCTCACCATACTGCTGCTTGAAAAAGAGAGGCAGGAATATCTTGAAGCACATAAAACCAGACTCAATGGCAACAACATTATCAGTATTATTAGTACTATATTTAGCTGTTAGTATAACTGACTTGTATTTAAAATGGTGACTTGAAAATTATATGCATATATAACAATATAGAAAATTGAGACTTACATAAATTCAAATTAAAACAAATTGGGAAAGGACTATTCACTGTTCTTTGCTTTAAGTAAAAAAAAAAGAAAAAGAAAAAGAAAAAAAAACCAAACAACAATAACACACAAAAAAAAACAAGGATTCACAGGACTGACAGTGAGATAGAACACAATAAAGAATACTTTCTTCCCCAGAACTGCTATCACATGTTTGCTTAGTGGTGAATGAAGGTCTATCTTATCTTCTAGTTGCTTAAGAAGAATAATGTATAAGCAACAAACATCTTCAAAATCATTAAAAAAAACCCCAAAACCAACACCAAAACTAAGGAGGAAGTATCATCAAAACCATTACCAAATAACAAATAATGCTTTATGATGCTGTTGCTTCTGTGCTTTGCAATGAACAGTCCAATTCACAGATAACTTACTTTTGGAATTAAAAAAAAAAAAAAACACTTTAGAAGTTTGTGGGATTTTTTTAAAGACTACTATATCTAAATTTTAAAAAAAACATCAAACCTAGTTCTGTACAGTAATGTGAAACTAGTAGTAAAGCTGATAGAGTAAACTGGAAAATTATATTTCTCCCTTACTGTTTCTGGTCTGTTTGTTTTTAATTTTTATCTCCTGAAAATTGAACTCACTGACTGCTACAGCTTATGTTTAGATCTGGGCAGTAGTTCTAAGCATAAAAGAGAATATGCTGAAATATGACCAGCTTAAATATCCTGAAATGGAACACTGAATTTCGGGACTGCAAACTGCCAGTTCTTTTCACAGCCATTCCTTTAAAGGGGGTGGAGAGAAATATGAAAACTGTGTACTTGGAAGAAGAAAACCATACACAAAATACTGTGGCAGATTGTTCCAGTGAAAATAAATCTGACTTCTCATCCACTTTCAAAGTCAAGCTGCCACAAAATTCTGAAAGGAATCTTGCAAACCAAGAACTGTATTAAGCACAGGAGCATAAAGTAGTTCAAGCAGCACAACCAAGTGCATTCAGTCTCTACTTCAGCTCTGTTCAATGAAGGAAAAGACAATATATTACTACAAATTAACTTCATCTCATTGTGCTTTACAAAGGAAAAAAAAAAAAAAACCAAAAAACCCAAGCATTAAATATATAGTATTTACTGTCAAATTAATTGACAAAACTACTAAAAACAGAATAAGCATCTGTAAATCAACTTTTACATGGTTTATATAAAAGGAAAGGAAAGATAGAAATATATATAAATGAAATTAAAATTACTTTTTTCCATACACTTAGGTCATCTGGGAACTATCAATCTGCTATCATCAAGCTATGTGAAGGCACAAGGAATACAAGGATGTGATTTGAGACAGCCAGGATGGCTTGACAAAGGGCAAGTCTTTCCTCAACAATCTAGTTGTCTTCTATAATGGAGTGACTACATCAGTGGACAAGAAAAGAGCTATGAATGTCATCTATCTGGACTTCTGTAAGGCCTTTGACACAGTACCGAACAAACATTCTTCTCTCTTAGCCAACTGGGCTGCATTGAAAGTAGTCTGGTCAGCAGGTCAAGGGAGGTGATTGTGCCCTCCTAGTCCTAGTCTGGCCTGGTAAGACCCTATCTGCAGTATTGCATACAGCTCTGGAGTCTTCAGTACAAGAAAGATATTGACCTGTTGGAGCAGGTCCAGAGGAGGGTCAGCAAAAGTCTCAGAGGGCTGGAACACCTCTCCTATGAGAAAAGGAAAAAGTTGGGTTTGTTCAGCCTGAAGAAAAGAAAGCTCTCAGGAAATCTTATTGCAGCCTTTCAGTATTTAAAGGGCTTATAAGAAACATTTAGTAGGTCCTGTTGCAAAAAGGACAAGTGGCAATGATTATAACATAAAAGCTGGTAGATTCAGACTAGATATAAGGAAGAAAACTTTTATGGTGAGGGTGGTGAAACACTGAAACAGGTTGCTCAGAGAGCTGGTAGATGCCCTATCCCTGGAAACATTCAAAGTCAGATTGGACAGGACTCCGAGAAACCTGATGGAGTTGAAGGTGTCCCTGCTTAATGCAAGGAAGTTTAGACTGATTGATCATAAACAGCCCTTTCCAACTGAGAGCATTCTATGATTCTATGAATGATTTTCATGTAAAAGCATAGTAAACCTTGATGTCTTTACTTTTGATGATGTTTGGTCTTAAGTGTGTTTCTGAATTTGAGGTGTTAATCTAAAATAGCCTTGGCTACATTATGTGTGGTTGAACTTCCATTTGTTTTGGATGCTTGCACAGCTATTGTGCACATCTCATCCATTATTTACCCTCTTCTGATTTATGCAACATTTCTAGCCTGAAGTAAGAAAACCCTCTTTTTTTTTTAAAGACAGTTCTCAGAAAACTGGTGGTACTCAGGATGCTCTGTAACTAAGTAGGTGTTTGGATTTATGATCCTTCCTAAATTCTGGAGAAAAAGTAGCAGGGGTTCATAGTGAAGATAATTTATTTATACTGGAATGCACTGGAGAGCAAAAGAGATGTACTTTAATCTTCAGTCTGATTTATTATTACTTTTTAAGTAGCTTACTAAAGAGTCAAATAAAAGTATTTAAAAATATATAAAAATGCACATTAAAAAAAGAAGTGAAAGAAAATATTAAGCTGGTAAAGGATGAAAAGATATTTTCTAGTTTGAAATACTTCAATGAATTTATTAACTGCCTCTTAATCCAAATCTATGCTATATTCATAAATATTTTAGTGAGTTATTGCATAGATATTCTGTCACAAATTTTGTCCAGTTCTAGTTTGAATTGTTGGGTATTTTCTTACTGTTTTGGAAACTTCAATACACTGTACAGGAAAGCTTTTTTGAAAAGAAATGTGGATTGCATCTCTTTAAATAATTTTGCTTGAGTAAGAACGAAGTAAGATTGAATAAGAATGAAAAAAATGTCTAAATTGTCTGCAGTGTAAGATACAACTGCTTATCAGCCCTCAAAAAACACAACCTTCTTAAAAATGTTACTTGCAAAAAAAATACAAAGCTGTGAGACTTTTAGGTCTATATGCAAAATCACAGCTGACTATGGATATAAAGTTGAATTCCACAGAGATCAGTGGAGATGAGTAAAAAAAGATTTTTAGCTTAAGAATGTTTTGATGTGACACAGGTAACCTTGACATGGAGCTAGGAAATAGATAATGAAAATTCTTGGTTTGAAGATGAATCAATTCCAGTTTCTCAGAGTAGTGATTTAACATTCAGGTTTTGTAACTGTAATGGTTTCAAAGACGCTCCCTAAACATCCTCATCAGTGTTTTCACTCCTTCCTGCCCCTGCAGGTATTCATCTGTGTTACTCTTTGCTGAATTGTCCAGTTCTTTTTTTTGACTCTGAGTAAAAGATGAAAAAAAAACCACAAAACCAGAACAAAAAAAAACAACAAAAAGCAACAAAAGGAAGAAGCAAAAAGGGAGAGGGGGGGCGAAATTAAGGACAAATAAAAGAAGTAGAATTCTGTTTGAGAAGCCTTAAAATACCTTCCCCCTTCAAAGCATTTCCTGCTGCAAAAGACAAATTACAGTGAATAAACTTCAGCTCCTATTACAAAAAAGTATTCTTTTCTGTGGAAAAGGGTAGCATATGAAGACTCTGAGATCTATATGCATAAACGCTTCTGTATTCATAGCTGCAACAATTGTCGAAGTTTCACTAATTTGAATCTTGATCAAATAGCCTTTAGGATTTAAACATAACAGAACACCATCCTTTACAACAATACTGATGTAAATAGAACCTGTGACCTGGAAGAACCCCAACCGTTTAAGTATTTACCATGAATGAGATATGAAAAATATAGACAGTCTTTAACAGTTTCAATCTATTTAGCAACAATACATGCTTGGTCCTATTTTAGTTGCGCAAAAGGGATTACTATTAATATTCTAAGTTCTTGATCTCCAGACAAGGAGCTACAAAGTCTGTTAATGTATTCTATGACAATTTATGTATTTTAAAACACAATTATATATTTGTTTTAAATTAAGATTCTGTTTTTATATTTCAAGATAACAAAGAAAGGAAAGTTTTTGTCCTCATTTACTACTTCTGTGCAATCTCTCCATGTTAATGCATTTGGTAAATAATTAAAAAAAAAAAAAAAAAAAAACCAAACAAAATCTTTTAAACATTTCTTAGGCTTTTTTATTTGTCCAGAAGTTACATGATTTTGGAATAAATTTCTACTATTGCTGAATCACACAACATATTAGCAAGAACAGGTCTTTTAAAGCTCCCAGTTTTGGAAACAATGTGTAGGATTCATTTGCCCTTACCAGAAATGTTTGAAAGTCAGAACTTTTCATCCTACCCTCCCTTTCAGTTCATGGATAGAAATTCCCTGTAGAGCATGATTCAAATCTTTCTAAAGAGGGCAAAGATTCAAGTTAAATTCCTCTTTAAAAACATCTGTACCTTGCTATTTGAAAACTGAGGGATCCTTAGGTGACCACCTGTCATAGTTTGACATGACAGCCTTTTCTGGTAAGGGGGAAGGGGCTGTAAAGATGGCTCCTGTAAGAAGTTGCTTGAAACTTCCCACAGCTCTGAGCCAGGCCCACTGCTGGGGCTGAGCCAATTAGATGCCTCCATGATCACTTTTTAAGTAGCTGGAAGAGGAGGCTTCTTCCTGTTTCTTGTTCCTTCTTCTGTCCTTTCTTTTCCAGCTGGTGGTGGTGCAAGGAGTGCGAAGAGAGAGTGAAGCCACCATGTGGACTCCAAGGTGAGTGAGGGAAGAGAGGAGGAAGTTTTCTGGAGCAGAGACTCCCTTGCATTCTACAGAGATGACTGGTGAAGCTGAGATTTGTTTGCATTTTGTTAAAGACCCCACACCAGGGGCAGAGATTCATTTCATTAAAGATCCTGTGCCAGGGGCAGTGGCTGTGGCCAGAGGGGGCTGTGCCCCATGTGAGGGACCCCGTATTCACAGAAGCTGTAACTGTGGGGAAGAACTCACGTCAAGGAAGCCCATTAAAATTATACCTAGAAGATGCTATGTCCTGAGGGAAGGACGCTGTATCGGCAGAAGCAACAACTGCTGGGAACAACCTACATTAGAGAAGTTCATTAAAGACTGTGTCCCAGGGGAGGGATCTGTATCAGAGCAGGGGAAGAATGCAAGGAGTTGTCCTCACCTGAGAAGAGAGACGTGGCAGAGCCCATCTGTGAGAGACTGACCACATCTCCCATTCCTTACCCTCTGAGCCACTGAGAGTGGAGGAGGCAGTGAGCTGGGCCCAGAAAGAAAAGAGGGATGGGGGAGGGAGATTTTAAAGTGCTGGTTGTAATTTTCTCAATCATCCTACTCTCTTCTTTTTTTTTTTTTTTTTAATTGTTCTGTTTCTTGTAGGTAGTAGAATAAACTTTCCTACTTTCCTCTCTAAGTCAAGTAGTGGAGTCTGTTTAGCCTGGAACCATAATTGGCAGCGAATCCTCTCTGTCATTATCTCAATCAACAACATCCTTGGTTTGTTTTCTTTCTCCCATTTCTCTGGGCCCTCTATTGAGGGTGGGAGTGGATGGGGGCCACTGAGTTGGGAGACTGTCGTGGTGCTTCTTTGCTAGCTGGGCAGCACCTCACTTCATACATCAGTCTTATACACATGCATATATAATTAGGGAATCTCATCCAGAATTACACAGACAATATTCAATATGCATTTAGTATTTTCAAGAAAATACTGAAATACCTGCAGGCTTTGACAGAAAAAAACTTGAAACATATTCCAGAATGTATGTATGAATCAGCGTTACAGAAAAAGATTTTTTTTTTTCTCATGAAATGGTATATCAAATCCTTGTCTGGGTTCTTTAGTAGTAGCAAACTGATCATATTTCTAATAGCTTCTTTATGACATGCAATCATTGATAACTATTACAATGTAGTCTGACATAAACAGTCTTTATGACATTCTGTTGTAAAACATCCTTTTACATAACACAGCCTTTACAACCTGACTTCAATGATCCTTCTAACATCTGCTGCAGAGAAGAGGTGGAAGAGAAAATTACTGTGTAAGCAGAAAATTCAGGTAATCTCCTGGCAATGAACTACACAGAGAATCCCTCTGAAAAGCAATAATTTAGTAGATGTTTGAGAGATTTAAAATTAAACCCATCTCCCAGTCCCTAGCACGTGATGTCTTGTCAAGCTGTTTATAAATTAAAACAGATTAGAAACACCATGTACAAAAAGCAGTTCTCACACAGTTGGATCAGTCTTAAATAATAAAAGAGCTTATGCCCATCTCAAGCACACAATCCTGTGTTAGTGTAACAATAACCTCCAATCCTATGTTTTTAATTCAGTCACATGCATTATGTTTTCTTTCTCGAAGCAGTGGGTGAGTTTTTATTTAAAGTAATGACACTTACAGAATATGAGAAGAAATGTACTGACTGCTGTCTTTAGAAATTAAATTTCCTTTTATGCATTTTTCTTAGAAAAATCTTGGGAGGTATGTGGACCAGTGAATTATTCAAAACTTTTTTGCTTAAAAATTTTTATTTCTTTTCTATGGAAGAAAAAATAATTGTAAAACAATAATAAACAGCTTTATGCCAAGAGATGTCAGAATTAGTTTTTATTTTGCCAAAACAATTTAATGCTAGATGAGATTTTACATGAAGGAGCTTAAGGAAGTTAGATATATCATTAGAATTCAGTAATAAAGTCTCATTTTTGAGAATTTGAAATGAGAGTCATTCAGTGTTTGAGAGTCACTGTGTGTGTGTGTGTGTAAATATAAAACTATAGATAGAGAGAAATATGTATGTATACCTTTCAGTATCTATGTGTTTGTAATACAATGGGAAATAGGACTAAAGGGAATATGTTACCAGCTATTTCATCAATATCCTCAGATGAAAAGAATTCCTAAGACGTCTCTGCTTTAAGAAGGGACATCTTCAATGGAATATTCTAAGACTGTCATACAGCTTTCTGGTTTTGCTAATATTTCCCATTATGACTGATAAGAGGGTGGATACGTCTCTCTGTTGTACTCACTATTATTCCACCATATTTGTCAATGTCTGTAATTTTTTTTTTCATTTTAATCTTTTTACTTTATTTTTCCCAAAATCAGTATATTTTACTCTATAACTTGCCCTTCTTCCAGTCTTGGAAAGGATTTCATGTTGTTTGGTTGACAGTCTAAATTAATCTTTATTAAGAACAACAGAAGATTATTAAATTAATACTGATTTCATATGTATGTGTGGTTTACCATGCGTGGTTAACTGAACACTATGCAGCTGCGTGATAACTCCTCACTCTGCTTTGGGATGGGAGAGAGAACCAGCAGAGTAAAAATGAGAAAACTTATGAGTTGAGATAAAAACAGTTTAATAAGCAAAGCTCATGTGCACAAGCAAAGCAAACAAGGAATTCATTCCCCACTTCCCATGGACAGACAGATAGATGTTCAGCCATCCCCAAGACAGCAAGGCTTTTTTATCACACCTTACGGCTACTTGAGAAGACAAACACCATCACTCAGAAGGAAAAGAGGGTCATTCTATTTCCTCCAGCTTTATATGCTGAGCATGACATCACATGGTCTAGAATATCCCTTTGGTCAGTTGGGGTCAGCTATCCCAGCTCTTTGTGTACTTGCAGCCCACTCACTGATGGGGAATTGTAAGAAGCAAAAAATTCTTTCACTCTGTGAGCACTACTCAACAATAACCTAAACATCTTTGTGTTAACAACAGTTTCCAGCAGAAATCCAAAACGTAGCTACTATAATGAAAAGTAATTCTCCCAGAAGAACAGAACAGGAAACCAAATCATTATTTGACTTACGGTTGGTGTTATGGACTTCTGGATGTTGGTGGTGTTTTGGAAGCCTTCAAGGAATCAAAGGACTTTATTAACATTTATAGATCCTGTAGTCTTTACCATCAGAACTCTGTTGTCTTCTTTGAACATTGATAAAATTGTTTCCACTCATATTGTACAGTTCAACCTAAAATGTGAAAGTAAATCTCTGTATCTCCAGTGGAGCACTGTCCCAGGAAGAAATACTGCTGCTTACCAAGGAACACAAGGGTAGTATAATGAGAAATCAAGCCAAAGCACTACAACTTTCCATAAAAGACACATATACATGACGTCTCATATGAGAAACAGTTGATGGATCTGGGGCTGTTTACCCTGGAGAAAAGAAGGCTCAGGGGAGATCTTATCACACTCTACAGCTACCGGAATGGAAGCTGTAGCGAGGTGGGGTCAGTCTGTTCTTCCTAGTTACAAACAATATAACAAGCAAAAACAGCCTCAAGGGGAGGTTCAGGCTGGATGTGAGGAGCAATTTATTTCCTGAAAGGGCTGTCAGGCATTCGAACAGGCTGCCCAGGGAGGAGATGGAGTCACTGTCCCTGGAGGTGTTTAAGAGACAGGTAGATGTTGCACTTAGAGTAATAGTCTAGTGGTTGATAGGGCTGGGACAAAGGCTGGCCTTGACGATCTTGAAGGTTTCATTCTATGAATGATGAGTTTATAACTCAACATTTGGTATTTTCCTGGAAAAGCTCCTTGCATTTTGATACTCCACTGTGTTTTGTACTTCACTGTGAATGCTGTCAGAATAGACAGTCCTGTATACATAGCTGGTAAAAAGAGACCATATGTGGTTTTTTTGTTTAGGGTTATTAAAATCAGTCATATCTGAATAAGTTGAAAGTGCCACTAGCAGTCCTGATAAGTATTGTAAAAGTTTTTTGGGACTGTGTAAAATCCTAAGACTCAAAATGTGAAGGAAAATACATAAGCTGTACGAGCTAGATCCTGTAGCCCTTGTACTAAGACAGTTTCCCACTGGAATGCTTGCAGACATGGCCCATGTAAACAAGATCTGTGTTAGCATGCATAAAAAGAAATTCTACATCCTTAAATTGCCTTCATATGCCAAGGATTACATCAATATTTTCATCTCTTTCTGAGTTGCCATTTATACTCCTGACATTCTTTTCACAAACTGTCATAGAGTAAAAGAACATAAGTTTTGCTTAGACAAGTTATATAACCTGAGGGCAAACCCCACACTCTGCAACCAAGTAAGCAATGGTCAGAATCAAACTCTGCCAGTACTGGTAGTGTTGTGTTCTCCCTTACTCAAGTATCAATATGTAATGTCATCGTCTTCAGTATACTCCTTCCAGATTTACACTGGTGTCAGAGAAAATAAAGCATCAAAATATACTTGCTGAAAGATTCTTTTGGTTTCAAGGCCTTTTAAAAATGTATTTGTCTCTTGATAGGACAGGTTCTATCCCAGAATCTGATTTCACTGAGTCTAGTATTACTTCTACCCATTTCTACCCATTATTATACTAATTTCTAACAAATGCATTATTTTTAACAACATTTTTATGTTTAGATGGAATTTTCCACATGTCTTTTCCATTGCTTCATGATCTTTTGCTAAGAGCTATCAGGAAGAGTCAATCTCTTTCTTTTCTTTTAGTTCCATTCATCAAATGTTTATACACATTGATAAGATGCCCACTCTGTCTTTACGGAGTTCCAAAGGCCCTTTGTACTTACAGCTAATCGTGGTCCTTTGTTCCTAGATGAGCCTCAACCATGACAGAGTTCATTTCTTTTTTTTTTTTTAATTTCCATTCGTCAGGTGTTTACACACATTGATTGGTTCATTTTGAGCCTACTCTTCTCCATGATGAACAGCCAAAGCTCTACCTGTCTCTTCCCTTTTGTCAGCTCTTTAATAATCTTTGTTGCCTTTCACTGAAATCACTCTGGTAACTCATTGTCTTATTTATAACTAAGAGCTCAAAACTGGACACAACACTGCAGATGTGGTATCACCAGCACTGAGTAGAGAGGAAGGATCATATCCCTTGACCTGCTGGTAATATCCTCTTCAATGTATTCCCAGGATGCCATTGACCTTTACTGCAGGGATGCACTGCTGTCTTCTGGTCAACTTGTTCACCAAGCCAACAATTTCCTTCTTGGAAACACTCTTTTCCATCTGGTCATCCCTGGGCCTATACTGGGATCAAGAAGGCTACTTAGCCCATTCTGTCCTCAATCACCTTGTCTAGAGCCATGCAATTGTGCTTCATACTATCCAAGTCTCTCGAGTAGCTGTCGTGGTTTCGGCCCATCAGGGAACAAAAGACCACGATTAGCCTCAAGTACCGAAGACTAAAGGATTGCTAAAGGGCAGGGAGGGCTTAATTGCCGCTTAAGGTGCAGGACAAAACAGACCAGGCTACTCGGCTTGGGGAAGAAAAACCAGAAAACAATTTAATACCAACTAAAACACAAAACCCCAAAAACCAGAACCAAAACAAAACAACACAGAATGGTACAGAGATGAAGAGTCCGACCAGCCCTTTAAGACCACCTGCTCCCCACCCCTCTCCTCTTCCCGGGCTCAGAGCCCTGATCCCGGTGTTTTATACCTCCGTCCCCCCTGAACGGCCCAGGGGGGCAGGGAGTGGGGGTTTCAGTCAGTCCGTTCCTGGTGGCTTCTGCCGTTTGTCTCACCTCAGGGCAAGTGGGTTCCGCACCAGTCCTCCTTGCAAGTCCGTGAGGTACCACACACACATGGCAGCCCTGCACGGGCTGCACCGACGCACATTTGTCCCAAAGCCCTGCACGGGCTGCACCGATGCTCATTTGTCCCAAAAGTTGCTGCTCCTCTCTGCCTCTCGTGTGGGGCTGCTCTGCGGTGCACAGGCTCTCCAGCATGTCCTGTGCCATGACCGCCTCCCCCACACAGTCTCTGGCCCGTCCGGGCACACTCACATGAAGTTGCTGCTGCTGATCCATAGGTTGCAGGGGTACCGGCTGCACTCTCACCACGGCTTGCAGAGGGGTCTCTGGTCTGATGCTCCATCCTTCCTCCTTCTCCGACTGTGGGGTCCGCATGGTCGCCTCCATCTTGTACCACTCTTACACCTCCTGCCTGGCACCTCAAATTCCCGTCCCTAAATAGTGATCGCAGAGGCGCCAGATTGGCCCAGCCAGGCCGGGGGGTGGGTCTGAACCCAGGAGTCGGGGGAGAGTCTAAAAAACTTTTACCGGGTCTTCACTGCAACCCGCTCCCCCTGTTACTAAACAAAAGCAACTCCTTGCTAAACCATGACAGTAGCCTTAGTACTAGGCAAAATTTGGCATCATTTCTATAACTTCATGCAAGTGAGCTATGGGAAGCAATAAACTTCCTTAGATGACAATTTAGGTCAATAGATGAGGACCTGTGTTCTTTCCATGGAGTCTCCCACTACTATCACTCACTGTTTTCCCTTGATCCTGCTGTGTGATTCAGGGCCAGCTAGCTTCGATGCTTCATTGGTGGACGCTCCCTGCTTCTCATCAGATCTGAGGCCAGTCAATCTATTGTGTAATTGCAAAGTTTAGGCTGTATTAAGAGACTCCCTCATGGTGTCTGAAGTCACCAGCTTTCAACCTTTTCCACCAAAGGAATTTCTACTTTCCAACCTTACATGCACAGACTTTTCTGCAAGAGTTGATCTGGGTTCTTAAAGCAGTAGGATTTCAAATAAGAATTGACCCATCTCTTTCTCATCTTCTTTAATGATACACAGTCTGCTGACCTCAACATGCAGCTTTTTTTGTTTAGCAGCACAAATCCTCAACAGCTGCAGGTCTACTGAAGGCTGGGAGATAAATCTTCTCTGGCCTCAGAGAGATCCCATGGATTCCGGCAGCTTGAGACTTGCAGGGCTGCATCTTCCTTCTGAAGGTCCAACTCAGTCAAGGGCTCCCATAAGACAGGAGCAGTTGTTCCAGTGGCTGCTGGGGATTATGTCTTATAATGTGTTACTGCCATAGCTGAGGATGCGTATGCTGCTCTGAGAAGGCTTGCTGCCCCACCTTTGTACCAATCTGCATGAACTGGTGCACAAATTCTTTCATCTGGTAGCTGCCTCTATTAACTCTACTCAGCTCATTCATGCTTACAGAAGTGATACCAACAAGATGTATGGTGATCTGGATAAAAGTTCTAAAATTTCAGATTCTGAAGTTTAGGTATTTTCAATGGAATGCTTAGGAATACATTTCTCTGTTGAATGCATTTAATAGTACACAATATTGTTAATTGAAAATGAATGAGTCTTTAAATCCTAAAGTAAACAAAATTCTTTCTATACTGTTATGGTATATTTTTTGGATTTTTTTCTAGTTCAATGCCTATAGATTAAGTTAAACTGCTCTACATCACTGATCTGTTCAGGAGGAAATGTCTCTTCCATAATTGTTTGTTTTCCAGATGAAATACTGACACATTCTTCCTACCATGTACTTTTTTTACAAGCTGCAACTGCTTTTACAGACTATAACTAATGTTTGCTGAGCTATGGATGAAGATAGGTAGGCAGTAAGACAAAAAATGTGTCAGGGTTTTTCTGTCAATCTTTTCACAGCCTGGGAAGCATGTAGTTTTATCTGTAAACAGTATAATTTAATGTAAAGAAAAGGGAAGGAAAGACTGGGTTTAGACTTTCAGTGAATGTGATGTGACTTAATTTAGATCAAATAATAGTGTTTACAAAGGCAGTAGGTATCTTGATGTTCTCCCATCTGCTGCATTAAAGACTTTCATCTTCCCCAGATTTGGTTACAAAAGGAAGTAGAAGAGTTCCATGTAGTGAGGAAGAAATGAAAATATGTGTGTGACTAATTAATCTATTTTTAACATTTTCCTTCTGAACCTCTATTGTCCAAAACAAATGACTCTGAACATGAGCCAGCAGTGTGCCCAGGTGGCGAAGAAGACCAAAGGCATCCTGGCCTGTGTCAGGAACAGTGCTGTCAGCAGGAGCAGGGAGGTGATCATTCCCCTGTACTCGGCCTTGGTGAGGCCACACCTCAAATACTGTGTCCAGTTTTGTGCCCCTCTTTACAAGAAGAACATTGAGGTGCTGCAGAGGATACAGAGGTGGGCTACAAAGCTAATAAAGGGTTTGGAGCATGTCTCACATGAGGAACAGCTGAGGGATCTAAACCTCTTTAGTCTGGATAAAAGAAGGCTCAGGGAAGACTTTATTGCTCTCTACAACTACCTGAAAGGAAGTTGTAGCGAGGTGGAGTCTCCCTAGTGACAAGCATTAGAACAAGAGGAAACTGCCTCAAGTTGTGCCAGGGGAAGTTCAGGCTGGATATGAGGAGGAATTTCTTTGTCAGGCATTAGAACAGGCTGCCGAGGGAGTTGGTAGAGTCATTGTCCCTGGAGGTGTTTAAGAGATGGTAGGATGTTGCTCTTAGGGAAATGGTCTAGTGGTTGATAGAGCTGGGACAAAGGCTGGACTTGATAACCTTAATGGTCCCTTCCATCCAAAATGATTCTATAAAGTAATGTGTTGGTGCAGATGATCTTTTTGAGATCTTCGCCTTTTATATTCCCAAAAGACTCTACACTGAAAGGCAGAAGTAGCACTGTTTTTAATGTTGTGGAAAGTTTAGTCAAAGGCTTGAGGAACCTTTCACCAAATATAAACCTATAAAAAAACAAGAAGGAAGAAAGGATAAACCCTCTGATATAGTCTACACAGTGCTCTGCAGGGAGTTTCTGTGAGTCCTTTGTTAAAGAATTTAGTTACAAAATTTGCTTTTAAACTTACCTCTTGTCACAGAGCTTTGCTCCAAGATGCTCACATTAAAATGATGGCTTGAGGTACACAGAGATAAATCTGAAATCCTGATGCAAACAAGAAAGATAGTAGACATATCTGCCAGATCATTATGTTACACTGAAAAGTAATCATCAAAGAAACATAAGCAATGTAATGCAGGCTAGTGCATTGCTGAATGTTAAAACTCACTCTGAGAACTAAAATGAAGGAAAGATCACATCACTGAATTAATTTTAAATTCACCAAACTAATTTATTAAGGGTACAGTGCTGACTTTGTCTCATCTAATTCAATGAAACCTTGTAATTCCAAAATGTATCTGGAAATACTGCACAATTCAAATTGTTTTCATAAGTAGACATCACAACTTTAAAAATTCACCCTGCCAGATTTGTCCAGCACACTGCAGCTTCAAAAGGCATCCCAACAGTCAAAAGCACAAGAGGAAAAGGCCTGAAGTTGCTCCAGAGATTGTTTAGATTGAATATTAGGAAAAGCTGCTTCACCAAAAGGGTTGTCAAGCATTGGAATAAGGCTGTCCAGGGAAGTGGCTGGATCAGTATACCAGGAGGTATTCAAAAGCTGTATAGATGTGGCACTAAAGGACATGATTTAGTGGTGAATATGGCAATGTGGTGTTAGTTGTTGGACTTGATCTTAAAGTTCTTTTCCAACCTAGATGATTCTGTGATTCTATGAGCAGCGTGCTTTTCCCTCCAAAGGCAGGGTGCACTTGCATTAAATGTGTCACACTTGCCCAGCTGCATCATCAACTTTCAGCCACTACTGGATGTGTTCAACCTGTTAGTCATCCTGTGATGTTGTCACCAAACTGTCTCACAATAAGCCAAGAGAGCTGGAAAATCTTGGTAGTTTCAATGCAGTGCCATGCAATTGCAGATAAGACATTTGTGGACACCAGCTGGTGCAGCCACCTGGCCCTTCACTTTTCTACGTCGATTTTTCAGCTCATTGAAGATTAGCTCAAAGATCTCTGTGCTCCATAGGCACATCAGCGTCAACAGCTTTCCTGCATTTTATCTTCACTGTATTTCACTAGGGAAAAAAATTCAAAAAATCATCTGCTTTGTGTTTTATGCAAGTTCTTGTCCTTACTATTACTGCACATATTTGATACTGGATTCATGTGGTCACGTTGCATATCATTGCAACCTCCTGTTTCAACCATTGGACATTGTTGTAACCTAGTAATATTGCCATCCTTTTAAGGATATGTGTTGAATTTATATGCTAAGATTGTTGTAAGAGGGGTGCTGCAGAGGGCGTTCTGTGAGAAAAGGCATTGGAATGCCCCTGCATTGGATCCACTGCTACGTGTATCAGTGATGCTGGTGGCAGCTCTGTAAAAACATGTTTAAGAAAGGGTAAAAAAAACTCTGTACAGTAGCTGCGAGAGAACGACTAATCAGAAAAAAAAAAAAAAAAAGAGAGAGAAATAATCCTGCATACACCATGGTCAGAGAAGCAGGAGGGCAAGGAGCTGGTAACAAGAGTTCACCTGCAGCTTATGGAGAGCAGACACTGGTGATGCAGCTTATCTTCCTGCAGCCCATGGAGGACCATAGCAAAGCAGATATCCATCTCACAGCTCAAGGAGGATTATATGGTGAAGCAAGTGGATGTCCTCTGAAGGAAGCTGCACTCCATGGATAACCCATACTGCAGCAGGCTCCTGGCAGGAACTGTGACCCATGGAGAGGAGCCCAGGCTACAGCAGGATTTCTGGTAGAGTCTGTGGCCTGTAGGGAACCTTTGATGGAGCAGCCTGTAGTCCTCAGTGTCACTGGTAGAGAACTCTGCATGATGGAGGAGCTTGAAATTATGATGATGATCTCTAATTCACACAGATAAATCCATAAAACTTCAGAGAAAATAAATTGTGTTCAACTAGTCACCATCTATGTAACATTACTTAAACATTTTGCTAATTGGTGGTTCTTAGAAAAATAAATGGGGAAAAAATACCAAGAGCAATTATATTGTTCTTAGCTAACCATACTATTAACAGGTTAATATTTTTTTATTCAGCTGAATAATTAAATTTCTATTGCATAGGTTTGTTTAAACTTATTGCCTTTATTTATATTAATACTGTTAGTCCCTAGTACATATAATTGCAATCATAAAATAGAATTGCCAAAGAGATGATATAAGATTTGTTGCCTCTGCTGTGGAACAAGCTGGCTCAGGCTGTATGAGCAATCACTGCAGTCTGATTAGTGTATTCCAGCCCCACTATTGCTTGCTGTGAGATAATACTTTGCTATAAGGTTGAATTATATTCACAAAATACAGTGATGCAGAGGACCATGTCCACTGATATTCATTTAGCAATGTGCCTTTGCTGATGCTTATATCCTTGCCAGTTTATCCATTACAGGAAAGAATATACAACCAGGATATTATAAAAATCTTGGAGGCTTTTCCAAGACTGTCAGAAAATGCTGTTCATAAACAATAAATATAAGTTTGAAAAATGCTTCATTTGCAGAATGACCATAGTGTTTTATTCACTGTAGCACAATGCAGTACTATACTGAAAATTTAGCAGTGGTTTTATGCTGAATTCTAATTAGTTGCTGTGGCTTACAACTTTAATAAGATTGCACCCTTTATTAATCTAGAATTATGAGAAAATACAGTCATCTAAACTAAACTGACACTTTCTGCAACCACAGGCATTTCTGATTTGTTCTCAGAGTACAGTAGATTCTCTTCATATCACTGTCTTGTTCACTCTCAATATACGTGTCAATTTCCAATGGAAATAAATAACTATGTCATACGTAGTAGATAGATAATTAGAAAAATTAAGAAGTTTGTATTTCATCCAGTTTTAAACAATGTAATTTAGAGGCATCAGTTCTCATCTTTTCCCTCAATTCTGTAAACGATTCAAAAAATTATTTTTGTTACTGTTAGTACAGTTACTTGTGCTTCTGACTCAAATTTCACTTTAGTATTTAATTACTTAAATTCCTCAAGTCTCAAAAAGCTAGTCAGGGAAGAAAATGAGAATTAGAGAAAAAGAAAGAAAAGGCAAAATATGTAACACTTCTGAACTAAATCAAAATCCATTTGTCTTTACAACATCAGTCCTGTACAAAAGAGAAGACTCATCATTTAAGAGACATTTTTATCAACAATTACATAATACTATGGAAAAATAAGCAACTATTTCTTCTTTAAAATAAGGGTAGTGATAGGCAACTAGTTTAAACTTTGGTATCAGACCTAGAGGGAAATAAAACTAAATTGCTTAATTTCCTATATAAGAGGAGAAGAGGGAAAGCTCTTTGAAGACCACCAGGTTTCATCCACTTTGTGCAAATAAGGTCTCCTTTCTGCAGACATGTCTTCCACTTTGGGCCTTGATTTCCCCAGAGAATTTAAGATCCTTAGTTTTCTTCACCTCGGGAAAAAAAAATGATTTCATATTAAAATGTATTTTATTTCAGTTTGGTTCTTGGAGAACAAGAAAAGAAACATCTTGTACTGATAGCAATTGTTTCAGTGTAATAATTACTACACAGAACTTTTAGTAGTTTTTTTAAAACATAATGTTGACTGAAATAAATATTTAACATTGTCTATTTCTTTGAAAACTTTGAAAACAGATACATAGTTTGAGATTGAACTGATCTGGTGGACTGATCTAGTTACTGGCCTCAGAAGCTAGTAATCAAATAATGTAAAACAAAGTCTTCCAAATGTATATCTAACAAATAACACTGTACTTCTTCAGAGGATTCTAAACTTAAAGAGGTCAGCTTCATAGGAGTCCATTCCAGTATCACATTACTAGCATCTATAAATCTTCTCATAACTGACAAGTTTCATTGTAATGGCAGCCAAGTGAAATTTCTGTGGGTATTCTTTATTTTTAAATACTATTCTAAAGACAATCTAGGGGATTATCTGAGTACTTCTAATTCATTGCCTAAATGAATTCATAACGTTTCTGTAAGGATTTGCTCCTGTTTATAAACCAGTGAATTTTGGTGAGATGACCTAATGACTCCAAGTATTTTAACAAAATCCATGTTAACTTGCCAAGATTTACTTTCCCACTGAGTCAGAAGACAATGCACAGTGATAATCTAACTGCATTGGCAGACTACAAGGAAACACATTTCAACAATGATAGAAAAGGAGATGAAAAACATGCAAAAAGAAGAGAAAAAAAACCCCTCAACCTGGACTGAGGATTCAACTGAATCCTGGCTTTATTTGTACTGGATCTATGCCAATAAAAATTTGGCTTACAGAAACAAAACCAAGAAGTGACTTCAGCCAGGAGTATCAGAAATTGATAGTGTCAGACCGCTTTCAGACGTATCATTCTGACTACCATCACCACACCCCTGTTTTGTCACTGACCTTCAGCCCTCTTCTGTGGACTTTTCCAGAATCTTTATAGATATTACCATGCTTATCTCTTTACTTCTTTTTCTTTATTTTGTTCTAAAAGCACCACCATCACACAGTAATTCCTCTCCAGAATTAATATTGTGCTTTCATTTTGTTATAGACAATAGAAACAGAGCAACCACCTTAAAACACACCCCAGTATGGGATTGAGAAGGAAAATTATGGTCCTACCACTACTCTAACAGACTATCAATATATTTTGTCTGTTGTATATCCTCTGACATACTGTTTGTCTTGTCTATTCAATTTGTGGTTTTACAGTGGTATAATTTTTATTTCTACGCTGCCTTACATTGAAAAAGGAAAGGAAGAAATAAAGTATGATGCTAATAATTCACAATTGTATGCTGAATTGAAAGATAACGATGAACAAAAGAAGTAAAAGGTAATGTTCAAAGATGATGGAAGGGACGAATAAACATACATGACAAAGTCTTGTGTAATGCAAAGACTATAAGTGTTGACCAGGTAGGAGAACAATATTGGTATTGTAGTTAACACAAAACTCTGAAAGGAGCAACAATAAGAAAATAAAACCCAATTCTTTCAATAATTACTTTTCATGCAGAGTGTGTCTAAAACGCAAATATGGCTGATAAAAAAAAAAATAAGAGAAAACGTCAAGGGAAGATTAGATTATTATTTCTTCCTACATAGGAATGCTCTACTCAGAAACACTGAAAAAGACTAACAGAAGTCATCAGGTAAAACAGGAGTTTAAGAAAATATGGGTCAGGAAAAATGTAAGCATAATGTTTTTTTTGTTTTTTAAATGGTTTATAAGGTTTTCATGATGGAAATGTGTTGTGGCTTAAGCCTAGCTGGTAACAACCAAACTATGCAGCTGCTCACTGACTCCTTCCTACCTCAGCAGGATGGGAGAGAGAATCAGGAGGAAAAGGTAAAACTTTGTATGTTCAGATAAAGACTATTTAGTAGAACAGCACAAGGAGAGAACAAACAGCCATAGGGAGTGGTACCCAGTGTCACTGCTCACCAACTAGAGCCTGACACTCTTTCCCAAGAGAACAGCCAAAGTTCCCATTGCCACCTTGGCAACTCCTCTTTATATATACAGTGTAATGTCAGCATGATGTGGAACAGCCTGGCCATGGCCCTCATGGCATATGGTGAAAATTAACCCTGTTCCAGACAAATCCAGGACATCCTGTCACAAAAGAAATGCTTATTTTAAAATCTGACTGTCTTAATGTCATGGTTTGCCTTGACGTTGTTTCTGGTAAGGGGGAAGGGGCTGTAAAGATGGCTCCTGTAAAAAGTTGTTTGCAACTCTCCCCAGCTCTGAGCCAGACCCACTGCTGGGGCTGAGCCAATTAGATGCCTCCACGATCACTTTTTAAGAAGAAGCCAGAAGAGGAGGCTTCTTCCTGTTTCTTCCTTCTTCTGTCTCATTTTCCTGCTGGTGGTGGTGCAAGGAGTTGGAAGAGAGAGAGAAGCAACCATGAGGACTCCAAGGTGAGTGAGGGAAGAGAGGAGGAGGTATGCTGGAGTAGAGACTCCCCTGCATCCTGCGGAGAGGATTGGTGAAGCTGAGGTATGTTTGCGTTTTGTTAAAGACCTCACATCACTGGTGCTGACTCACTTCATTAAAGACCCCATGTCAGGGGCAGTGACTATGGCCAGAGGAGGCTGTGTCCTGTGTGAAGGACCCTATATTCACAGAAGCTGTAACTGTGGGGAAGAACCCATGACAAAGAATAATAGAATGGTAGGGTTAGAAGAGACCTTTAGAGATCATCTAGTCCAATCCCCCTGCAGAAGCAGGTTCACCTAGACCAGGTCGCATAGGAACATGTCCAGGCAGGTCTTGAAGACCTCCAGGGAGGGAGACTCCACACCTTCCCTGGGCAGCCTGTGCCAGTGCTCTGTCATCCTCACAGTAAAATAGTTTTTTTCTTATATTTAAATGGATTTTTTTATTTTCCAGCTTCATTCCATTACTCCTTGTCCTGTTGCTAGATACAATAGAAAAAATGGATGTTCCAACCTCCTGATATCCACCATTTATATACTTGTACTATTAATGAGATCCCCCCTTAGTTTTCTCTTCTCTAGACTAAACAGCCCCAGTTCCTGCAGCCTTTCCTCATATGAAAGATGTTCCAGTCCCCTGGTCATCTTGATGGCCCTGTGTTGGACTCTGTGCAGAAGTTCTCTGTCCCTCTTGAGCTGGGGAGCCCAGAACTGGACACAGTGCTCCAAATGAGGTCTCACCAGGGCAGAGTAGACGGGGAGCAGAACCTCCCTCAAGTTGCTGGCTACACTGTTCTTGATGTATCCCAGGATGCCATTGGCCTTCTTGGCCACGAGGACACATTTTCTGCTTCTTCTCAGGAGGAGGACTCATCACACTTCCCACTGCTACAGTGTGAGGTCCCTCCCCACAGGGTATAGTCCTCCAAAAACTTCTCCAGTGTGGATCCTTCCACAGGGGACAGCTCTTGACACCCTGCCCTAACATGGGTCATCCACTGGAAGACTGGTCCTTCAGGTACTGACTGCTCCAGCCTGAATCCCTCACAGGATCACAAGTCCTGACAGCAAACCTGCTCTAGCATGGGCTCCTCTCTCCTCACAGGCTCCCAGGTCCTGCCAGGAACTTGCTCCAGGGTGAGCTTCCCATGGAGTCACAGCCTCCTTCAGGCATCCACCCGCTCCGGTGTTTGGTCCTCCATGGCCTGCGAGTGGATTTCTGCTTCCCAATGTTTCTGTATGGACTACAGAGGGACAAAGCTGCCTCACCATGGCCTTCCCCACAGGTGACTGCGGAGTCTTTCTTCTAGGGCCTGGGCCCTCCTTCTCCATTGACCTTGGTGTCTGCAGAGATGTTTTCACATTCTCACTCCATGTTGCTGCTGCAGTTTAACAACTGTGCAGACACTTCTTCCCCTTCTGAAATATGTTATTCACAGACGTGTTATCTCAATCACCAGTTGGCCAGGCATGGGTCAGGTACAGGTTCATTTTAGAATTGACTGGCATTGGCCATATCAGATACAGAGGAAACTTGTGGCAGTTTTTTGTTTTTAAAGAAGCCAGTCCTCTTAGCCCCCCTTTACCAAAACCTGGCCCAGACAAAAGCACTATGATAGCCAGGAAAGCTACCTGATATATAAGTAAAACGCTCCTTTCCAATGTGTAGTCAGTCTAGTAACCATGTGAGATGGCCAGCATAGATGAACAGGGAACACATGAGTGACTGAGTTAAAATGCAAAAAATGTACACAGAAGATGGAAGCTGGAAGGAGCTAACTGGGTAAAATACAGAGACATTGCTCAAGCATCCAGGTTTCAAAAGAAAGCTAGAAGTTGAAAATTGAGTTGAAATTAGAAAAGAGCGTAAAAGGCAGTTAGTCAAGTTTTGTTCCTCTGAAAGATTACAGGACAAATGTATAGACAGTAGCTCACCAAAGGAAGGGTCATGTTGTCATGTATCACAAGAATTGAGCTTGAGGACTGTATTCAGGATCTTGTCTGAAGCTTGTTAAGCTCAGGAGATCTAAGACTCTGGAAAATGAACCTTAGGATAGGAAAATAAATCCTGGAGTCACACCCATTCTCTTTAAAGGAACAAAACTCAACCAAAACTCAACTCCTCCCTTTGCCTTAGATCTGAGTTTCTCCACCTGGGAACCAGATTTTTTTTTTTCAGTATCAGACCACAGTACAAACCAACGCATGAACAATGAAGAGGTTTGAACTCCAGTTTGGATTAAAATCCAAGCTGACATCACCACTGTCCTGGGTTTGGCCAAGACAGAGTGAACTCTCCCCAACTGCCGCTGGGGAACTTGGCCAGGCTATTCAATCCCATGTGACATCATACTCGGCATATAAGGGCAGCAGCTGGGCAGGGGTGGCACTGCGGCCAATGTGGAAACTGCAGTTCTGTCGTCGGGCTGAGCCGAGCGTCGGGCTAAGCGTCGGGCTGAGCGCAGTGAGCAGTTACATTGGGCATTGCTCGTTTTTCTTTGTCCTTTGGCTATCATTGTAACTGCCTGCTCTTTGTGATGTTCTATTAAACTATCCTTATCTCAACCCAGAAAGTTCTAGAATCTCTTGATTCTCCTCCCCATCCTGCTGAGTTGGGGAGGAGTGAGTAACTGGGTGGTTTGGTTATTGTTCAGTCAGGGCTAAATCACCACAATCACACAGATGTAATCATAACCTAGGACATTTCTCTTCACTGAGAGAGTCTCCAGCTCTCTTGCCATATGCTATTATTGTGATCTGTGCCACAGATGTGCATAAACATCATCAGTTGAATCCCACAATGACACAGTTAATGCTTTCCTAGATAAACTCCACATCAAATTTCCTTCCTCTGGCATTTCCTTGTACTCCATGAAGACTCATAATAAAACATTAATCCTCAGCATTATTCCCAGTGCAGGTAGATTTTGAATTGTATCATGATAATCATGTGATGGACACAGATTTCACCATGTGCAACATATTTCTTTTTACAGATTTACAGAGCTTTCAGTGTACTTGACAACTTCTTGCATCCTTGTTTAGAAAGTTTGGCATTTCTCTTTGGCTACAAGAACTCCTGATCTGATTTTAGCCCAGTGTAGTATGGTTTAATTAAAAACTCTGGAAAATTAAATAGGATGCAAACCCCCATGTTTTCTTCCTACCATTGAAAAAAGAAAAAAAAAAAAAAAAAGAAAATTTCTGTAAAGTAATTAAAAACAAACACCCACTACAAAATAAGGTCTTATATATGTAAATAAAATTTCACATATATTTTCTATCACTACATAAAAAGAAAAGCAATTGATTTAACCAAGTCCAAATCTTATCTTACAATTATCTATGTGAGTATGTTCTTGTATTAATTTTACTTAAATTAAGGAGACCATCTGCTGCATTTCAATTTCTTGTACAGAATGAGATTATCTTATATTCCCAAGGAAAAAAAAGAAAGTTTGTTGCATTGTGTTGAAGCATCAGAATAATTTATTTCCTTGTGATTACATGTAAAGGTATATTTCTCTCTGAGCACAGATTCCTCAGATTCCCCTTGAGATCTCAAAATATTTCTGTAGGTCTGTGCTCAAACAAGTTTTTCACATGTAATTTCTGAAATTTGATGGGGACAAGCTTTTTAAAAATCAAGATTCATCTGTCAAAACCCTTAGAAGTTCATCTTATATATATCCTGAAGGAAGTAATGATATGTCTTCTCTCATCTTCAGAACCAGTAACACCACCATCACAATGACTTACTTCCTTTTTTTCATCTATTATGTTGCAACACTGTGAAAGTGGTAGCGTAAAGGTAATGTGTTGCTATGATATTAGAAACAGAAGAATAAAACTTCAGTAAGCTCCAAGTCCAGTGATGTCTTTGTCAAGAAGTAACGGAGCCAGGAATCTATCTTAGATGTTTCCTAATACCAGTCTACTGCAGAAACACTAAATCAGCTTTCTGGCATTATTTGTGGTAAAAGGGGATGGGTTTGTTATTTAGTAGTTCAACTAGGCTTAAGGCCTGCCAACTCAAAGCTACTTTTCACAATAAAGCTCAGATTAGCCTGTATGAGAAAAAGAAAACATTAATAAACTGTGACAAAGAAATCAGTGTGACTTGACTTTGAAACATTAATCTTTTTTCCTTTCTTCCCTCAAGGAGGAGAAAATAATAGTACCCAAGATTTAGGCAACAAAAATGTACTACCTGTTGTCTTAGTTTTGTCTGGGATAGAGTTAATTTTCTTTCTAGTAACTGGTACAGTGCTATGTTTTAGTGTGAGAATAATGGTGATAGCACACTGGTGTTTTAATTGTTGTTAAGTAGTGCTTATCTTAAGTCAAAGATTTTTTGCATTTCACATACCCTGCTGGCAAGGGAGGCCGAGAGGAAACATGGTCAGGACAACTGACCCAAACTAGCCAAAGAGCTTCTCTTCACAATAGAACAAAATGCCTGGTATATAAACTGGGAGGAGCTGGTGAGGAGGGATGGCTCACTGCTCAGACATCAGTCCAGGAGTGTTGAACAAGTGTATTTGGCATCACATCTTTTCTTGGGTTTTAATTCCCTGCATTTTTGTTATAGCCCTTTTCATTATTATTATGTTAATTTTGTTACTATTATAGTTAATTTTATTTCAGTTAGTAATGTGTCCTTATCTCAACACGGGTTTTACTTTTTTTTCCTGATTCTTCTCCCCATCCCACTGCGGGAGTAAGCAAGTGGCTGTGTGATGCTTGGTTACTGTCTGGTGTTAAACCTCAATACCGGTGTAATTCAATGACGGCTAGCAAGTGCTTTGCAATTAAGGAACAATGTCTTTTCAAATATGTATTACAAGAATATTAGTCCATGACATTGGCTTTACAGTTTTTTCTACGTACTTGGTCAGAAGAGGCTTGGCTTCAAGAGTGAAATGATTACCTAGCTTCTGTGAGAATGTAGAAAAGTTAATCTTTTATTCCCTATGTCCCCCATGAAGCATTAGAAGAAAAATAAACAAAAATAATATATTGAAATGCAATTCTAATTCAACATTCAAAGCTTCAGACACAGGGTACTACGGGGAGAGGAGTGTCCCTTCATGCTATTTTAGTTTTCTGCAGTGTAGTTAGAGAAGAATAACATCTCACTTGTCCTTTCCCCTGCAGAGATCCTCTGGGAGACAGAGCAGTGCAGCTCAAAAGCCATTGCAAGAAGAGCAGGGAGTTAATGTCACTGTTTTTTTTCAACCTGTTAGCTTTCTTGTATTTCGAACAGAGGGCACAGAGTGGGACAGAGGATTTCTGTTAAACATAGAGCTGTTTCTTTGAGCTGCCATTTATTCCATCATGCCAATCAGTTTCTCTGTCAGACTACCTTATGTATCTTCACCCCTGTGTCAAGGTTTGGAGACAGGAGATTTAGCAACTATTAGGTCTCCAGCTGTCTTCTGGAAGGGATGCTGCCTCCAGAGAATCTGCTTTTAGCCTGAATCTGCTTTTAGTCTATTGCAAGGCTTCACTTTAGGATCTACTAAGGAGCATAAAGGTGTGAGGAGTGAGAATTTAACCCTTAATCATACATTGCCTAGTAGAAGTACAGTTTTTAGTTAGATCTGAAATCTATTCAAATGAGAAAGCTTATGTATTCTGATAAGTAATTCTGCAATTAGTCTAACGCAGAGTTTGTAATTTAGCACTGAAAATAAACTAGAGCTTTTGCCTGTTGAATATCTGCTCATGATAAATGGAATGTAAGCAAAGAAGAAATATCTATTTTCTTTCATTAATTTACATATTTTTAAAAATCTGAACTGGATGTATACAACTCATGATTCGACAGTTGTCAGCTAAAGAAAACTATACACTAGAGTCACTAATCATAGCTCATTTACGTAACATCAACTTGCTTTTTACACAGACTCTTTAGATTTGTATGCGGTCATGTTTCAGTACCTACACTATCTATGGCAATGTCACAGGAGAAGCAGTAAATTTCACTAATGTTGTCACGTATTCCTGGAGAAATAAGCTGGATTTTAGCTGACATGTCTTTTAAAATAAATCTGCTTAATCACTTTTTAAAATTTAGAACTAGCAGAATCAGAAAAGAATTTGTGTTAAATCATAATGATAGTGAACAGAAGATTAAAAAAATCCATAAACTAAGAGTTATTTGGGCTGTAACAAAATCTCAAACTAAAAATAAAACCGTTAGTTTAATGTATGAGTAGCAGAAGCTTCCAAGTTCAATGTGGGAGTTTACAAGATACCCGTGGGTCTTCTATACATGCCTAGAACCAGTACAATCAAAGCAGCTCAGCATCTATTTCCAGAAACAAAATGATACCTACATTTTCCAATGAATTGCTGTAAGGGGTGCAGCCATACAACCCATCAACTGCTTGAGGTAATGGCAATCGAAAGAATTATGTGAAAATTATGTGCTCATTCACAAGGTAAGGAACCAGATCTCCAGATCTCCCACTTCAACATTGTCTATCTCACCAGTCACATCTACTGTAAAGCTACCAACTAATCCAACCACGGAGTACTTTCCATCATTTCCATGAAAGCCATGGGGCCATGTCCTGACGGAGGGACCCTGTATCTACAGAAACTGCAACCGTAATGAGGAACCCACACCAGAGATATTCAGTAAGGACAGTGTACTGTGTGAGGGACCCTGTATCAGCAGAAGCCGCAGCTGCTGGGAAGAGAACACACCAGAGAAGTTCGTTAAGGACTGTGTCCCAGGGGAGGGACAATGTTTTGAAGCAGGGGAAGAATGCTAGGAGTCATCCTCATCTCAGAAGACAGAAGCAGCAGAGTTCATCTGTGAGAAACTGACCGCATTCCCCATTCCCTGCCCCCATGAGCCGTTGTGGGGGGAGGAGGTAGAGATATCGGGAGCAGTGAGCTGGGCCCAGGAAGAAAGGAGGGATAGGGGAGGGAGGTTTTAAAGTGCTGGCTGTAATTTTCTCATCATTCTTCTCCCTTTTTGTTTTTATTCCATTCTGTTTCTTGTAGGTAGTGGAATAAACTTTCCTACTTTCCTCTCTGAGTACTGGAGTTTGTTTTGCCTGGAACCGTAATTGGCAGTGAGCCCTCCCCATCCTTGTCTTAATCCACAACAACCTTGCTTATCTTTTTCCTCTCATTTTGCTAGGTCCATCCTAACGAGGGTGGGGGTGAATGGAGGGGACACCAAGTGAGAGACTGTCGTGGTCTGTGCTAGCTGTGCCAAACCATGACACCTTCCTAGGGATGCTGGCTTCTAAATCAGTTTGAATGTTTTACTGTGTGATATACTTTTCCCTGGTCTCCGCTAACACGATGTTATTTGAAGGTGTTATTTTTATCCTTTCTTCTCAAGTCAGACTGTCTGCAGTAATACAAAGACTGTCAAACAGCCCCAAATTACAGCACTTTTGTATCATAAAACTTGCAGCTCATATTACATACTCTAGGATTTGGTATGAAGGAATCTGCAGGTCCTTTTTTTTTCATGGATGCTGGCCTATCACAACATGACTAGAGGATGAAGAGTGCCAGAGATGTTTCTGTTCCCCTACATATTGAGAAAGGTTCCCAGATAAAATGATTCAAAGATCTGTAGATGACAACTAGAAATTTTTATGGTTTTTTTTAAAGTCTTTATGATCTCTTATTTCTGTCTTAATTCATATACACTTTTATGTTTGACACAGAGATATGCAGACATATATATGTATCAGATGGATACAGATGCATTTAAAGGAACACTCTATGCAATTTAAACAGTTATGTTTTGCAACAAATACTGATAGGATTTTTCTATTTAAGCCACATTTGGCTTATGCTTTAGGAACATCTGCAATATCAATGCAAGAAAGTTCTTAAACATATAGTTGAGCCTTTAAAATATTTACAAGAAAGAATAAATACATTTTCATGGCCTAATTCTCCTTTTCTATTACCAGAAAATATTACTGTAACTCTATTGTGTTACCCAGATACAAAACTGGTGGTAAAGAATCAAGCTATAAACTTGTGGCATAAACCCACAACATTTGAAAACACTTTCCTTAAAAGCATTCTCCAGATTTACATCCATTAAAATAAAACAAAAAGTGGTGTGGTCAAGCTGGCCTTCTTTTCTCTCCATGAAACATTTATTACCTCTTCCTACTTGCAGAATTTGAACACAGTGATTCTTTGTACATACTGGCCTCTGGAAGTAAAATAACAATTTCTACTTTTTAGAAAGTAAATTTATATTGAATTAAAATGTTCTGGATCTTCAGCATAATATCAAAAAACGATGAAAGAAATTTAATATCTTTAACATCAACTTTCATAAAGTAGAATTACAACATAAACCACCTTGAATCTGATTCAGGAAAAATACAGGTAAGTAGTTTACATAATAACCCTGAAATACCTATAGTTTGCACAGTGTATTTATGAAAGACAAACACATCCTGAAATCTCTCTGTGGTGAGATCCAGATGTGCATTTCCCTTTCTTCCTGTATGTGTTGCCAATGCTACCTACTTTCACCCAGTAAACAGAGATGTAGGGTTTATCTTTCCTTGACTATAAGGATATCTGTTATTTTGTTTCACAACAAAATGTCCCATGAGAGGTTAAAGTAAAAAGAAAGAAGGAAATATTTTCTTTATTATCTATGTAATCATCCATTGTGCAGTCAAAACCAAAGGATTAACGTGAAGAGAAAGCCAGATAGATTGCGTAGGCCTCTTTAATCCACAGTGAAGCATTCCCCTGATTGAGGGGAAATATCTCTCCTTACACAAGAAATACGGTTTTCTTGGGGAAAAAAGACGTTGAGAGAAGAGTCATGACTCACTACTTGAAAGTGAAGGCTGAAATCAGTAGGCTACAAAAATGCTCCTTTAATGCTGCACTGACCAGTATTTTGTCTCTGGACTTACATTCTTACCTTCAGAACAGTAAAATTAGGACACAAAACACTATTGCTTAATTATTAAAGATTTTTACAAAATTTCAGAAAGCTTTAGAAGGTAAGTTTTTATCAGCTGAGAAATGTAAAGGATATTGAATCCAGGTTGTCTTCATTCTGACTTCTTTAATTTTTACATTTTCTCCAAGCAAGTTGACATCATTAACATCACTCTGTTCATTTTCTGATACAACTTCTCATCCTCGTCACTACAGATTATTTTGCTACTGAAACTGAAAGGGATCATAAGTTTAAGTTTTAAATTATTACCTCCAGCTTTGGAAATTACATGGATTTTCAAACACTTCTATTGGTTTACTATGTCTTCTTCATCGACTTGGATAGAGTCATGAACAGAATGCCACCATTTTTGAATGTTTTACTCCAGCATTGAGCAATCTTCTTTCATGGTATGTATTAAGTAAGTTTAATGATTTCCTTTCTAAAACCATGGTCTAAACATTAAGTTTAGACTGACTTCTATATGCTGACTTCTGTATGTTGTATCTCATGAGTTTCATTGCTAATGTCCATCCACATACTCATATTGATGGAACTGATTATCTTAACTTCACCATTCTCCGTTTGCAAGCTCATGTATTCTCTTCTCTCTTGAGGTTTATATGCATTTTTTTTCCCATTCTTTAACTTATCTTCCTATAAATCATTGCCTTACCATTAATTCTTCACCCAGAAAGATTTTTTTTTTCTTTTTTCCTGTCAACCCAGCAAAAGAGAGAAACACCTGCTCTTCTCATTTTACAGATGGAAAAATGAAAGAACCTATCTGAAACCACAAAGTAAGCTGGTAGCATTGTATGAATTGTCTCTTAGCTGTGTGAGTTAGCCCTGGTGCTTTGATGATATTAACTTGATTCGGATGGCCCTGCCAAACATCACTCCTCAGAGTGAGAATTGTGACCTGTCAACTGTAACCACCAGACACAGACAAATCAGAGCACCTGTAAAAGACCAGTCACATAGTTACAAACTTGTCACCATAAAGAAATAAAGGCTTGTGCATTCCAAATCTCACAGTTGTACAGACTGGGACATCCAAAATTTGAAGTACGTGTGGACTTGGTATTTTCCAGCTAGCTTTAATAAAATCAGTGAGTGCAGCAAACACAAAGGTTTACAGTTCCAGTCAGTGATTTATCCCAGCTTTATAATTTTGGTTGTGCAGCTTTAGGTTTACTCCAGGTTTACAATGAAACAGTTCCAGTCAGGAACTTATGTTGTAGCCTATCCTAAAGGCATTTTAAAGATGTCTTATGTACACCAATAGCAGTGAAAAGTGATGAAATGCAGAAATATAACAATATTTTAAAGATATTTTGCACATTGTTTCATCTTCATGCTTGAAGCACTGAAAATGTTGAAATGGAGTCAAAGCTGTAGATTTGTTTGCTTGCTTGCTTATTTTTTCAGTGTAAGCTATAATAGTTCTGCAGTTCAGAGTAATCCCCAAAATTTGCTCAAGCAAGCAATAAAACAGAATATTTCAAGTCTCAAAGAATTACAGTCTTGGGGTTTTGGTGCAGATTTTTGTTTGATGTTTATTTTCTAGTTGGTTGTTGAACAAGGGAAATATTTTTAAAACAGCACTGGTAGATATTGATCTTTACAAACATATACTCTGTAAGAAACTTATGGCCTGAAAATTGTGTTGCAGTGGAATTAGTGAGTGTTTTTAATCGATTTCAAGCATGCCCAGATTTTACTCCAGGAATTAAAAATCTGTTTAAAACATATTGAGTTTAATTCTGTTTAACTATAGCAAAAGCTCATACAGCTTCCTGGATAGTCAATGGAAACAGAGAGAGACGTTAGAGGGTTTTTAATTATTTTTTTATAAATTTCAATTAATTTTAGAAGGATCTTAGTCTAACTATGTCCTTCAGTGCTTCAGCGTTTCAGCTTATGGGCCGAAGCTATTTTTTCATGAAAGAGACAAAATTTACCCATGATAACATAAAGAAGGAAGTACACTTGTGACTTGTCTGAAGGGATGAAAGTATTTCAGTTGCTCACTTGAAGCTTGTCTTGGAATCCTTGGAGTATTTTTGTTGCTTCAAAAGTTATAAACTTAAAAAATACAATTTTACGAGTGTTTGTTTTGTAGTTAATATTTTGTTCACATGCCAGCTAATAGCTGGACATGTAAACATGGAACTGTAGATAAATGTGGGAATGTCAGCTTATAAAAGTGTGCTTTAAAGAGAGATTGGAATTAGAAGTTGCTCACTTGGCCAAAAGGAGAGAGGACTTTGTGCTTATTGTGATGGGATACTTGAGTAAACAAACTGATTGGCAACTTCATTCAGGATTGAAAAGCATGTTTTTGGAGATAAATTTGGCAGACTATCTAACATTTACCTCTCTGTGTTAATTAGGAAATGCATTTTATTTCACAAATCTTTAAGTCTCAAATAGACTGTGGATCAAAGTGTGTGACAGCTTGTTCAGTCTCACTTTGTAAGGGTAAGTAATTCCTATTTTCAGTTTTGTCCAAAAGAGGGAATGGGAAGTATCTTTTTGTTTAGTTTTCTGAAATAATTTTCAGTTCATTAGACAAGACTCTGTGGCAACTTGTATACCAAAGGTTGTGATTGTGCATGCCCTAGGTTATACCTACAGCTGAAACTGAACAGATTTTGCAGTATATCTTGTATTTCTTGCAGTGGTTAAGGAGGGACTTAAGGCAGCAAAAGCAAATAATACCACAGCAATTTCCTTTAGATTGTCCTGATTTCAGTAAGAAACCCCCACTGATGCCATACTTAAGATCTTCCAGTGATTTGAATAGAAGTGTCCATATCCCCTTATTTGTAGAGATCTTCAGTGACAAAGGGAAAGAGCTAATCTGTTTGCTTCTAACCTTTTGTAAATGAGATCTTATTTCTTTATCTATAGACAAATACATTTACTTATTTCTATGTTATTTTACTTAGCATGATAAAGAGCAAGCATATATTCACATGGATAAGTGGGAATCACTGAAATTTAAATATCTGAAAAGTTAGATATGTAAGTCTTACTTTAATAGTTGAAAGAGGAGCAAGCATATCAATATAGAATTTCATCTGGGCTTCCTTGTGCACAGTGTGGATAAATTCCACACTCCTCTAGGAATTTTCTTTTTTTTTTTGAGTAAAGATAAATTGAGACTCGAGATCTTAAAGCCAAATTTTGGACTATTAGGCTAGGAAAAATAAGTCTCCTCCAACAGTTACTATAATATTTTGTGTACTAATTGAAATGGATTTCCTGCCCTCTAACATGTAGCTGATAGAGACTTCAAGTTGTCTGTATCATTTGTCTATGGAGTCATTATCTTCAAAGCTATCTTTTTAGTAGAACTGAAGAAGATGTGAGAATCAGAAGAATTGGTAAGCTGCACACAGATTGAATTGCTAAACTGATTGTAGGTAGTGACCTCAAAATAACTGGGTAGTCACTTCAGAAGAAAATCTGGTTATTTGTGTTGTTAACAGACGATGCAACATAGTAATGCAGCTTGTGAAAATGCATTAGGTAAATTATACTTCCTTATGAAAAATACAGGTTATGAACTTCTTTGAAGAAGTGACAAATTTCTTTTGACACACCTTGCTGACTGTGATAAAAGCAGTCAGAGAGATCACAGTACATACAGAAAAACTGATTTCATAATCAAGAAGGGAAACCTAGCAGAAGAAGTAATTTTAGTAATATGTTGGTATATATGTTTTTCAGCTTTGAATAAGTTTCAGCAGTCCTCTGGTATTCTCAGAAAAGAAAATGAATAATCAAAGCTACAAACACATATTAATTTGTTTAATGAGGACAAATAAAAACTGAAGGTCCTAGGAGATATGCTGAAGATTATTGCATTCTGATATCATAGCTACAATTTCAATATGAGTGGAATAGGAGCAACAAAGAGAAGTGTTGTCTTTGGAAAACTTCAGTCAGGACAAGATGCAGCTGACTAATTTCTGAAGATGTGGCATCTTAAGGCATTCTAAAACAACAAATTAGTTTTAAGTCTCAGTTTCATTTTTCCTGATTTTACTGGATCAAGACTATATTTTCTGATTTCTTTTTAACCTTATTTGTAATGTTATAGAGTGTGGCTAGCAGGTCAAGGGAGATTCTTCTTGCCTTCTAATCTGCCCTGGTGAGGCCTCATCTAGAGTACTGTGTCCATTTCTGGGCTCCTGAGCTCAAGAGGGACAAAAAACTTTGGGAGAGACTCCAGCGCAGGACCACCTAGATGATCAGGGAACTGGAACATCTTTCATATGAGGAAAGGCTGCGGGAACAGGGGCTGTTTAGTCTAGAGAAGAGGAGACTGAGGGGAGATCTTATTAACATTTATAAGTGTCGAAATGATGGGTGTCAGGAGGTTGGGGCATCCCTTTTTTCTGTTGTAGCTAGCAACAGGACAAGAGGTAATGGGATGAAGCTGGAACATGAAAAGTTCCACTTCTATGTATGTAAAAACTGTTTCACTGTGAGAGTGAGGGAGCCCTGGCACAGGCTACCCAAAGGGGTTGTGAAGTCTCGTTCCTTGGAGGTCTTCAAGATCTGCCTGGACACGTTTCTATGTGAACCTGCTTCTGCAGGGGGGTTGGAATAGATGATCTCTAAAAGTCCCTTCCAACCCCTACCATTCTATGATTCTGTGATTCTATGATAAGTGAAGCTTGTATTCTGCAGTACAATAGAATTTAATGCTTTTATTTATCTGTTTTTTAATGTGAGCTCAGTGATAACTAATAACTGGGTTGTCTTTCTTGCATCTACTGAAGATGTCAAAATTAAGAAAATTTCATATAAAACATTTATTCTGGATACAAGAATATCAAGAAAACTAGCTGAGTTATGTGTTCTACCAAACCTTCGTTTACTTCAAAGAGCTGATAATATCTGTTTAGGTATAAAAGAGCAGTTTCTCTCAGTGAACATATTTTGCCAAATATCTGGCCATGGAGAGATAGTCTATGAATTCCACAAATATCCATACTTTCACAGAATCATTTGATTTAGTAGAAAGATAAAGAACCAGTTAAATTAAAAGCTAGCTTAAAGATTAAAGGAATAAGAAAGACAGAATTCCAGTTTTTCATCAGAAAAGTAGAAAGGTATTAGAAAAAGAGGACTGAAGCCATGGGGAAGGGGGAGGAGAAAATATATTTGAACAAAGAACAGTAAACCATATTTATAACAAAGTTAAAAAATACAGAGCAAACAGTAGGACAAAAAATGTTGATCTATCAAGTTAACGGGGGAGGAGAAATGGTAGAAATTGATTCTTTATGAGCACAATATGAAAAAAAACCCCAACTAAAACTAGTTTTGCAAAGATAGTTTCCCGATTCCTCAGTCTCTTGAAACACATATGTCCCTGGAAAATGTTTTGGTTTTCAGTCTTCTCAACATTTCCTAAAAAGCAAAGAAACAATTTGAAGCAGGAAGTGGTTATTTCATGCCATTCATGTTTAGGTTTAGAAAAAAAGTTCACATTCTTCATGAAATAAAGAATGGTGGTTTTTTGAAAACTATATTCCATTATTAGATAGCTTTAAGATAAAAAGAATTCTAAATTGTACATTTTTTTTAACAAAAAAAAAATCAATTAGAACAGTATTGTGTACAGCTATTTCAGGTGTTAGTCATAAGTGTAACTGATAAGCCTCCTTAGTTTTTTACCAGAAATTACATCACTTAAAGAATCATAAAATAATTTACATTAGAATAAAACTTTAGAGGCTACTTAGCCTACTCCTTGCTCAAAAATCCATCTAGGTCAACATTCTCATTCCTGTGGTAGTTGAACCTCAAATATCTTTAAGGACCTCTGAGCAACCTGTTAACCTATGTAAGCATCTTCATAAGTTTTTTTCTTAACATCTAATTAGTCTTTCTCATGTTCCAATTTATTTTTTTCTCATCCTACCACTTCAGGATCACAAGAGAAGAAGTCCCAGAAGTTGGCTGTATCCCAGCATATGTTTCATCATTGCCATATGGCAACATGTAAGGGTGAAGGAACTATTTTATTGGGGTCTTTTTTTTGTTTGTGCATTTGTTTCTTTGTTTGCTTGCCAAGACATAAGCATTCAACATTACTGAGGACTTGTTGAATGTTGACATCGGTATTTTCTAGAGGATAAAAAACATTTTGAAAAATTGATGACTGAACCTAATCAGCATTCAGTACATCTCATTTTGAATAGTACTTGAATAAGAAATTTTCTGAATGGCCAAATACAACTGATGACATTTTTTTAAAATCCCTAAAATCTTTGTGCAGCTGATTTCTTTTTAATTGAGTTTTAAAACACAATTGGCTGCACACAGATAATGAAACTGCTAGAAACTCACTCAGATACAGCCTTGTTAGCATGAGCATTTTAGCAGCATAGGTTGGGTTTTCTGCATTGCTTTTTCACCATTATACTAGCAATTCTTAATGTATATTTCATTCAGTCAAAATGGATCTTGAACAATAATATATTTATATTAATATTTTGAACAAATTTTCTCCTTAGCACTGTAAGACTATCACAGAATATGCCTTAGAATCATAGAATCATAGAATGGTAGGGGTTGGTAGGGACATTTAGAGATCATCTAGTCCAACACCCCTGCAGAAACAGGTTCACCTAGATCAGGTTGCATGCCTTGATCCACTGCTTGTTCTTTCTTGATATTGAATGAGTAGCAGTGTTTCTTTGATGGCTTCATTAGTGTAACTAATCATCCTAGACCAATATTCATCTGAATTGGTTAACATGAATCTGAAAAATTATTTGGGTTCTATAAATTATGCATCTCTTTGGTCTGCATATTTTAAACATAATATTTAAAAAATATTAAGGTAAAAAGCAAGAAAAGGGAAAGTTATTTTCCAACATCAACTACAAGCTGATTTTATTTGAAAATCTGAGTACTTCATGATGAAATAAGTCTTTTTTTAAATTAAAAAAAAATAACTATAGGTGTGAAGTGTTTTATAGCATTTTTCTGAATGCCAAGAGGTTAATTAATGTGGAAAATAATAGTTGAAAATAGCTCTCGTCTTCAACCTTTTAGAGGTGTTTGGGGATTTTAACAGGTTTTAGATTCACCACATTTTTGCATTTCAGATATGTTTAGACAAAAGAAGCAGGAGTATTATTTTCAAGTGGAGATTAGCAGAAACTTTTAGTTCAGAAGTGCCACTTCTAGAAAGCAATTTGCTTTGTCTGAAAATATGTTTGTATCCTTGTTGCAGTAGTTCAATATTCATTACATACACCTAGATACATCTTACTGCAGCAGTAGGGCACATTTCATTCAAAAGCAATTGTCTGGGAGTAGCAAGCATAAGCTGCTCCTTAAGAACACCAGGAACTAGCCCTCATTAGTCAGGGCCCACCCTACAGAAGAAAATGAGGAAGCAAAACAGTCCTGGCTGGACTGCCAGGTCCAGCCAGGAGTCTGGGTATAAGGACATCCCATGAGGCTCAAAAGGACCAAGGTCAATCCCAGAAGTCAATCAATGGCTCAGAGTTGGTCTCTAGTCCAGGACAAGTCTCTCATGATGACATCAGAGCAAAATAAAGCCAGGAAGTCAATCCACAGATTGGGGTTTCTATGATGGGGTTCCATGGCCAGATAGGGGAATGGCTGTGGCTGTGGCAGTAGATCAACACTTTTCCAACATAGCTCAAGAAAGGGCTGAGGAGGGCCTTGTAAGGAACTGAAATAGAGCCTTTGGGCCTAAAGGTGTTTTGGGAAGACTCAGGTGAGGCTAGTCAAGCCCACTAAGGCTTAGTATTGTCCTCAGAGCCCTGACATCAGCCTGAAAATTTTAATGCATTATCGTAAGCTTGATACATATTTAATACTACTCCAAATATGATAGATTCTGAAGGCAGAAGACTCCTGAACTAGCTGAGAAAATCAAAAGTGTCATTACTATTCACCAGTCAAGCATAAAACCATTAGAAATCCCCATATAATATATATAAAAAATTAAAATACATCTGATCAGCTCTGTGCTTATTAATTTTGATAAAAATCTAAAGGAAAGTATTTTAGATAAATAGACAATGATGATTGTACTCTATGATCTGCCTGGAAGAAAGTCTGGGAAATTCTGAATAAAATAAAAAGTAAATGATTCATTTAATCTTTCTTCACTCTGCCTGATTGTAGGGCTAATCTCCAAGGTTCTAGATAAGCACAATTTCTTTTGTATAGAAAATACAACATTCTTTGAAAAGATATTTGCAAATTCAGAGGACTGAGGTAATGGATCACTTTTAACTTATCAAAGGAGTTTTAAAAATCATTAAATTGAAGATTAAAATGTGATCTTTTTTAACCAAGTGTGTACTTTCTTTTTTACCCATAACTCTCATCACTGTAACTGGAATCTCAACTTTTTGTTCGAAAATTTCATTGAATTCAGTAAAAGTTTCTACAGTAGAAAACATAGATGAGGCAAGCTCATATGTCTGGTGATATTTAAACAAAATAACACCAAGTGACTCAGTTAAAAAGAAAAAAAAAGCAGAGGTATTTGTTAGTATTCAAAACCTTTAATTTGATGCAGCAGATAAGATTATTTTTCTTTACTTCATGACATGCAACAAAGGCAAATAACTGAGTGAAATCAATGCCCTGTAAAAACTTTTTCATGTCATCCATACATATTTGATCTTGACATGAAAGTACCTAAAAGATGCCTGTTTACAGCTCAACTGCTTCAACAACCATTACATTTACCGATTATCAAAAATAGAACCAAGGGAGGAAAGCAACTAACTTAAGAAAAACTTACTCTTACTTACATGAACTGCTAAAACTGTTTAAAGCAGTTTTGTATGAACCCAAAATTTGAAAATATTTAGAGAAAACGAGCAGAAAGTAAAAAAATATCGAGAAATTTCCATTCAGGAAAATAAAGTCTGGAAAGCACATTCAGATTTGCCTGATGTAGAAAGCTCTGGGCATTTCTATATGCTGTTGAAGATTCAAGTTTGTCTCATGGTAGTCTGTGATCCATGAGGCCATCACTTCATATTTTTTTATGAATGACTGCACAGAACACTAACAGGAAAAAAAAAAAAGCCTGAGGGCTGTAATGAGTTAAGCATTGCAGTGAAGCCAATTGAAGTTCAACAGATAGTTTCACTCTTGGTAAATCTGCACACTCTTGTTCACATAATAAGAACAATGACACTGGGCACTGCTGGCATTGCTCCCTTTCTGTGTTCCTTTGCTGTTGTTATAGCTGTTTGTTCTTTCTTTGTGCTGTTCTATTAAATTGTCCTTATCTCAACACAAAGCTTTACTTTTTCCTCATGATTCTCCTCTCCATCCTGCCAAGGTGGGGAGGAGTGAGTGACTGTCTGCGTGGTTTGATTGTTGTCAGATGAGTTTAAATCATGACAAAGGCCAGTGGCATCCTGGCTTGTATCAGGAGTACTGTGGTCAGCTGGACCAGGGAAGTGGTCATCCCCTTGCACTTGGCACACAAACACTCAAATACTGTGTTTAGTTTTGGGCTGTTCAGTACAAGGATATTGAGGTATTGAATCACAGAATTGTTTCGGATGGAAGACACCTTTAAGATCATTGAGTCCAACCTTTATCCTAGCCCTATCAACCACTAGACCATTTCCCTTAATAAAACATCCACCCATCTCTTAAACACTTCCAGGGATGGCAACTCCTCTGCCTCTCCGGGCAACCTGTTCCAATGCCTGATAACCCTTTCAGTAAAGAAATTTCTCCTCATATCCAGCCTGACCTTCTCTTGGCACAACTTGAGGCTGTTTCCTCTTGTCCTATTGCTTGGCACTAGAGAGGACAGATTGACCCCTGCCTCACTACAACTTCAATTCAGGTAGTTGTAGAGAGTGATAAGGTCTCCCCTGAGCCTTCTGTTCTCCAGGCTAAACAGTTCCAGATCCCTTATCTGCTCCTTATATGAAATGCTCCAAACCCTTTACTAGCTTGGTAGCTCACCTCTGTATCCTCTCCAGCACCTCAATGTCCTCCTTGTAGAGAGGGGCCCAAAATTGGACACACTATTCAAGGTGCAGCCTCACCAAAGCCGAGGACACGGGAATGATCACCTCCCTGCTCCCGCTGACAACACTATTCCTTGTACAGACCAGGGTGCCATTGGCCTTCTTGGCTACCTGGGCACACTGCTGGCTCACGTTCAGCCGCTGTCAACCAACACTGCCTGTCAGCTTTCCAGCCACTCCTTCCCAAGCCTGTAGCACTGCTGGGAGTTGTTGTGGCCCAAGTGTAAGACCCAGCACTTGGCCTTATTGAAACTCATGGAATGGACCTTGGCCCAGCTATCCAGCCTATCTAGATCTCTCTGTAAAGCTTCTCTACCCTCATGCAGATTTACATTTCCACCCAGCTTGGTGTCATCTGCAGACTTACTAAGGGTGCACTCTGTTCCCTCATCCAGATCATTAATAAAGATGTTAAACAGGAGTGACCCCAGAACTGAGCTCTGGGGGACACCACTCGTGAATGGCAGCCAAATGGATTTAACTCCATTGACCATGACTCTTTGGAATCAACCATCTGTGTTGAATTCAGCATGCAGAAAAATACAGTAGCTGTTATCCTTAGCTGTTATCCTTAAGCTTTATTCTCTCTCCTATTATTGTTGTATGCAACAGCTTCTTAAACTTTTCTATGTTAATATACCAAACATTTATTCTTTTAAATTTTTAGGAAAGCTGTGTAATTCAAAATCTAGACTGAATCAACAGTGTTCTAAAGAACTTAAAAATTTCTAGAAAGAACTTCTGAAGAAAAGAGCACTGTCTGTACATTAAAGAAAAGGACATTGAGATGTGGAAAAATAAAGCTGGAATTTATTTCAGCCAAAGCTTAACTTTGCCAATTATCCATTGGAAATGCAATAGCTCCAAATGATGGTTTTGTTCTCACTATTTTAGTTCTCTGAAAAAGGGAATTAGGTTTGGAGTTTCCATTACCTTACCATTGACTAAGCAGCTAACAAGAGTAAGGTACCTAACAATAAATGAAATAAACTTGTTACTCAGCCATTTTCCTTATTTACACAGGAAATCTGTGGAACAGATGAAAAGGGGCCATTGCCTTTCTTATGTATTTTAGCAGAGAATACATCATTGACTATCACTTTTGCATGCATTAATATCTGTGCATTGGAATATTGATAGCATCACAGAATTAAACCATTCTTGGAATGTCATGAACCTGAAATGATCTATGAAATTACATTATTATGTGACTAGTTAGTATTGAAGTCAAGGGCAAAGTTTCTACTGACATTAGATTAACAAAAATTACTGGATATTCCCATATGTTTAAAGTAATTATATATACACCTAGAAAGGACGTACAAAGCTGTAGTTGGATATATCAAGGACTGAAAGATTAAACAGACTCAGACTAAGTTTTTCTACAAGCTTGGTAACATTTGATTTGTTGTTGTTATTATTAATCATTTTGATTTACTCCTTTTTATCTATCCAGCAGAGCTAGTGCTAAAATAAGATAAGAAAAGCTATTTTCACTACTTCCAAAACCAGCTGGCATGAGGAGAAAGGTCTGTTCTCTTAAATTTTCCAGACTCAATTTTTGTAGACCTCAGGGATTTAGACAGCTCAGATAGCTTAACAAAGTTCTTTGTACATATGTGAATTTATATCAAGCTCTTGAACCTTTTACAGTTTTTCCCAGTACAAACTTGTACTTATATTTCTATATTCTGTTTATATGTACAAACAAAAGTAATGCTTTTCTTTTTTTTAAACAGTTTGTTACCAAGTTACAAACATTAACAAATTTTGCTAAAAAAAATCAATGCCTATGCTAATTAGAAGTTTGGATAACGTTAGTAAATAGAGAAGAGAAAATTTTTAATAAAGAACCAGTTTATAGACAGAGAAAAACAAAATTACTTGTATACAAAAATAAAACAAATACGTAGGGAAAGCATGCTAAAAGAGCATAGACTGGTCTGTTTCAAAGTAAATGCATTTTATAAACAAACCCTCATCACACCTATTATTGTCTTTTCTTTTTCAGTAAAATGTATACAAAACACAGCTCATGAACCTTGCATTTAAAAAAAAAAAAAAAACAGTTCAAAAATTGCTTGAACATTTGTGGAAGTTAATGTCAGGAATTTTGTTCCTTAAATTTTTTTAAGCAACTTGACTAAATGACTAAAAAATAGGTAGTTCAGGTAGTTATTTTTGAAGGTAAAAACAAAAAGATCAGATTTGTAAAAGCACAGTCAGGAAGACAGTAATTGCAATCTGGCTTAACTCCATTCTCAATCCATGTGTCTCCCTGTAGTTAATGAAACAATGCAATGCCCTGGATAAATATTTTCTGGTCACATCTGTCTGATAACTGCTTTTCATAGAAAAGCAATTACAGAAATTTTTAGAAACTCAGGCATTAGTAGTTGGTTGAACTAGATTTTTTTAAAAGACAGGTTATTTTTTAAGAATGAGAACAGAAAGAGACTTCCTTTTTAGACTGTGTTTCATGGTCTTGAACTCTTGAGTCAAATGACAATGGTGAATAATTTTTTTGTCTTAGATAACATACAAGCTCAGACCATAAGATCAGTTTAGAAGAAGAGTGGATATTTTGATTTGATTCTTTGGTCCTAGATCTATATATTTTTATATGCAAATGCTATTAATTATAAGTTATAATTTTAATAACTTACATTATCTTCTTGACTTCTGTTCCTCTTTAAGAGATACTTGATAAACATTCATGTACAAAATACTTCAACATCGATAACTGAATGCAGTTAGATTTGGTGGCTTTTTTCATTAAATGAAAAGTCTAAGCTAATTAAAGAAATATGGAAGAAACCCTTGCTTTCTCAAAATAAGTGATAAGCCTGGAATCCTACAGACTTCATCTCCCTTTCTTTTGTCCATTAATTTATACTAAACAACTCCATCACTTATTCCATAGGTAAGATCACACATTTTGAGAACTGCTTTTGTTTAAGAGCTGTAATTTGTGCTTAGTTTGAAAACTATTCCAGAATGTTAGTTATTTCAATATTTTCAGTGCTTAGAGAATTTAAATTGGTCATAAGGTCTCTGATTGTGTGTGGAACTTCTGTCATGACAGCACAGTTTTCATTGTGAGTTGTATGTAGCTACTATAAACTTAAAATCAACTTGTTAAGAAAGTAATCAACCTGTAGGAATATATTCCACTGTAAAGTATGTGTAAATCATAATTCTGGAGTCTTATAGAGAGACAGTGTGTTTGCTTAGTGAGACCAGAAAGCTTACCGATTAATTCATGTGTTAAACTTTAAAAGTGTTACTGAGATATCTATGTTGCCCTTGGCTTCCTGAAGAACTAGTAAAAATGGAAGATGTTAAAGCACAGATAAAATCTAAATCTTTTTCTGAATGAACTTGATCTATCTTCATTGCTAGTTTGTGGCTGGATATGCTTCTTTCTAATGATGCATGTATTTCTGATAATGTAGCATATAAACCATATGATTTTAGGTACCAATATGAAATATAAAATATTTACTGGTTAATAATATGAGCAGTCATATGAATGTTATTTTTATTAACTGAGGAACTCTTTAAGTAGGTCTCAGGGCACTAGGTAAATTCAGACAGATAAACCTTTTCTAAGGTTAATTAAGAAGAAACAATGAGTATTCAATGACCAAGAAAATTTAACAATGTTTCTAATTTTAAAAGACTATAATGAATTATCCAGAATTTCTAGATTTTCTAGATTTATGTGAAACAATATTTCAGGTTTACAAATTTTAAAGCCAAAAATGTGCCCTGAAAATATACTGAAGTGTAACAGTCAGTGTGACTAATCAGAATAAGAATCAATGACTAGATATCTGAATTCTCATTTATGATTTTTCTTTGGCCTTTTGTCCTTCCCTGTCTTCCTGATACAAAAAAAAAAAAAAAAAAAGAAACTCACAGCTACAAGGTAGGCATACCCAGGTACCTGAACACAGGAACTCAACTTTACATGTCTCATTCAGACATTATGCATATAATCACAACAATCTATGCACCTTACTGCTACATGATTCATCTACTCATTCTAAATAGCCAGAATGCACATTTATACAGTTATAGCCTTCAACAAAGAATATACTTTGCCAGCTGTATGTCTGTCTGTATAAGCTGTGATCTTTCTATTTACTCAATCAACCCAACACATGGCCTGACTGCAACTAGCACCATCCTGTGTCCAAGATCTTGGGAAAGTCTGTGGAGTCTCTAGGAGTGAGCATAGTGTACATTTTTCATTTCCTTCTGTATCCTCAAGATATTTTTCTAAAAGGCAGTAATGGCACATACGATGAACATCTTAGTGAGTGGCCTACAATCTGACTGAAGACTAAGTTGAGTGTAATGCTTCCCTGTGTATAATTAAATGAAGAAATAAAGGACCTGGTCCAGTTGTCCAGACACAGGCCAGCACTGTAACTTGAGACACGTTAGGATGCCTCTCTATTTCAACTGATACTGCAGAAGAGCACATTTCTCAGTTGTTTACTGTGTCTGCCAGCCTCATGAGGACAATATCTTGAATGATTAAGGGCATCTCAAATGGTATGAGAGATCTATGTGTGTATGACTGATCCAAATGAAAAATGTCTGCCTTAGGTCAAGAATCTAATGTGGAAGAAATGGCCATCTTCTGCACAGATATACTTTCAACCAATCTGCAGTGACTTAAGAAATATTCACCAAAAATTGATGAAAATCTTCATTCGAGGCATTTCAGACACCCAAATTAAGATACCTAAATTAAGATATAAAAGTTAAACCTACAATTATCCAACTGCCACTTATTCCCTAGTTAAGGCAATTGAGTTGTTCATACCCTTGCACCTAAGTCACAATTAACTTTTTGTATAATTAATGATTCTGGTCTTTATGAGCCTTGACAAAATATAAGGAGGTAGAACATTTTCAAATGCAGAGGAAGAAGATTCAGCAGTAGGCACAATCAGGAGTGTCTCGATCCTTTCTGAACAAGACAAGGAAGAAAATAGTGAGCTGAATCCATAGACAAGATGCTCATTATGTATTGGAATTTACCAACTGACTGTCCTTCTCCATTTGCTTGCAGCTTTGTCTCATTCTTTGCTAAATCCACTACCTGTGGATGCTCATTATATCTACAGCCTAAGCATTTCTCTCAAAACTGTCTATTCCGGCTTGCACCACTTGTGAGGTACATCAGGTATCTCCATTGCTTCGGAGTGCTGAACGTAACTGGTGACATACATTCTGTTATGTCAGAACACAGAAACAAGTAGTGCAGTCAAGATATAGGCCAATGCACTCCACAGCATTTTTTCTGTCCAAGGAATTGGAAAAAATAGGATTAGCTAAACTGTCTCAGTGGATGCACTAACATGATTCCATTTATTTCACTGATTTCCTGCCAAAGGACTGCATCCTGCTAAATGAGAAGGGAACAATGATAGAGCCCTCACTAAAGTGGCAGAGACATAGGGCATGTGGATGATGAGACGATCGTTATCCTGAAGGTAACTTGAAAAAGTGTAAGAATGACTGCTCTAAAAAATGTACGAATAACTTTCTGTGAGGCACTGGCTCACACAGCACTGAACTGACATAGAGAGACCATTATTGAATTTAGCCTTTCATTTCTTGTTTCTCTGGACAATGAATTTTAAGTAATATTGGGAATAAAATTATTGATGCTCGACATTTAATACATGTGATTCTTTTCCAAAGCAGCAATTGTTCAAAGAATCTAAAAGTATTCTCTTTTCTCAAATGAACTTTGTGAGGATAAATTTATTAATATATATGAGATGCTTAGCTTCTGCAAAGTTGGGAACTGTAAAAATATTTTGTAGCAGAAGCAGTGTTTGTTTTACTTCTCTGGTTTGATAGTGTAGTTGTAAAGATTATGACTCAGATTCTGATCTCACTTATGTGCTTGTAAATCAGGCCTATCTTCACAGCCATGCTTTAGTGGTGTAAATGAAGATCAGAATTAGGTATTATCAGATAAATACTTGTCTACTATAAGATGATGTGGATTGATTGCACATTTCAGTGAAACGAATTCCTACACTTTATAGCAAATGAAACTGTGTCCTTACTCATCTTGTCTTCATAAATCACAGACGGTAAACTCCTGCTGATATGCTCCCCTTTCTCACCCTTTACCTCATTTTTACGGTATGGCGCACAGCCTGTGTCATGTGCTGAGCAGAAGCTATGCCACTGCATTTTTCTATTAACATCATTGTTACGTACACAGGTAGCAGACTTCTTTTTCATCACAAACATAAGATAACCTGATATTCATCACTAAGTCCAGTGACTAGAGAGAGAGTGGAGGTTTCTTTGTTGTATATAGACACCTGCGTATGGAGGTATCTGATGTTGAGCCTTAATCTCACATCAATCACAAACCATTCAGCTTTCTCTCTCAAAGCTTGAATTTTGGGGAATTACTCCGGAAAAAAAATACATCAATAATAACACAGAACAAAAGTAAGATAGTAGCAAAAATGAAATTAATTAAATTAATTTTTAAATTGGTACCTACCCATGGTAAATTAGTCTCCGTTCTTTCCATTTGATATCTTCTTTGGAACTACCAGTTTTGGAAGACAACATGTCCCATAACAGATAATTCATATGAAAAGAAACTATTTTTATAGGATTAATCCATCACTCCTAGAAGTGGTTATGTCCAAGGCAGCACTCATCCCCACCAGTTAATACAGGCAACAGGCAAGAAAAAACAAAATTGCTCCTCAGTGGTCCCTGTTGAAAGAATCATCATTCACAGAGACATTTCCAGTGAATACTAAGCCAGAATAAATAGGTAAAGAAAAAGATGAAAAAAGAGATAAAATATGCGATAGCTTCATTAGACAGAGAATATCTAATGAAATTAAGCTGTAAACAAAGACCTAAAATAGGATTTTAGAAAGATGGAAAGTACAAAAACACAAGCTTAAAACCATAGACGACTATAGATTGTTTGTGTGGGGAAGGTTTGTATACAAGATGTCAGTTGTTACAAAGATTGTTCAATTATATTTTTGGAAGATAAATCAGGAAAACAGACACATTCAACTACGTTAAAATTACAAATCAAAGTCAACACTCCGGTACTTGACAATCTTTACTGGACTCATTTGTCCACAGAAAAACAAGAAGATGAAAACTGTACTACAAAATCTCAGTCAAGGTAGATGTCTCATTTAGAGAGTGTCTTGGCTCAGAAATGTTAAGCTTTATTACTAAATGTAGAGCTGAGTGGAGTATTCAGTTCAAACAACAAGAAAAGTAGTGATTGTTTAATGATGTTTTGAGTTCATAAAGGGTAAAAAAGCCTTTTAAAGTGGTTTTTAAGAGCAAACTGGGATGAATGCATTTGAGAAAGAAAGACTCATAAGTAATGTGTGAATGTTCCATGTCTCTTTCTCACTGTTGGTTCCATTCACAAGGCAGTGAGCCTTCAGGCATCCAAGTACTTTGCAGTAATTATCCCCAAATGTTTGGTATTTATGAAAAATGCAAGTTACTGTAGGGGATACTTCACTAACTTCACTACAAAGGCATGTCACAACAGTACATTCTAACATTGCTATAATTATCAGCCTATCACTCATTCTCCTTTTTTCATAGGAAAGTCTTTTCTTATAAAAACTTGCTCAAGGCTGAAATTTTAACATCAGGATCAAAATGAGAAATTTTTCCCACATCAGAGAAAGCCAATCTCATTTGAAAACTTAAGGATCAGAACAGAGCTGCATTTTTGAACACTAGATCCAGCCCACGCTGTCTTTTCATGGCACCACTTCAATATGTCAATTCTGAAAACAGGCCCAATAGTTAAGAGGCAAAGTGCTGGTGTAGCTATTTCAGACAACACCGTAGAAAATGGGTTACATCATTAATAATGCAAATCTAGACAGTAGGCAGCCTTCTCATAGAAAGAAACCTGAAAGCTGCTCAAGAATTTCATAAGCTGCTATTGTTGCTACCAAGAGATGGAGGGAAGCAGCCAGACCCATTGCTGCATGGAGCAGTTGTGCCAGCTTTGGTGGGACTCAGCCTTTGGCAGAGTATGCTTTCTTCATCTCTGCAGAGGAGCTCCATGAAGGTAACTAGATACATCATGTCTCTTTAGGGAGACTGCAATGTAACACTGCAATTACACGACAGGTTTGTTTTCACAAAAAATTTTTATCTGAAGACTCTCCTATGGAAGTTACTAATATAGTCCTGCTTCGAAACCATAAGGCCTCCTTTACCCAAATGAGAATAAAACCAGTTGATAAAATATGCTTCTTGCCTGATATATTTAACATTGGACACTAATGACTTTGAAGATTTTTTTCCTTGTTTTTGTAAATACTATAAAATATTGATTGTGGGGTAAGGGGAGTAGGCAGCAGGGAGGGAGAGCTATTAAGCATAGCAAGTACTTCACACAGTGTTTGAGTTTAACAGCTGGAAATTATTTAGTCCCATGTGACAGAAACTAAAGCCTTAAGAATAGTCAGAAAAATGCTCTTTAGTAGGTACTTTTGGTTCATTCCTAGAATGTTAATGCTTGGAGTTAGAACTCAAGTTTCCTGCTGGTCCTGTGTGGTTTGCTCCTTTGAAGTTCATGTCTTGGAACTGTAAAGCTCATGTATTCACACCTACTTGAGCTAAATTATAGGTCTTAGATAAAGGAATTACCTTTGGAAGATAATTCTATCAAATCATTCAGATTTTAGGTGAAAATCTAAAGTTTGGCAGAGAATCTGGGCCTAAATGTACTTCATAGTCAGTGGAGTATGTGTTAAGAATACATGTCCCACAAAAAAAGTTGTCATTGAGACAGATAAATTTTTGGTAACTGAAGTTTAAATGTTGATAAGGCACTGAAAGGCCTAATTGGGACCAAAAAATCAAGCCATGTAGGTAAAAAAATAACAATCTTGAAAAAAGAAGATTAATCCAAAAGTGACTCAAACTCTTGAGTTCTTCTCTGTAAGTACAGGACTGAAGTCAGGAAAATGTTTTTTTTGCTTCATCTGTCACTACCTCACTAGGTTTACTTAGATTAAATACCAGGTGAAAGCCACGATGTATCATACTTGGATATGCGTGTCTCAGCACACACATCAGAAGAGAGACAATAAAAATGGAGCAAATTAAGTTTCAAGAGATATTTGATGCTCCAAGTCAATTTAAATTGAGCATATCGTGTAGGGAATAAAGCTGGCTAGTAGACACCTGGAAACCAGATAACTAATTAAAAAACTCCAGATTTTGGGGGATTTCAGTCCATTTCTAGATCAGTAATAAAGACCTCACTTATAGATACTTCTCAAGGCTTAACTGTTTAAACAGTTAAAAAGCTCTTTTGTCCTTGAATAGAAAGTAATAGAATTTTTTTTTTTTTTTTTTTTTTAGAGAATCATAAAACAGAGAGATGTGAAAGGAATCTCTGTCAACTTTGGTTTGAACCTGCCTTCTAGTATAAGACTCCTTCCTGGATGCTCTTAGAGATGGTAAAGACTGTTCTGCAGTGTCAATAGGGTGAATTAAGGACAAGCTGTGAACTTGGTCTTGCAGCTGTAATTCTGGTTGCCTGTTTTCTTTTTGACTTCATTCAGGACCCTTGGGGACTCTTTTTAGGCAGCCATGTGCAGAATTATAGACAGTAAGTATACATTAGTTTTAATGGACATGGTCTCCTTTTACATACAGCTTTTAAACCTCTTGTTTGCAGTCACCTGTTAGAAACTAAAAAGCAAAAGAGTTTTCTGACTTTTATCTTGTTAAATCAACTAAAAAAAAATTCCAAACGTTCACAACTTATACAGCTGTACTGTAAATAAGTAATATTTAAATAAATCAATGCTATTATTTATAAAGAGTAATACATGTAGACTCTGACAAGTATATCCCTAAAATACTTTTTAATTTGTTATTATTTGACCAAAGTTTCTTGACTTACTGTACTGGGTCAGGAAAAGATGGAGCTAATTTTCTTCACAGCATTTTGTATGGTGTTGTGCTTTGACTAAACCAGTGTTGACAACACACCAGTATTTCAGCTATTACTAAGTAGCACTCACACATTGTCGAGATTTTCTTTGTTCCACTCTGCCTGGGTAGGAGATGTACAAGAAGCTGGGAGAAGACAGAGTGAGGACAGCTGACTCCAACTGACCAAAAGATATTGCATAACATATCAGGTCACACTCAGCAATAAAAGCTGGGGGAGAAGAGAAGGAAGGGGTCATTTTCAGAGCTAGGGCATTTGTCTTCCCATGTAGCCATTACATGTGGTAAGGCCCTGCTTTATGTGGATGGGAAGCATGAATTTCTTATTTTGCTTGGCATATACATGAATTTTTACTTTACTTTTTAAACTGTCTTTATCTTGACTCATAAGTTTTCTCATTTTAGCACTTGTGATTCTCCCCCATTCTACCAGAGAGATAGTGAATGGTTCACCTTAGTTGCTGGCTACCTGTTGCTAAGGTTACCTGTACAATTTGTATCATTTTTATTAGCCACAGAAAGTTGATGTTGAAGCTCACTGTTTCGGTGATGTACTGTTGTCTGGAAACAAATACAGTGATCAGAATACGCAGCTCATTCATTGTGCCCAACCTTTATGTAGACAGTTTCCTAACTCTGGCCTGGCATTTATTTCAAAAGTATATTGACATTGCATTACAGAAGCTCAATAAATTGTATAAATCAGATGACATTTAACCAAGCAATATAATTCATATGATCAATATTCATAATGTAATTTAAGAGTGTAAAAATTTAGAGCTCTCTTCTTTAAACATTCTTTTAATATTTTTTGCGAACTTTTTCCACTGCTGTGGTATTAATAATAGCTGCTTGCTCACATGTTTTGTATTTTGAAAACTCCCAAATCAAAGGATCAAAATCCTTCCAAATCTCCAGATGATCTAAATAATCTGTGGACAGCTCTCAGACTGTCTCCATCTAAAATAATAAACGTTATATTAATAACAGTAGTAGATTTAGATGTGGGCAAGAAATGCTTTCCTACTCTTAAAAGAATTTGAAATCTTTAATTTGGAATTTCAAAGGTGTCAAAACCATGCATTTCAACAGTTTGTTTGTTTGTCTTTCAAAACTGGTGATGCTGGCTTTTTCCTTTCTCCATTTTTGTCCCTATTCTCCAAAAACAATTTGTTTTTATTTTCAATAAAACAAAAATGTGTCAAAAATGTCTGAAACATTGTACATAGCATTCTTTTTACCCCATTCTTCAAGTTCAAGGCACAGCCCTTTGCAACTCTCATGATGAATATAGGATGTGAACTTATTTATGAACCATATAGTCTCTTTAGATGAGATTCATTCATCCAAAGCTGTCCTTTGGATGTAGGTGTTTTTAAACTAGTCAATTAACTTTGAGTTTTTATATTTCCCTCTGCATCAATAAGTATCTGAAGAGCAGAATGATCTCACATATCAGACTAGTGTACCAATTGCCTAAGAAACTCACAAAATAATTAGGTTTGCTTTGATATTATGAACTTAATTATAGGCAAGTTCATTGTCTTAAAGTCACTGTTGCTTTTTATATCAGTGTCATAGAAAGTGGTCTTACTCCTTAAACAATGATGCAAATAGATGTCTCATGACAACGTGAGTTTTCCCCAGTTTATGTGAACTCCAAACATGCAAGGCATATCCCGCTTATGTCAATTTGTAAATATAGAGAGGAAAGTGAACTTCGTTCTTCTTTCTACAAGAAATGTTTGATGACACATTTTAAAGATTGTGCAAACCAGGTCTGGACATCAGTCAAAACTGTTCACATTTCAGATAGATCTTTGAGGCTTCTTTTTCATCCATGTAGAAAATAAGGCATACTGAAGACCAATTCTGATCAGGATTATAAAGAAATAGATCACAACCCAAAAGCTGTTATTTTTCTTCTTTGACCACACAGGGAACTGGACTAGCTCAGATGCATACATTGTTAACATCTACATCTAGTCAGAGGCAACCCAAATTTAATAACTTTTGCATCGTCTGGGAAGTAGCTATCCATGTTGTAACTGAATCATACTGGAAGTGCAAAAGTTCCCCAGTCTAGGCAGGCCAATTCAAATGCTATATGGATTGCTGGACCAAGTGTAGAACCACAAGTGCAATGATATCCATCTTTTACCTAGAAGCTTTATAACTTCTCTGCTGTGCTGAGCCCCTACTAGCCATCACAAGAGTCCTAGCTGCCTTGACACACATAATCTTGCATATCTGATGGTCACATTTGTTTAGATGCTGTACACCAGGAACACAGCTTTAAACCCAAAGTGGCAACACACATATGGAGAGCATAGTATCTTTCATGAAGCCAAATGGACTGTGCATGGGGCTGATCCTGAGTAAGTTGTCTCAGTCCAGAAACCATAGCATTACTTTTGTTTTTCAAACTCTGCCAAGCTCCAATTGGCATCGATAATGGAGAGTTGGGTGTATTGTGATTGCATTAGCAGAGAGAATAAACTCATGCTGAACTCATTGCTGTAGGAACTGCACTGCTTATGGCACGTGTGTTTGTTCAGGTGTTGTACAACTCCACTGTAGATTATGCTGTAAACAGATTCAGTGGGCTTATAGATGCTGGTAATTCCCAAAACGGTGTGTGAAATGGCAATGCAAAAATCTAGATGAAAAGCATAATGAAATACAATGTTCAATCTCACTTGAATCTCATGCTTCTATGAATCATATTTCTTGCTTGCAGAGTACATAGAACTACGTTTATCAGTAGTCTGAATTGTTAGCTTGTAGCTGCTTATCATCAACTTTTTACCAGCCTTTACATCTAGGTATGTCCCTTTATATATTTATTGTATATATTGGTACGTCCTTTTCATGTATTTTTTCCTTTTTTCTTACTTTACAACTGATTTACTAATATTGGCTAAGAGAAGGTAGATTCTTGCATGTCTTTCATTAAATTTTAATTTCTCTTAATTAAAAAAATATTTAATTTATCACAAAAAGCAGCAAATATTCACAGAAGTGAGTGTGTCAATGAAAACAATCATTCTGATAAGTCATCCACTTACAAAATGTAGATATAACTCTATTCATAATTCATAAAGAAAAAAAACTAAGTTCTGTGGATCCTCTTTAAATCTGAGAAATTGATTGAGATTTTTTTGTTTGTTTGTTTGTTTTGTTTTATTTTATTTTTTATTTTTAAATTGAATAATGCTTGACAGGTTACATTAAAAAGGCAAAATTCTCATTTATTAGGGGTTGGAAGGGACCTTTAGACATCATCTAGTCTAAAGCCCCTGCTCAAGCAGGTCTGTGGCTAGGAGGGTATTGAAGACCTCCAAGGAAGGAGACTCCACAACTCCTCTGGGCAGCCTGTTCCAGTACTCCCTCATCCTCACAGTGAAATAGTTTTATCTTATGTTTAAATGGAACTTTTTGTGTTTCAGCTTCATTCCATTACCCCTTGTCCTGTTGCTAGATACCACTGAAAAAAGTGATGCCCCAACCTCCTGACATCCACCATTTAGATACTTATAATATTAATGAGATCCCCCCTCAGTCTCCTCTTCTCTAGACTAAATAGCCCCAGATGCCACAGCATTTTCTCATAAGGGAAATACTCCAGTTCCCTCACCATCTTGATATTACCAAATGGTATTATCGTCTTTATATTACCAAAGTAGAAACAAACAAAATCAATGGGTCCTCCCAAAGAGGAGAACCAAATAAATTGATTTTCTGTAAACATGTTTACATGATTTTCAGATTGCCTAAATAACACCTTAGAAGAAGAAAATAACATAGCAAAGTTACTAAATTATTTGCCAGTCTAAACAGCACTTCTTCATCTCACTTCTAACTAGTTGAATACTATCCAGAGATCAAGGTAAGCACAAAGTAAACCATTACGATCCAAGGGTCTCTATTCCAGACTAGTGTATGCAGTTTCTGCTCTCTCATTTAAGGATTCAGGGCACTGCCTTTAACAGTATTTATGTGCCACATATAGCACATAAACCAGGACTCTCATCAAATATAGATGTCTGAGATCTCTTCCTCCTTTCTGACTGATTGTGATTGAAGTCATCAGTCTCAGAAAACTCTCACCTAGAAATTCTGGTACTTTGTAATACAGTGCTACTTTGGTTAAGAGAGCTTGGGATAAAACTCACATCATTGTGCATAATATAGCATTATGCTGGTCAGACTAGCAGACTGGAGCTGAATACTGTGTTTGGGTTGATATGTATCATTTACCCACAAGTCTTTTCCTTATATATCTTTTAAGCTCAAATGTGCACTGAGAGCACAAATGCCTTAGCTATTGTGATGAAAAAAATCCTCTCTTGGCCTTTATTCCATTTTACAGCACCGTTTTATCTGGTGTAGACAGGCAGATTTAGAAAAGGCATTGCTAGCATATCCATTTACTCCTAAATTAAGGAATATTGTAAAAACCTGTTGCAATCCTGAAATAGTGTTTTGAAGCACGAGAGGTGAAACTGAGATACATGAAGCTATTGATAAGTTACCTCAGGTACTGGAATGTTTCCACCTGTGCTGTGGTGAAGAACCTTGACGAAGTAAGCTAATCTCTAAGTTGCTGCAGATACATTACTACTAATAATCACACTACTTTAGGTAACACAGATATCTTATTCTATGCTACAAGGTAGAGAGACCTGGAATTTTCAACTTCAGTTTCCTTCTTGGAAAAGAGAATGAGTTGCTTATATAAAAAAAAAAAAAAAAAAAAAAAAAAAAACAAAACAAAAACAAAAAAAACCCAAAACACCTCACTTCCCATTTTAAGTCAATCTGAATCAAAGATTTTTTCCATATTTCAACATTACTTACATAGCCTATTTTGCAATACCTTTGTCTCTCTTTTCATGAATCTCTGTAGCTTCAGGCTCCGTTGAGACACGAAATTCTGAATTAACAAATGTTCACACAAGATTTCAGCAGAATGTGAAGGGATTGACAGAACAAATTAACCTCTATACAGAATTTTTTGAAGTTTATTTGTCTTTATTGGTGGTACTATAGTGACTCTGTTGTTTCTGTATTATGTCTTCTCTTTCTAAATTCTATTTCCCTTTTTTTTCTTTCCTTTGAGATATTTAATGGAAGCTTACTGCTTACTCTTCTGACTCATCATCTGTCTTCTCATTCTGAGAACTGAAAAGTATCATTATATTCAAAGAGATTTGGTAACTAAAGTATCCTTTCAAACACTGTAATTACAAAGGCTGACAATGTTCTTTTTCAGACTCTTCATCATTAGAATTCTAAACAGTTCTGCTTGCTGTATATTAGCTGAAGTTTTATTCTCGAAATTTCTATTTTCACAATTTCTTGCCATTTAATAACTGAATAGAAATGTTAATAGAGATATGACTAGACAGGTCAATATTCATAAATTCTTTATATTACTTTCTCTTTTTTTTTTTACTGCAGTGAAATCATCTAATGGAAATTTAACACACGCATAAAATTCAAATAAAAAGAGTTATCCCACTTCATATAAAAGTTCAAGAAGTGACTAAAGTTCTTTTTTTTCTGGGGTGAAAAAAAAAAAATCATCGACTTTGGAGTATTTTACAGTGTGACAACCCCAAAGCAGTACAGTCTACAACTCAAGTTTAGAGCCCTTGTTTGTCACGTGGATGCCCTGATCCAAATCTGCTTCATTCTAAGTTAGAGAACTTATCCTGAGGTTTTCTTCTCCCACATAAATGTCATGACCTCTATCACATAGAGTTATTTTTGCACTTTCCATTCCTATAAATATTTAATTAGTTACACAAAGTGAAACTGTTCCAGCAAGGATGATAAATTCACACTTACAGCAGCTTGCCACTGAAAGCTTTTGTATAAGCTGTAAAAGAAAGATTCTGAACCCATCTTTTTCTGTATTTCAGTTGAAATCTGTGACACCTTACTCACTTAAATATTAAAGGAAGAGCTATGCTTTGTGTAGCAGTTGACTGTATTGATGATGGTTTCTTTAAAGTTCGCACATTACTGACAGTCGACTTTTGGTATTTTGTCAAAAAGTCTCATTACTGTCTAATGTTTAAAGAGTATTTACCTGTCCATCCTTTACTCCTGAACCAGTCTCACATAGCTTCCAGGAATAGGATTTAGCAGACTCTATGAGCATGTGGGATCATCCTAAATGACGTGAGAACATATGGTGAATCTGCTTCTTTACTTTTGTCTGGTTTGGATTTACAGGACATGGTACAAATCTAGGAATTGGTGAAAAAAAAAAAAAAAAAACAAGACCACAGCGTCTGACATTTAAATTTATCTTGAAGAACATTCAGTCCTCGCTTTCAGTCCAACTGCTTCTCTTATTTGCCAGCCCAACACCTTGGACTACATACTTTTGTGTTCTCTTCTTAATATGACGTGTTCAAAATCTTCATGCACAAGGAACAATCACCCAGTTCTAACCAGATGACTTTCTTTTTGAAAAGTGAATAACAGTGACTCTGCACGACAGTCATGTAGCTTCTCCTTTCGTTCTGCCAACACATATTGTAACAAAGAGGATGGATAAAAAAATGTAACAAACTACTTACATATAATAAGCATAAGTTAAGTTCAGTGCTTGCAACACAGGAAAATCATAGCATCATGGAATCATAGAATGGTAGGGATGGAAAGGACCTTTAGAGATCATCCACTCCAACCCCCCTACTCTATTACTTCTCTGTCTCTTACAATGTTACAGTAGGTTAAGCCTCTCTCAAAATTGCCCTTCTAAAGTGAAATATTTGCTTATCTGGCTTATTTTCAAGACATGAAATCTTCCCTTTTGGATCATACAAATAATTGTAGCAGAATTCAGTGAATTAATACACTTATCATGGACTTGAAAATAATCAACATCATATGCCTAGATAATTTGTTTATAGCACCATCTACCTTGCAATAGTCATGATAGATTACTTAATACTTTAATATACATAAAAGATATTAATGGAGTATTTTGAGGTAGTTGTTGAATATTGACCAGACAGAGGATTGATCACGGAAGGACATACATCATTCTTATCTTAGTATAATCTGGATATTTTTTTTTCTCTAAGACACTTTGCGTCCATTTCCTGCAGGGCTTGTGGTTGTTTTAGTCATTTTATTTTCAAGTAGCAGCTATGCATAAATAGTCATCACCACTGTGGCACTCTGAAAATTGTAACAGATATTTGAATCAAACACCTTCCCTGAAATATGCTGGAAACTAATCAGACCATTTAAACTGACAGATATGGGACTAGAAACTGCAGGTTTGGGGACAGGATATTTTATCTCTCTAATCTTTTCTCCTGTACAAATTAAAACAAAATCCTGACTGTGCCAGTAGACTACAAAGCATAGTCATAAAAGCTGAAAACAAGGACTGTGTCTTTTTCACAGCCTGCTGTGATGGTGTCAATAAATATTATAGAATCAAATTTTAAACTCAAGACATTTATATCACAGAGTAAGTAAGATAAAATACTCAGTGCTGCTAGACTTTGAGTTCCTCTTCTAGAGTGTTTTTTTGCTTTCTGTTATGAAAGCCATTTGATTTAATTTTATCTGTGTCAAGTTGCCTAAATATAGTCCTGTATTGAAACAAGTTTTCACTAAAATGTAAGTATGCCTATTCATTGACTACTCTACACCATGTAACAGTAGCTGCATGAAAGTCTTTGAGGACTGTGAGGATGGTAAAAAGTCATAAACTGTTCCTTCAGATGCAGAGCTTTTTCCAAAGTTAGAGAGCCTTGTGTTCCACTGGTATATTCCTTAAATAATCCTTCGTTTATTCAGATCACTTCTAGAAGGTGGGTACACTAAGTTAACTATAAAACTTCTGACACTATAATTGAGATTCAAACCAGAACTTTGACTACAGTTACACTAGGACAAAAAACATAACTGTGTCATACATACTTTTAGGCATCCACCCTAGGACAGTAAATGACATTTATACTTCACATTTTAGTGGTAGCACTCTTAAGAAACAGAATAATATTGAGAAAAGTGTATTTGAACTTCATATAGGAAAAGAAAACCAACCAAATCAACAAAAAATCACCTAGCATGCATGCATTCCTTGACTTTTTTAAAGATTATACACAGTTTTACGACTAAAACATTATTTTTCTTTCTTTTTTTTTCTTCTTTTTTTTCTGGTAACAACAGTCTATTCCATGTATGCCTACATTCTACATTAGTTACTGTTAATATGCCTTATTAAAATTACCCAATTTGGATTTAAGTCCACACACACTGCACTGAAAATTTGCTCCTTACAAACCCATCCAACTTTTTATGGCTCTGAAAAGGTTTTCTAACTGTTACTAATGGGTTTTCAATAATATTTAAATCCTTTCCTGCACAACAAAAGCACAAGCTGTCTCCAAGGCTGCAAAAATCCAAATGGATTGGAAAACTGAATAGCTGAAAATGCCTTGTATCTACTGCTCTCAACTTTCTCTGTCCAGTTATATCTTCTTAGTTTTGAAATGAGGATAATCTGAAATTTTGTGGCAAAGTATTGAAATTTGTCACACCAGAAAAAAAAATACAACAACATTTCCAATCAAGGTTTTCTACTTTATAACTGAAGGTTTGAGTCTCACATGTTCCAGAACTGATATTTGTTCTATTTCAAGTAGAATGTCTATGGGGCTGTAGAAGACAAAGCAATAAATGGCATTTGTGGAGCTGAGTCATTTAATCAACTGCAAAAGTTGTTTGCAGCAAGCATACTCTTGCACCACACACATTATTACTATCAAGAGGATAGTTTCAGACATCAGCATCTTACATAAGATGCAATTTTTCTTCCTTTTGTGAGAGTTTGGAAGAAATGTGATGTGTTTCTGTCACTCTATTCCTGACACTTTGCAATTATGCTGACACCAGGAATGTGGCTCACTCTGGATAAATGAGAAGCCACACAGTCCATAAACAATAGTGAGAATAAATTTCTGATATCAGGAGAGAAAAAGTCATCCTCTAGCAGTACTATGCCCAGAGAATAGGACACTGGGATGGAAAAGAAGAAACATACATTGGATCTTCAGTGTTTACCACTTATTTTAATTCTGAGTTATCTGAGACCCAAAGCTTGGATAGAAAGATGGGATTTTTAACTTCCTCTACCCTCCTACCATTTGTCTCTCCTGTCTTTAAGTGTTAAGGTCTTACATGTTTTAATGTGCAATATCTAAACTCACACAATTGAATATCTCTGAGACTTACATTCTAAGTGTGCTAATATTGTTACAAATGGAACTCTAGTGGAGTCAAAGCAGAACTTCTTCATACAGAAAATCTTTTGAGGGTTAAAACTGATATCTATAGAAGTTTTTATAGAAGAACAGAAGCCTGTTTGCTCACCTTGGTTAAGACATGATAAGCTCGTTTTACTCCCCAGTAAAGTAAGGCACATGTACTACTTTCTATAAGCATTTGCTTTCATTTCTAGATACTTTGCAGTAGGAGTTCCCATTCAAGATGTTTACAACACATTTACTGTAGACTTCTTTCCTAAATTAAACATTCATGCATCAAAAAGACTCCTTGATTTGCATTATTCTGTACTATGCACTATGTTTGATACTCCTGAGAGTCTTCAGTCTGTTTTATCTAAGTGCTTAGGCCCATGCAGGGACAAAAGACCACAATTAGACTAAAGTACCACAAACTTAAGAATTTCCAAAGGACAAGAAGGATTTAATTGCTGCACATGGTCCCAGACAAAACAGACCAGGCTACTCAGCTTGGGGAAGAAAACAGAAAATAATCCAACAACAACCAAAATACAACCATAAAACCCCAAAACACAACAAACGGAAAACCACACAGAGTGGTACAACGATGAAGAACACAACCGGCCCTTTAAGACCACCTTCCCCCTATTCCTAGCCTCTTCCCAGACTCAGAGCCCTGATCCCAGTGTCTTTTCTCCCCCTCACTGAACGGCTCATGGGGGCAGGGAATGGGAGTTTCAGTCAGTCTGTTCTCAATGGCTTCTGCTGTTTGTCTCTCCAAAGGGCTGGTGGGCTCCTCACCAGTCCTCCCTGCTCCTTTGTGGGCTGCACCACACGCTCGGCAGCCCTGCACGGGCCACTCCAACATGTGTTCATCACAAAGGTTGCAGCTCCTCTCTGCCTCTCATGCAGGTCTGCTGTGCAGCCCGCAGGCTCTCCAGCATGGCCCGTGCCATGGCCGCCCCTCACACAGTCTCCTGTCAGTGCAGGCGCACTCACACGGAGCTGATGGTGGCTCTCAGCCCTGCCGTTGCCCTCCATGGGTTGCAAGGGCACAGCCTGTGTTCTCACCACAGGTTGCAGAGGGGTCTTCGGTCCAGCGCTTCTCCTTCTTTCCTCCTTAGACTGTGGGGACTGCATGGTCACCTGCAACTTCTACTGCTCCTACACTTCCTCCCAAGCACTTCAAATTCCTTTCCTTAAACAGTCTTGGCAGAGGTGTCAGATTGGCCTAGCTGGGCTGGAGGTAGTTCTGAACCCAAGAGTCGGGTAAAAGTCCAAGAACTCTCTACTGGGTCTGCACTGCAACGCCCTCCCCATATTACAAAGCAAAAAGCGGCTCCTCACAAAATTATGACATCTCCTTAAACCAGCCACATTTTCAATGCATTTACCCTTTGGTAGCTGACAGGAAAGAAAGTCTTTAGACAAACAATCTACAATATAAACATCTTCCTTACATTTAAATTAAGCTAAAGGGTCTCTTCTGCAGCAATATATTTTTTAATTGAAAATCACTTTTAGAATTCATTCTACTCCAGGTAAAGATCAAGCATTACAGCAAATCCTCATCCTAGACTTTTAACCAGCAAGTAGAAGTCAAAAGCCCACTTGAGTAATTCACAAATTGAATACGCAGAAAAAGGTCATCAGAGCAAAAGAAGTAAAGATGTCAGTAGAAGTGGTAGATTGAAGTACCTATTGAATTACCTAATTATGTGGACAAGTGATTTAAAAATCTCTGTATACTAACATGTCACACAAGAATGCTCATGATTTACAGTAGAAATTACATGAAAGGATTAGAAACACTTGTACTAAAGCTTAGTTGCTTAAAGATCTGATTGGTATTGAATGTACGCTGATTCTATTGAGAGGTAACAAAGATAAAGGCAGTGTGCCTCTATTTTTTTAATATTCCTTTTTCTTAATAACTATATTTCTTTTTCTTTCTTTGTAATCTAGGACGGAGAGTTTATTTAACCCCTAACTCAAGTTAGAGAGCCTTGTGACGTCTTTCAAAGATTTATTACGCATCGTAAGGTTGAGTCTGTGTTACTGAAGAAAGGACAGAAGGACATAGTCTGATACCTGGGCCAGAGGTCAAATGGTCAAATAGAGGTTTGAGCCTGCACTGCTTATGATTAATTCTCTCTACATTATATTTTTTTTGTACAGAGCTAGTCAGAGTACTCTATGACAGAGGCCAGAATAGAGATGGCAATTTAGTAGTGCATATGACTAAGGCCCAGAAGTCAAGCTCACTCTTGACCCTCTTATTTAACAGTAGAGATGTAGCCCTGAAAGCTGCTTGAGCATTTCAGAAATGTTAGTTCTATAATAATACTATTTTGTAGCATTATATCTAGATCTATCTATAGGGAATATTTGTTGAACTGTTTCACTTAAGAGTGTTGATAGAAAACGGGATCAAAGTTGTATCAGGTTTGGATCTTTCTCTTCTAGTGTCCTGTAACACATCCCGGTAGCATTTTTTCCAGTATGTGCTAACCCATACTTTTATGTCAGATCCCAAAACCCGTCCTTCTGGTATCCTAATTCTATCAATATACCTCTGTGGTCTGTGGGCTACACTGCTAGTATGTTACTTCAGTTATTTGAACGGAAAACCATTACCCAATGTAAACGTGGCCTATCTACCTTAAAGGGAGCTAGTCCTAAGAAATAAACACGAGCCTTTTTTTATACTTCATGGCCTTATATCCAATGAGTCACTCTTTGAGCAGTATAATATATTTTGAAGAGCTCAAAATAAATCTTTTAGCTAATGCCATAACATTCTGAAACATTCACTTCTTGGGAGCGGGTCATATGTTTATATTAGTAATGTTGGATCCTTGTACCATTCAGCAAAGCACTGGGACAAGCATACTCGAAAAGACAAAATTTCATTGGGGGATTTCTTTGCCTTTGCAGCAGTTATATTCTTCTGTGATAAGGCCCTCTAAACTCTTCATTGACAATGAATAGAAATAAGCAGTTCAATTAATCTGTAGAGGTGTGATGAACCACTTTCTAGAACAATGTTTTCTTTCTCCATTGAGCAAATCACATGTAGACTAATTCAGATTTTTAGCTAGGAAAATATTAACTTATGCACTGGTTTAGTGTGCTCACTGACAAGATGGTCATTTTTCCTACAGTAAGATTTTTTGTCTTTGCACTTAACTTACTTTTTTAATTTAATCATTTTCCTAAGGTAAAGAACATTGTATCCACAACAATGTCTGCAGGCTGAGTTGAGTGAACTTTGTTCATTACGGTATGATATCAATAAGCTTTGCATAATTGCCGTTTTGGATATTGTCTTCTTTTCAGTATGGTTAAAGCAAGTGTTTTATTAAGACAAGTTTGTGCTCTTTTGTTTTATACTTCTGATCTGGTTTAAAATATTATATTTTGCTACTCACAGTGAATACATTTCTTCAGGGGACAGTTCTGAATCTCAAGTGTCATTTGAATGGGAGATATAAACTACTTATTTTTGTAATCTTTGCAATTATTAACATATAGAGATAGCAGGACTTATGATTATTGAAGTTAAACAACACATCTACTTCTTCAGTTATTTTTAATTTTGCCAACTTTTATCCTTTGTACTATTTTTTTCCATCCAAGTATTTGCCTTATGCTGGATTTTTTTTTTTTAATTTTAAACTTTTATACCAAAAAGGATCAGAGAAAGAGGAGAAAACATCCTGTTTCAAAAATCTCTTCCAACTATTTATTTGAGAATCTCTCAGCCAAGAAACTGACATAAAGAAGACCATGGGATGAAACACACAGATCAAAAGGAGAAATTAGGACTGAATAGGCTGCAACATTAGTATTTGGTTTATATTTCTGGGGGAGCGGGGAAAGAAAAAAATATTCCTTGATTTTTCTGCTTCCTGAAATATGCTTTTGGATGTATTTAATGTTTTAGGGTTTGTTTCCTGGCTTTCTCACTTTGTTTGGGTTTATTTTTGTTTGTTTGATAGATTGTTTCATTTTTAATGAGTTTTGTAAAAATTTATTAAGACTTGCAATTACAGAAGCATGAAATTGTTTGAGAGAATAGGATAATTTTTTTTTAAGTAGTTGTACTTTATATAAAATAGTTTGCTTTGCCAGTAGGATACAAGAGTAAGCACTAATTTAACATTTTATATACCTAAATTGATACATTCCTTTAAACCAGAACAGCTGAACCTCAGATGTCTATCATTGTTATGGGCAGAGTGACCTGCAATTGGTTTATAAGGCAGATTGACATAACAAAACAAGTTATATGTTACTATGTTAATGTTATCAGAGAAAGTGCAAAATTTAAATGGGAATTTACTGATACTGGAATTTGTTGTTCCTTAAAACATCTCTGAAGCATTCCTGACAAAATTCAGTAAAGATAAAAGTGACAATTAATTATACTTTTAATTTACCAAGACTCTGTGCCGGGACAATTTTGCATGGATCAGGTACATATGCTATATTTCAGAGGGAGCGAATTCTGTTTAGATTAATTACTAGACCACAGGAAGCTTAAGGAACACAAAAGAATCCTTATCTGACAAAATTAAATAGTGATTTCATAAAACTTCAATATGAACACACTATCAAAGCTAGATATTAGGGACTGGATTTCAGTGAATGTGCTTATAATATCTCCTCAGATTAGTGTTAAGATTCAAAGATATCTGCAGATAATTTTTCAATGCTTGTGGCAATGTCTCAATACAGGGAACTTATTACATTGCAGTATTTAGGTTTCTCATATGAGAAATGACAACCAAATACAAAAATGATAACTCAATCTTATCAGACTTAGTAGTAAAGTTACAACCTTTTATATTTTTATTACAGTTCATTGTTACAGCTGAAAGCATTCTCTACCCGTATGGTATTAGAACTACATGTGCTTTGAAATTAATGAGCCAGAATGAAACTCAGACCTTACAAGGTTAATTTAAGCTTGTCCTACCCCGTGTTTTCCTGGAGTTTTACATTATGTAAATTGTAGTTGATGATGTGAGCTGACGGAAAACCCACAAGTCATGAAGCCAGGTCACAGCTATGGAGCAGAAATTAGAATGGCTGATAATCAGATGAAATGACCCTACCTGTCTTTCTCAGCAACATGATCATACAACTTTTCTACCTTATAATTCAGGCTTTTTTGGCGCTCCCGCTTCTTCAATAAGATTATTTGAGACATAAATCCAAAACCTCAGGGTTAAGATTTCCTCAGAAAGAGGGGAAAAATTAGGAGAAAAAAAAGAGAGAGAAAAAGAAAAAAGATGAAACTTTATGGTGCTTTAAGCTCTCAATTGGATTCCTACTGACTGAAGTACCTTAATATACTTTATTTTCTATGTAGATGCTTCATTACATAATCACGTCCCGTTTGAAAAAAAAAAAAAAAAAAAGATAATTTAAAAGGAATTATTCTGTCATTCTGCATTACCAGTAACTTCACAGACAAAAGACCTACAGGGAAAAATAAAAGCCCTCAACCACAGATCTCATGGTTTAACAGTTCAAGTAGAAGACCTTTCATTTCACTAGTGCTGTTTCTACTTTTACATGCAAACAATTGTCTTTCTTCCCAGTGTATTTCTCACATATTTCACAACACTTTGAAAATATAGTATCATCACCATGTGCGTGTTTGATAGCTGTGACAGAGTATTTTTAATGTGATTTTGAAAGACTGTTTATCATATTTTTACCACTGTGTGTAATGCACTGACATTATATGTATATGTAAAATGCACAGATGTAGCTATACATTCAGTGTATTTGATATCATGTTAAATATAAACTATTATTACAAAATAATGCATACTATGAAATCATCATGATATTAAAGTATTGTTATATATTATTCCCGAGTTTTTGTTATGGCTGGAAATTTGGTCTCTGAAGATTCACAAACACCAAGAAGTAGAGAAAACCTGATACTGTTTATTAGCTAATTAACTATTCAGATCATAACAATACTGATTTGTCTATATCTGTCATCATTAAACACTAGTTTTAAATCCTATGCATTTGTATGAAAAGTGCTTTAGAGACTTGGATGTGTTCCTGAACTCTTTTCACACCTCATACCCATCTGCTCTTTATTCAATCTTATCTTTTTCTACTCCTTACAGCCTCTAAGCTATATCCTTATCTTTTAGCTTATGCTTTGAAATGTTCCTGCAGCCAGCCAGTACTTTCTAGACAGCATGAGTAGCAAAAGTGCCATAGCAGCCAAATGAGAGTAGATATCTCAAACCCTACTTGCATACCATTTGCAATGGCATGAGTTCTGCATCCCTGTTGTATGATCAGTTCTAGAAATTTTCTGCCACTACATCCCTAAGGCCCTTCCTTCTGTTCTACAGATACGTAATCCCTTTCATTCATCAATATGGAAGGAATGGTTACTCCTGCTGTGCTACTTCAATTCCCCAGGCCAGCACAGGAGATGAGAGGTGGTTTCAAAGTCTTTGCAGTGTGCTCTGTTGGATGTAGACATGAGCAGAACTGGCCAAGTGCTGTGCTTCTTTGTGTGAAAAACAAAATCTTATTTTACATGTCTGCTTTCTTACAAGCATATTTAAATAACAGTTTTATAAACATTGCTCATGCTCTTAAACCATGTATAAGTAGGAAGGAGTTAGGTCGAAATGTGGGATGCCAGTCATATACTATTATTGCTTATAGCTCTTATACACATACCTTGCAAGGGCCTCTTACTCTTGGGACTGCCTATTTCAAACCCAGAGTCTGTATGTTTATTACTTGATTTCATTATTTTTGTTGTTTGCAGTGTGTTATTCAGTTCACTGCATGCCACAGGTGTCTGACATATCATCACACAACAGGTCTCTGTAACACGAGAGGACAGCTTTCTGTTTCACATAGATAAAACCATTTCCCAGTGCGAGCCAGGATGTATTCATCAGACTTGCTCTAAAAGCTAAATCCCTTTCTCTCTCTCCAGCTTCTCCACTCAGATTGGAACGTCTCATCATCAGAATGATGCAAGGGACTAGAATCCTATTATTTGTTATTAATTATTGAGGCATAGGCTAGAAGCAATATTGTCTCTCTCCCACTGGAGCTTCTTGGCTGAGTTGTTACGTGCAGTGGGCCTATAACAGCTTCTCTAGCTGCTCTGCCACAAAAGAGAGGAGAGACACACAAATCTGCAGAGAGCGTAGAGCAGATCTGCCACACAACCTCCTCATGTAGCCACTGTGGACTTGCTGTGAGTCGATCTGTGTTCTACAATGTGCAGGAGGCTCACCTGTAAGAACCAGTCAGTGTATATTGCATGGCTAAATCCCAAAAGGCTCTGTGTCATTTAGTTAGTCCTTAGACACTGTTTGGAGCTAATTTCATTTTCTGTTCTGTGAACCTACCAAATATTTTTTCCTGCAAAGGCTGGAGAAGCTCTTTGAAAGGATTTCTCAAAAGCCTGGGATCTCTGCAGCGTCTGTCCATTAGCAAATGTATTGTTGTGTGACCTTTCTATTTTAAAAACTGTTTTATTTTGTTGTTGCTAGTAGCAGAAAGATTGTACAAACATCTACTTTCACTGGTCATATCATTTCATAACAAAAACACAAGGGTTTTTATGTCCATATAGATTTCCTGTAGTTGAGACACAGCTTTTATTCATTACACCAATTTGTGTTTTGACATTGTGTTTGATACTCCTTCTGCACAGAAAAGATTTTCTTACACAGCCCTCTGTGCAAAACATGCAAGTGTTTTTGTTGCTGCTGTTCTGGTTTTCTGCAGGGAACTGTTTTTCATTTCAAAGATGTCACACCAAGATTGAAATCATATACTTATGCCAAAAGACGTTGTATTCCTGGGATCAATTATGGAAGCAATAAGATTTAAGACTAAGAGCCGTAAGAGTTTGGGAAAACTGACATGACGGCGAGGTTGTCTATTAAAGTAGAAAAATAAGATGCTAAGTATTCAACTAGTATGTGATAACAGAGCTTAATTTAAGTCAGAAGGGAGGATTTATGCAAAGTAATGCATTTGGGTTTGACCAATTACAGTAAAAGGAGAGTCAAAGAACAGATTCGGGCATGAAATAAGAGGGATTATATCACTGACAGCATCATCCTTACGAAAAAAAAGTTAGCCTTTAATCCAACAAAGAAATCTGCTTTATGGTAAGGGAACTCTTCGATAATAATTAATGTATTTCTCATGTGCAAGTGCTAACATGGAAAGCATAGCACAGAAAATGTCATATCAGTAGATTATTCTGCAAAGTGACCTAGACCAATCTATTAAAATCTTGGAATACTCATCCTGTTGCAGAAATCAATTATTAAATGAATACTTGATCAACTTTAAGTCTCACAGATATCTTCCATCTTTTGAGAAGAAACAAAGGACAAAGACAATTTTACAGCAATATTTCAGACGTATAAATGTAAAACCAATCAGCCTTATTATGCTTATTAACCAAACCTTATTTTAGATCATTTTGCACTTCCACTTTCACAGGTATAGATGATGTACTTTTGTATGTCTTAACGAATGGATTTCACTACTTTTCAATTTTCTAAAATCCCCTAGAAATGCTACAACCTCACATATTCATGTGACCTAAAAGATAGTTACGTCTATTTCCTCTTCCTGTGTCACAGAGGCTTTCATCACTTTTATCATTGAATCTAACTACAGATTGACCCTGAATCTTGGTTTGTTCACTTGTCTTCAATGTATGCTAACCTATTTCTGGATGTACATGAAAGAGTGGATGAAGCTACACCATGCTGAAATCTTCATCATGAGATTTGGTACCAAACTGATAATAAACTTTTTTGCCACCTTCTTTAACATCATTCATCTCTTCCTCAAACTTTCTTTGGAATTCATGATCAGAGAATACTGTAGTGGCTTTTTTCCCCAGCACTATGGCTTAAGAATAACGTTTTATTGCAATCTGATTAATGACATTGTGATTTGTTATGATAGTGAAAAAAAAAAATATTCTTTGTAATACCTACCTCTAAATTCATCATAATAAATAACCATCACAGCCTGTTAACTTTCATTCTTCACTTTTTTTTTTTACAGTAATTGAACTGCATTGATCAATAATTCACTCTATTCAATCAGCTTTATGAGGTTGTGCTTTTCTCCACCTGCAGGTTCCACTAACCAGAAGAATCATCACTTTATTTCATATTCCTTCTTTCATCTGATCTATTATCAGCATTTCACATCTGGGAAAAATAAATAACTACAGACAAACAAGCAAAGGGGAAAAAAAAAAGATNCTCAATCTATCTAAAAGAAGCATGAGCACCCATGCTTTTCTTCAGAGAATTTACTCAGATTGAGAGTTTGAACTTCCAGGCAAGCATATTGCTTGAACAAAAAAAAAAACAAAACAAANGACAGTTGGATGAACTTACTGATATGGCAAAATGAATTCACTTCATAACTAAATACTTGAAAACTAGATTTGAATAAGAGAAACAAATATTATGTGTGTTTACACCAGTAAGTATTAGGTGAAAAATATGATATCTAAGGCCTAAGTGAACTGGCAGCAGCTGTGATAGGTTTTGGTCAAAACTATATCAGTTACTTACAAAACCAGCTAGGAGTAAGCGTCTCATCATCTACTACAACATCATGTCTGCACTCCCATAGGAAAGAAGGAGAGGAAAGCTATCAAAGAACACATTGTATATTTTCCAACCCTTATTTAAGAACATGTTACGTTCAAACACTATGGGGCATACTGTCTCCAGAGAACAAAGGCATAATAACAGGCTTGCCAAAGAACTCTTCCTTCTTCACATTGATTTTGCAAGAGACTCAGGATTCTAAATTCTATTTTATTTTAAAACATAACCTTCCTGAGCTCAGAACAATTTTGTCACAACCTACATGGATGTAAATTATTACAGTAGGGGGTATAATATACAGGAGAATGGGGCTGTACTTCATTAAGTACAGATATGCATACTTGCAAGTGAATGAACATTTTTCCTTTTTTTTTCCTGCTTTCACCAACTAAAGCAGTATTAGTTTTAAACCAATATACCCTCATGTACAGTAATAGCTTCAATGTAAGTGATGGAAATAGCCATCTGCAAAAGAGAACAAATTCAAATCCCAGGAGAAAAGCAGCAGTTAACTTTTCTCTGAGCTGATGAACTCTGGAAAGTAGGCTGAAAAAAAGTCCTCAGTACTTATTAGCTGATTGCAGCTTGCCAATCAAATTGCATTAAAAGTTCAATTGTATTCACCAGGGATTGCATAAAAAATGTCATCTAAACAAATTTGGAAACAGTGCACTAGAAAATTAATGGAAAATTAAAACTTATCTTCACCATGGGAGCCGTAAAAATGCAGAATTGAAAGGAAATGTTACTTTTAGAGCTCCATGTCCCCATCTCTTTTTGAACTGGTTTACATAGGGTGAGAATATCTTGTGAGTTGTATCTTCAAGGACAGCTAGAAGGCCACATGAGGGAGTCACATGTGTGAAGGATTCAGAGGAAGAATTCATTGAACACAGAACTGAACACTGAATACAGTGGTCCAAAATAATTTTTTTTAATTAATTTAGGTAGGAGGAAAAAAATCTATATTCTATACTGTTCCCTGGAAATAAAGACAAACTCATTTGAGCAGTGCTATAAAGAGTCATAAAAGGAAAGAATCAAATGAAGAAAAATCCTCTGTGGAAAAGAGTGTTTGTTTCTCTAGAGAAAAAAAAAAAGAAATAATAGAATCATAGAATGGTAGGGACCTTTAGAAATCATCTGGTTCAACCCTCCTGCAGAAGTAAGTTCACCTAGATCAGGTCACATAGGAATGTATCCAGGCATGTCTTGAAGACCTCCAAGGAAGGAGACTCAACACCCTCCCTTGGCAGCCTGTTCCACTGCTCCCCCACCCTCACAGTAAAATAGTTTTTTCTTATATTTAAGTGGAACTTTTTGTGTTCCAGCTTCATCCCATTACCTCTTGTCCTGTTGCTAGATACAATAGAAAAAAAAGGATGCCCAAGCCTCCTGACACCCACCATTTAGGTATTTGTAAATATTAATAAGATCTCCCCTCAGTCTTCTCTCCCTCAATCTATCTAAAAGAAGCATGAGCACCCATGCTTTTCTTCAGAGAATTTACTCAGATTGAGAGTTTGAACTTCCAGGCAAGCATATTGCTTGAACAAAAAAAAAAACAAAACAAAACAAAACAAAAAAAACCCCACAATATTTTGGCTTCCTGAAAGGAAAAATTCTTTCTAAATTCAAAAGTACAAAAACATCTTGTCAGCACAGGTTGGAAAGAGAAAAATTATATTCTGCTGGAGGAAGTTGGTGTTTCTGCTTTTTATGGCCTGGCAGTAGTATAACAGAAGAAGCTTCTCATAAACCACAAACCTTCTGGAAGTTTGTGTGTTTATCCAGAAATTGGCAAAGAGAAGATTCCTGTAGTCTTAGACCCATACCATCATAACTTGAAGCCTATAAAAAATGAATATTGCAGTCTTTATCTCCCAGCAGCTTATCCTAAAATTCTGGAAATGGATGCTGTAGCCCACAAATGGCTTTTCATATGCATGCTGAAACCCGAGAGTTTCTAAAGTATATAGAGGCATCTGATTATAGACAAGGTAGACAATATCTGTAGCTTCTGGACTATCAGTTACAGGCTGTGAGAGATATCACATTTATGGATAAGCACTGAGTTGTCCCTCTTATTTTCATAGAATCATAGAANTCTAAGGCCTAAGTGAACTGGCAGCAGCTGTGATAGGTTTTGGTCAAAACTATATCAGTTACTTACAAAACCAGCTAGGAGTAAGCGTCTCATCATCTACTACAACATCATGTCTGCACTCCCATAGGAAAGAAGGAGAGGAAAGCTATCAAAGAACACATTGTATATTTTCCAACCCTTATTTAAGAACATGTTACGTTCAAACACTATGGGGCATACTGTCTCCAGAGAACAAAGGCATAATAACAGGCTTGCCAAAGAACTCTTCCTTCTTCACATTGATTTTGCAAGAGACTCAGGATTCTAAATTCTATTTTATTTTAAAACATAACCTTCCTGAGCTCAGAACAATTTTGTCACAACCTACATGGATGTAAATTATTACAGTAGGGGGTATAATATACAGGAGAATGGGGCTGTACTTCATTAAGTACAGATATGCATACTTGCAAGTGAATGAACATTTTTCCTTTTTTTTTCCTGCTTTCACCAACTAAAGCAGTATTAGTTTTAAACCAATATACCCTCATGTACAGTAATAGCTTCAATGTAAGTGATGGAAATAGCCATCTGCAAAAGAGAACAAATTCAAATCCCAGGAGAAAAGCAGCAGTTAACTTTTCTCTGAGCTGATGAACTCTGGAAAGTAGGCTGAAAAAAAGTCCTCAGTACTTATTAGCTGATTGCAGCTTGCCAATCAAATTGCATTAAAAGTTCAATTGTATTCACCAGGGATTGCATAAAAAATGTCATCTAAACAAATTTGGAAACAGTGCACTAGAAAATTAATGGAAAATTAAAACTTATCTTCACCATGGGAGCCGTAAAAATGCAGAATTGAAAGGAAATGTTACTTTTAGAGCTCCATGTCCCCATCTCTTTTTGAACTGGTTTACATAGGGTGAGAATATCTTGTGAGTTGTATCTTCAAGGACAGCTAGAAGGCCACATGAGGGAGTCACATGTGTGAAGGATTCAGAGGAAGAATTCATTGAACACAGAACTGAACACTGAATACAGTGGTCCAAAATAATTTTTTTTAATTAATTTAGGTAGGAGGAAAAAAATCTATATTCTATACTGTTCCCTGGAAATAAAGACAAACTCATTTGAGCAGTGCTATAAAGAGTCATAAAAGGAAAGAATCAAATGAAGAAAAATCCTCTGTGGAAAAGAGTGTTTGTTTCTCTAGAGAAAAAAAAAAAGAAATAATAGAATCATAGAATGGTAGGGACCTTTAGAAATCATCTGGTTCAACCCTCCTGCAGAAGTAAGTTCACCTAGATCAGGTCACATAGGAATGTATCCAGGCATGTCTTGAAGACCTCCAAGGAAGGAGACTCAACACCCTCCCTTGGCAGCCTGTTCCACTGCTCCCCCACCCTCACAGTAAAATAGTTTTTTCTTATATTTAAGTGGAACTTTTTGTGTTCCAGCTTCATCCCATTACCTCTTGTCCTGTTGCTAGATACAATAGAAAAAAAAGGATGCCCAAGCCTCCTGACACCCACCATTTAGGTATTTGTAAATATTAATAAGATCTCCCCTCAGTCTTCTCTCCCTCAATCTATCTAAAAGAAGCATGAGCACCCATGCTTTTCTTCAGAGAATTTACTCAGATTGAGAGTTTGAACTTCCAGGCAAGCATATTGCTTGAACAAAAAAAAAAACAAAACAAAACAAAACAAAAAAAACCCCACAATATTTTGGCTTCCTGAAAGGAAAAATTCTTTCTAAATTCAAAAGTACAAAAACATCTTGTCAGCACAGGTTGGAAAGAGAAAAATTATATTCTGCTGGAGGAAGTTGGTGTTTCTGCTTTTTATGGCCTGGCAGTAGTATAACAGAAGAAGCTTCTCATAAACCACAAACCTTCTGGAAGTTTGTGTGTTTATCCAGAAATTGGCAAAGAGAAGATTCCTGTAGTCTTAGACCCATACCATCATAACTTGAAGCCTATAAAAAATGAATATTGCAGTCTTTATCTCCCAGCAGCTTATCCTAAAATTCTGGAAATGGATGCTGTAGCCCACAAATGGCTTTTCATATGCATGCTGAAACCCGAGAGTTTCTAAAGTATATAGAGGCATCTGATTATAGACAAGGTAGACAATATCTGTAGCTTCTGGACTATCAGTTACAGGCTGTGAGAGATATCACATTTATGGATAAGCACTGAGTTGTCCCTCTTATTTTCATAGAATCATAGAATCATTTCAGCTGGAAGAGATCTTTAGGATCATTGAGTCCAGCCTTTGTATCATTAGATAATTTATCTCATTAAACACCTAGCTGACATGTGAATGTCTATATTGTAGTTACCTGAAGTTGGATGTCTGAATCTAGACTAAAATTCCATTCACATTATGACACTTGTAACAAATCACAGGAGCTGATGATCCAAAATCAGGTGTTTCTCTAAACACCCATTTCAGCAATGTCTGCTGCTTACACGTGAGCTTCAGTGGACATAACACTAGTACCTAGCCATACCAGGTAGTCCCAATTACCAGTGCAGATCTGGGTGAACAAAATGTGTATGTGGAATAAGGCACACACAACTATGAGACAAACACACGGATGCTTCACGTGAAGTTAGACTGCTCAATACCTTTTATGGTAATTCAGTTCAGGTTCATGAAGTTATTAGTAAGATAAATTTGAAAATTGCCTTGTATCATAAGCTTTTCTGTAGACTTTAAGTTGTCTAAACGTTGAATCAATTTTGGACAAAATTTCTATCTTTTTTGAGATAGAAAAACTCTCATCAATAAGATGAGAGTTACAAACACAAAAATAATATTGACACTTCTTTTTATATCAGGGAAGGTAGGTATTAGATAAATCAAGAGACTTATAAAAATAATGATAAGAAAAGTTAAGCAGTAGTCCCATTAATAAAACAAAATTCTCACAGCATATGTCTATATTCTTCAGAGGAAAATTGTCCCAAAGATCACTCTGAAACTAGACTTTGTTCCCATTAGGGATCATGGTGTCATGAGAAAGGTAAGAGCTTGACATTTGTTTGTCAGTCTTTCCCAGGGACTTTCACTGAAAACAACTTTGCAAGAATCTGGTTTGTGAATCACAATTTCAGAAGACTGGAAAACGAGGAATTTATTAAGGCAACAGTTATAACACATTTGAGTTTGTCATTGATAAAGACACTTACTGGAGTAGTGCTAATATATGATAAAAGTGCCAACAATTCTTCATCACAGAGCAAAAAAGCACAGTTCTTAACAAGAAGTCATTCCTATCTCAGTGGAGGAAGAAGACTACAGTCAATCATCTGTCTTGTCTGGGTCTTCAGCTTCTTTCTCTCTCTAAGTCGAGATGATTGTTCAGGCTGGAAGAGATGCTCTAAAGAGAAAAGGCTCTCCCTAAAGAGCAGAAGGCTCAAAGCACTAAAAGAACTCAAGGAATTAAAAGGCTGAAAAGCTCTATCTCTCTCTCACCATGGACTTTTTTACCCCAAACTTCTCCTCCCCCTCCCTGCGATGACTTTTAATGTGATTTAGGTGGAGAGTTGAGGAACATTGTCATATATGTTTAGCATGTACTTCTTTTAGCTCATTAGCATACTTAGGAGTATCAAAAGGATGTTAACTTTAGTATTAATTTTACAGTTTATGAGGCAAAGATCTCACTCCAGGCACCGTGTCCTTGTTGAAATTGTTTTGAAGCTGTTTGACTGCAAGATTCTGAGATTTATAGCCAAAACAAGACCATCAAGGCTTTCTTCCTTAGCTGCTTCTTATGCCCATCTGGTAGGCCTCCACCTCCCAAGTCTACACAAGAGATAAGTGGGAACTGTCACTTTTAACCCTTTGTGTGCAACTCCCACACATGATTCCTAAATCTAAATGCCTGCATCTGTGCATAGCGTGGAATTCAGGTGCCTAGACACAGGCATCTGCTGCAATTTTAAATGATTGCTCTGAGGTATCTAATATTACCCAAGTCTTTGCTGCGGAAACTAGCAGGAACACAGCATTTCAGCTAATACATGATACTCAACAAGGTAGTATTTATGACCAAAATATAGATATCTAGTACCATTTCAGATCTTCTTGGATATCTAAGATGTTCACCTCAGCTGACAGGTTCTACAGAGTTCCCATGTTTTTCTGAAGCAGTATTTGGAAAGATGTGATATAATATCTTAAGTGTTCATGCGTAGGCAAAGAATCTCATCTGTCATGGATGCCAGCTTAATCACTCTAAGCTTCAGTGAGGTTATTAACTAACTCTACATTAACCGTAAGGAGAGCTTTTACTTTTAGCTAACATAAACAAAAACTGGAAACTCTGGTGGCCTTTGCTAACTTCAGCAACCTAAGAATAATTACCTCCTGTCATTTTTAGATGCTGTGATGATGTTCCAGCCTAGCTGCAGATCCCAAAAGCTGTACATCTTCCGTACATTCTTTGTTATACCTCCTATCCCAATGAAGGGCAAAAAAATTATACTAGGTAATTATGTTTAAATAACTGAATGAAATATTTAATCTCAATTTGAATTTTACCCTTTGTTCTGTGGGAAAAATATACCCAGACATCAAGGCCAGAAGTTCCTTGCAGGTAGTTTGCAAGCTTTCTGGTGAGAAGCCAAACAAATGTGAGGCAGGCAGGTATTCATAGCTGGTCTGAGATCAGTCTTTTACTGAAGTGTGGACTAATCCAACAACGTCATAATAGTTGTCTCAACAGCTTAAGCTCTATTCCCTTACTTGCAGAAGAGTTATCTGGTCTCATATGTGTCACAGAGAGTATAATACCATGAGAGTCGGAGTAGTTGACTTTAAAGCTGAACTTTGAATCTTTACTACCAGAATTTATGAGACACACTGAAGGATTTTTTTTTCTTGACTATAGTTTAGTATGTTTTTTTCTTTGCTGTGCTAATTTTAAAATTTCACAAGAGGCAGAAGCTCTGTGCAGAAGAAAGCTGTCATTAATAGAGAGCTTTCATTGTTTATTCTTTTCTGTGGTATTGATTTTTATTAGCCTCTCTACTGTGAATCCAACTCAGTGACTGAGTCATAACTACAGCATATGTAATGAAAAAGAACAAGCCATAAACCACTAAGCTGGGCAAAAAGCCACCAATCTCCCTAATGCCCTATCCCATTTTTTTTCTGTCTTCATCAGTTATTTTGGTTCATGAAGTTAACCTTAGTTAAAGGAGCATTAAAACCATTTCAGACTGGTCTCTGCTGTAATTTCTGTTCCTACCAGTGACAGTCCTTTCCAAAGAAAACGTGCTACAATAAAACTTATGGGAACAAAAGACTATGCAGGCTCAAGTTCTGCTCAAATTGTTTTTAAAGGAATGGTGGGCTTAAAGCAAGTTCAGACACCTGGAAAGCTACAAAACCTTCTCAGGCCTTTTAGAGATTCATTCCTAAGGAAAACTTTTAAAATGTCAAATTTGAAGCTTTTTCATGAATTTTGCCATTTCAGCCTTTTTTCCCCCTAAAAAGAAGGGTGTTTCTGTATAAAAACAAGCTTTTTATAAAATATATATTTTTTTTAAATTTAAGCCAAGACTATTCCCTGAATAGTATACTTTAGGTATAGTTTTTAGTTCCACATGACACTCAATAAAAATTTCAGAAGTTCGTGGCTAAATGTGCTTACATTTTAATTTTCATATATTTCCAAACCCTATACCTTTCTAAAATTATCTATTCCTCATCACTCTTACAAGATATTTCATTTGAAAAATAATTAATTGGGCAAACGATTATAATCCAGAACTAGCACCACTGAAGTAAGGCTATTGTATCATGTGGAAACTATTGACACAATATGGTGACAATATTCTCTTTCTAGAGGAATAAAACCTTCAGACTATGTTTACTCTAAATTAAATTTAATAGCCAGTGTTCTTGGACTCCAAAAGGAAGGAAAAAGTGTTCATCATTGATGTATCTGTACAGCCTGGGGGCTGACCTGCTGGAGAGCAGCTCTGCTGCGAGGAACCTGGGAGTCCTAGTTGACAATAAACTAACCGTGAGCCAGCAATGTGCCCTTGTGGCCATGAAAGTCAATGGCATCCTGGGGTACATCGAGGACTGTGGCCAGCAGGTTAAGGGAGGTTCTTCTCCCCCTCTGCTCTGCCCTGATGAGGCCTCATCTGGAGTCTTGTGTCCCGTTCTGGGGTCCCCAGCTCAAGAGGGACAGAGCACTTCTGGAGAGAGTCCAGGTCAGGGCCACCAAGATGATCAGGGGACTGAAGCATCTTTCTTAAGAGGAAAGGCTGCAGGAACTGGGGCTGTTTAGTCTAGAGAAGGGGAGACTGGGGAGGGGATCTCATTAATATTTAAAAATATCTAAATGGTGGGTGTCAGAAGGCTAGGGTATCCTTTTATTTTCTATTGTATCCAGTTACAGGACAAGGGGTAAGGGAAAGAAGCTGGAACACAAAAATTCTACTTAAACTTAAGGAGAAATTATTTTATTGTGAGGGTGGGGGAGCACTGGAACAAGCTGTCCTAAGAGATTGTGGAGTCTTTTTCTCTGGAAGTTTTTAAAACCCACCTGGACACATTCCCTTGCGACCTGATCTAGGTGGAACTGCTTGAGCAGGGGGCTTGGACAAGACAGTCATTTCCAACAGCTACTATTTTATGATTCTATGATGATAGACATTAAAGGAAGATGTTTACTTTTGTGTTTCTTATAAAAGATATATTTCAAATAGTTTTAACACAGATGTTTGTGGATTCTGACCACAGTATTGTTTGTGAGATAACAAAATATTTCTGAATTTGCAATATAAAGATAATATGAAAACGACATCAATCTTATTAAAAGTTTAAATACAGCATGACAAGTACAGGGATTTTTTGAAAAACTCAAAGTATAATCATTAACGGAGGAGAAAATTTTAAAATGAGATTATTTTTAGAAGGTTGACAACTAATTAGGTGACATTGTGGCAACATCCTCTGCATTTTTGGAAAAGCGTCTGAAAGTTTCAGGAAGACTTTGTAAATAAAAAATAGATTTTCAAATTCCAGCTGAGCTGACATGTTTATTACCACATGCTGTGCTATTTCTTTCATCATGACAAAATACATTTCATCATGAGAAAAGCATAACAAATTTGCTTGAGTTCCATCTCATCCAGGCTTGTGTTACTGATGCATTTGAAATACAGAACAGTATTTTAAAATAAGCTTTTAATGAAATAATTGAAATTATTTAATCTTATTTCTATTAATTTATTTTAAATAACAGAATCAAAATAGGAACAGGGACATTAATCGGTAGTTGCTCCATTTATTTACATATTATTGTATACCATTTTTTCACCTTACTGTATTGTACACTTATATAGTTCTTGTTTCATTTACAAAAACATGGTGGCATTAAATATACACAGGAGAATACTTCAGCTCGAAACACTGAAGTAAAATAGAGCAAGTGTGCTGAAGCACTATTCACTGCACTGGGAAGGCTTCATAAGGAAAACTTTATATTCATAAATAAACAACTAAACAGTACATAAATAGCTAAATAAATAGAGTACATAAAAAGAAATAAGACTGTAAAGAGTAATAACTAGCCTTTCATATGCATAGCTTTTTATAAGTATTACTTGGGGATGTGGAGGGCATTGTCAGACATAAAGAGGTATACTGTATGAACAGGCAAAAATTGTGTGCATGAGCAAGAGCAATGTAGGTTAAACATTTCCTTGTTCCTGCATTGCAATTTTTGTGATGGCCACTAGCACCTGTGGTAAAACATGCATATAACTGCTGAAAAAATGAATTTCCTGGGTAAATCTATTGTTTTCAATGCAACATTGCTAGGGAAAGTTTTGTCAACTGAGTGTAGTGGGGTGGCTTGGAGGAGTTTTTTGCTTCTTTCAGTAATAAAGTGACAAAAGTAATTAAAAAATTAAAATTTTAAAAGTACTGTTTCCCAAACATTTTGGAAGCTAAGTCTTCTAGCTTTCTTCTTGTTGTTGGTATTGATATTATTTGTCCTAACAATTTCAGGAGGGAATATTAAACTATTTAATAATAACAAAACTAGTTGAATTGTTTGTTCATGTATGCACTACATTCCCACTGACTGCATAAAATGACAGTGCATCTTCTGATTTGCTGCTTTTTAAGATATTTAAGATTTTTATTGGCCTTTTTGATAGCTTTCCACATTAATAAAGTTGTCTTTTGACCTGTAAATCTTCTCTCATCTTCTTCTTGATTACAGCAAATTGAGAATTTTATTGAAGTAATTTAAAAATCTTGAGGCTAACAAAACACAATATTCAACTTACTTTACCTTTATTACTTTAAGAGTAAAGTTATCTTTTAATTCCCTAAAGAAGCCCCATAGGAAAATGGATAAACTATCAAATATAATTAAAGAAAATGCTTTTGCATCATGCAGTGCACAAAATACAGATTTTCCTGTTAAATAACCTATCAAAAAGTTAAACAAATTATTTGATCATAAAATTAAATTACCCATGGATATTCCTCTCTCCATTTTCCTCTCTGTCTCTGTTTTTCTTTCCATCTCTTGCACAATTTGTGAAGAGTTGACAAGGATATTAGTATGTGGTGTTGTTTTTATATTCTGTCTGCCTGATTACTTTGCTGGAAGATTTAAAGGGCTTAAAAAGGCATAGACCTAAGTCTATTCCCAGTAATGAATTTCACCTTTTCGCCTGGGAAATAAATATGAGAATTAAAAACTGAAGTTAGTAAATGCAATTTGGTAGACTTCAATACATCCCTAAGGCTCAGAATACAAACACTAGATGTAAGTTGGCACTGAGATTGCTTATACTACTAGTCAGCTGGAAACATGGAGTATTAATACAACTGCAGACCTAGTTCTGACAATTTAATATCATACTTGTGTTAAAAGAGACCTCTTAAAAGATCTTACATCAATTATTCTGATACACCTGTGTTACAATAAATGAAAACTTATGTGTTTTGAGTAAACGAACTATCTTCCATGGTTTGTGTAAAACAAGGGGATTCCTACAATATTGCCGTGTTTCATTCCTGTCACACACTAAGGGGACATGCATACAATACTACTAAGAAGTTTAAGGATAGGTGTTCAGGGCATTTTTGTTCTGACACTCTACTGTTAACTGGAGATTTTAGTCCTTACTTGACAGAAACCCAATTTTCTCTGCATTAAAGGCTTCTATTCCAATGAATGAATGCTGGAGTGAACTGACTACTGGACAAGCTACATCTTCAACTAGAAGTTAGCTGCTGTTCTGTAAACACCTCTGTTAGTTCCTCTCATTTTCATAACTTGATTAAGGCCAATCACCCTGCAGAACAACACAACTTTAATCTGCAAACTTCAGTCTATTACTACAGTAAAACATCTATAATTTGCAACTATAGTCTACAAATTCTGGTGACAGTAGCAGTCTCCACTATGACCACACAAGTAATTATCACATAGCCCATTCAGTACACAGGTCATGGAAAAGGCACGCTAAGTTTTAACTACAATTCAACTAGGAAAATTGCTGGCATAACCTATACTTGTATTGCAATGTGTCTAAGACCTCCACAGCACAAACCTTGCAAAGTATTGAAGTGTTTTCTCTTCATTTGGTATTACCAAGATAGGCAATATGGGAGACAGGTGGCCTTTTTTCTTCAACTTTATAACTGTAGTGCTCAAGGAAGGTAGCCAAGGTTCAGTCCCCTGCTGTTCTTTTTTCCAGAGAAGATGGTGGAATTTCCAGCATGCCTGGGGAAGGATTGAAATGTACTGTAGGTGGTCTTTGTGGCAGCTGTCCTATGTGTCCCTCTAAATGCCTTGCTCCTGGTTGGTACACATAGTTGCCAGCCCTGAAGCTTGCCAGGGAATCAAGATTCTATCGCTATCTATGCATAGTAGGGCAGGAGGGATGTCTAGGAGTCTGAATCTGGGAAAAGGGATATGTACAATGTACTTGCAAAAATGTCATACATTTGTGTGGAGGTCAGACTAATTCCTTGTACTGATCTACTTTGATTTCAGAAACTATTAAACCAGTCTTCTATTGAAAGATTTTAAATTATTTAATTTTTATGTCAGTTCTCTATGTAAACATAAATTCAAAGGTAGAAAAAGAAAAAGGATAGGAAAGACAACATTTGACAAACAAGAGACCGTGTACACTGAAGAGAGAAAAAAAGCTTTTAAACAGTTTTTTTTTTTTTCTCAAAACTAATGTCTTCTTATAGGAAATAAGTCTAACATTCTACAGAGCATTGTGAAAGGAAAAAGCAGGATGAATTTACATCCTGGATTTCCTTAGGGGTTTGGTTTTGGTTTTTCTGTAGTTGAATTGGTATATATTTTTCTTTCTTCAAAATAACACATCTCTGATCCAGATTGTACTTAACAGTTTCTTGTGAGTTGTAATTCTTTGTTTTAAGTTAATGAAACATCAATAAGTACTTCAGTACATGTGTTCTTTCTCTTGCCATTCAGCACTGAATTTAACAGTCCCTTTTCCTGGAAATATTTTATGTCTATAATCTCATGTTGCCTTGGAGGTAAAAAGAAAAAAAATAATTTTATTATCAGGTAAAGTTGAAAAATGAAAAGTGCTAACAGTTGTGTAAACAGAATTAGACACTATGCTGATCAAGTTTTGTTTGCTTTAGCCCTATGGATGCCTTTACCAACAACAATGAAATTTTATTCTTTAACATTATTCTGCAAAGGACATTATGCATTCAGAAAATGTTTAGCTATACATTGTGTTTAATAGATTCTAGATTAGTAAAGGAAACAAACTACCAATCCAGTTTGAAAACAAGAACACAAGAATAAAATGCATTATATCATGTATGTTAGTAGAGTTGGGCAGAATCTTGATGATAGTAATGCTGTTTCAGAGATTTGATCCATTTGTGTAATGTATTAAATAGTAAATGCTCTCTCTGGAAAACAAGACTTTGAAATGATATTTTACCACTGTGTCCACATTATTATTCTTATTATACTTAGAAAAGATATTTTGATAATTCTAACTATACAGTATCAGAATGTGATGCAATATCAAGGACTATTTCCAAACTGCTATGTACTGGCTCCTTCTATGGCATATGCTGACAGTGTGGAAGAGATAGGATAATCCAAACTGTCCCAGATTAGTACACTTTAAATGTTTGTGACATGCATCAGGGGTTAGCTATTGTAAATCTATTTGATTTTTGGTGCTTAAAATCTCCTGCTGTCAGTTTCAGTCTTCTTTCTCATGCTGAGTATCATGAGACATCATAAATAGTTATTTCTAGAGAGAAGCATCTGCAGATCTTATACTTTAGTCTTTTATAGCATTGCTCTTTTAAAAGCAGTTTACAAAAGAGTGATGCTGCTCATAGAGCGAGCCAGATATTTTGAACATCCATAGAGGTTTATGTTTCTCAGGAGAAGTACTTGAATCCTAGTGAAGAACGGTCAAAACCAAAAAGCAAACCAAAACAAGAGTGATCTGTAAGTGCTATTCAATTCTTAACCCTTAATCAGAGAACCCCTAAGTAGACATGGAGATCCATATCTGTGGACTTTTATTTCAGGAAGAAAGCAAATAGTGGAAAGAAACATGTGGCAACACCCTCACAATCCCCAGATTGGATGGTCATAGTTTACAGTAGCCTTCCAGACATCACAATTAATAGATACAAGTAATACAGCTTGTTCTGTCTCTGTCAGTAACATTACACAGTTCAACATTGTTGGAGACAGTAGCACAAATTTAAAATTAAAAAAAAAGGATTTTGGACAGAACATCCTCAGCAGAGCTATTGATAGCTGTATCACTACATGTTTTTTTGTTTTTTTTTAATTTGGAAGCTCTTCATCACTTTCAAGTTAGCCATTATTTCAGGCACAAGAAGTTATCCTGAGCATAAGAATTTATCTGAAAAAAAAAGCTCTTTCCACTTTAAGTCAAAATGCTAAAATTTATCTGGGCACGTATTTGCAGACACATCTGAAAATGGAAATCAATTACATCTCAAAGGTTCATGCAACAGTAATAAAAGAAATACTACAAATTTTGAACCAATATGATGATTGACCTTTTATTGATTTAGTATAGGTAGGAATGTGAAGCATTTAAAACATAGGAAGCATCAACATAACATTTGCAATAGCACTGAGTCTTTGACTTTTTTCAGTTTGACTAGGACACAAAAATTTCTTGAGTAATTGAGGCATTTTTTTACACAACTCATGAATTTGTAAGTATCTTTACCAGCTTAAATCAAGATTTTGAAAAACATACATTGATTTGATCTGCTGTTTAATGATCTAGTTATGACACTGACTATCAGACTACTGTGATCTCATCCCTCTACATAATATAGAAGGACAAAACAGATTTTGTGATCAATTATAAATTTTAATAACAATTAAACCTCACATTTTTCCAAACAAATTTTATTTCCAGTTCTCATATGAATGTGTCTAACACTTCATCTCAGTATTTCAGAACATCTTACTTTGATGATATATAATTAAAAATCATAGAATCATAGAATCACAAAATATGAAGGCTTGGAAGGGACCTCGAAAGATCATCTAGTCCAATCCCATATTTAAAAATCAAACTAAACCAAACCAAAACTCCCTTGTACCTAGATCTTTCTTTCAAACTGAATTACTGCTGCCTAACAAAGAGCTATATTGTTCTTGTCTGTGAAGTCTGAATTTCCCAAATCAAGCCACACTTGGTTATGGATATGATGTCTTATTTTTCATTATTATATTGAAGTTTCGTAAAACGAAAAAGAACTGAAAGAACTGAAAGATTTCAAAATCTGTTTAAAATATTTTTTAATTTAATGTCATATAGAAACTTTGTCCACCAAATGTTGAATCTGCAAAATCTTCTGAGTAGAAATAACAGATACATATTTCATAATGGAGGTAATTATGATTCCTGAAATGCATCAGAATGTATCAGCTTATTTTTACAATCACAAATGTTATACAATGTACTAATGGATTAAAAGCCATTCTAGCTGAAAAAAAAATTATAAACATTCCCCAAGAATAAAATTAATTGAAAAGTTGAAATATGACAACTTGTTAAAGGACTTTGTCATAATAATGGTTTTGTCTATAAAGCCATACAGACAGTAAAGAAGTGTACTGAGAAAAAGGAGGTTTTTATAGTTTCTAATCATTGTATTATTATAAAGACGTAGAACTTCCAGAAGTCATAGTGAAAGTAATGCAGTATATAATGAGATACAAAATGAACTATGCTTAAAATGTAAAAAAACCCCACAAACCATATAAACCTACCTTAAGAAGGCAAAGGCTCTGAATTTCATATGAGTTAAATGCAATCTTAAATTACATTAGCCTCAGACAATAATATTAACATAGTATATATAAGAGGTGGGATAGAAACTCAACAACTTACAATGCAAGACCAAAGAATGAAAAAAGCAGAGGAAAATTGTACCTCCAGATAATTTTGCAGTGTGGAATTCTCAGAATAGAAGATCATCCAGTAAAATAAAATTACTGTATTATGTCATTGAAAAAGAGAGAAAAGAAGAACATTACAATGCTGAAATTTATCCTTAAAAATTATTTTGTTTGTTTTTTGTTTGGTTTTTTTTTCAGAAATCTTTTGACTCTCAAGGCCAGTGTATAGATTTAGCAGGTAGCAAATTAGATCCAGGAGGCGTTAATGAGGGAAAGCCACCTTTCTTGAACTAGCTTTTACCTTATCTATATTAACTTAAAGTGCATTCCTTTATATTGCTGAAGGTATGTCATAGTACATTCACAAAGCATTATGAATGTGGAGCTATCCACTGCAGTTCTGAACAATTTAATGCTGGTTATATAACAGACTATGTACAAAAAAATGATAAAATTAGCCTCTACTGTTCACCTAGACCTCAATGTCAAGATAACTCGCACAAGAATTATTTGGATATCTGAAATACATGACAGTTAAAAATTAAAAGACATGCTTGTGTTCCGCAGGGATAGGAAACACAAAATGTATGAGCTGTACTACAGCCCAAGGTGCAAGGAGTATCAGGACCCAATTGGCTGGATTCTGTGCTTACAGAGAAGGAAGCATCCTGCCCCAAAATGTTTACCTTGCACATTAAGAAGGCAAAGGACTCAAGGAAATAAACAATCTCTGTTTGAATGGGCTCAAATAAGAATACATGTAAAACTAAAAAGATGAGAGACTAAAAGATATACTGCATTGAAGAACCAGCAAAATATATTTCATCTCAGAACAAAAAATCTAAATCTATTTCTAAGCTTGCTAATATAGCAATATTAGAAGACACTGAACTGAAAAAAAATCCCGAAGTTTATTCCTGGCAACATTATGTCAGTTCATAGAACGACATATAGAATACAGTGGATGTGAAACAGTTTTTTTGTGATATGTGGCAGTGAAGGAATTGACAAGTAGGACCAACTGCCTGTGGCTGCAAACGTCAGAGGAGATTGCACTCATTCAGTGAGTTTCATATGAACATCTGAGTTCACTGTCTGAGCTTAAAGGGATAAACATTGAAACCGCTGCATTGTGAGAGGACTTAGTTTTACATTAATAAATGTGAAAGGCAAAAAAGGTGAAAGAAAATATAAAATTGAGAATAAATAATTGAAAAATAAAGTTAGGCACTAATTATCTATTTTTTCTCCAATGAGGCAAAAATGTCTTGGAAATTTTGGAGATCAGTTGAAAAGTGCTGCATAGTTGTGTTTTTTTCTTTGCCAGATGTAAGGAAATATGCTCAATAGGAGCTATTTCTAACTCGAATAGTTGCTGAGTGTAATGTCATAGTTTCCAATACTGTGAGTCCAGACTAAGAAAATGATCCAGTGTTAGTGGGAAAGGAGAACGCTAACCATTCAATGAGCCTCTTTGCTTTCATCTTTTTCTTCCCTGAAGCTGTAAAAGAGGCATTAAATCCTGACTGCTCTGATTTCTCTGCTGATTAAAAAAAAACGAAAAAAACCCAAAAACCACAAACCACACCAAATCCTTTTTAAAAGGTAGAGGAAGTCAAATCCTTAGTTCTCTGATTTTTTCTTTAAAATAAAGACAATTTTAGAAATTGTTTTTAATATCCATCATTTTTTAGATCCTTAAAGTAATCTATTAGCTTATTCTAAAGACCTCTGGAATTTAAGAGGTAGAACACATGACTGAGACTGGATGCTTTTCTATCTATGTGACATTATCATCACATCCTTTAACTCCTTCCGACAAAACTGCTTGGAATTCTAATTTGATAAAATACTAGGATCCAGACAGATTGCAGACAGAATATGTTTTACTCGCTAAAAGAAAAAACAGTATAAACACTGTTACAAGGTCAGATTTGCTTATGGAGTTGGTTCCTTCTGGTCTGTTTTGTGTTAAACATGCACGAGCAAACACACAGCGTGTTGCTTGTTCATAAGGATGCTTCTGCCCAACCGGAGAACTTAACAAACATACCACATCTCCATCATTACTAAGATGAAATTTTCTATGATAAGTTTGACTATGTCATTTACTGTTACCTGCTCTTTGGCGATGATGATAGGGTCCACTAAATATACTTCTCTTTATAGAGACTGTTCCCTCAACTGTTTAAGAAATCTTCTGACTAGCACAGCTATTTCAAGAATAAAGTGTGCCCTTTCATAGTGCTCTCTGGCTTTTCACAAAGCATTGCCTACATATTAAAGTAAGGCTCTTACAGCTTTCAAGACTATAAAGATTTTATTCTTCCCTTGGCATTATATGGATGTTGCTTCACGCGATTTGGCTGGTTCTGTGTTTCTCACAAAGATGCTGCAAGACACAAATCTAACTTTTCTAAAATGCAGAGAACTCAGAGTTTTCTGAAAATCCATACCTATAAGTACTACTTTTCTTTTTGTGTCAGAAGCAGGTTTGTTTGTTTGGTTGGTTTTTTTGCAGGTTAGATTTGCAGGTTTTTTAAGGGTGTAATTACCTTCTGGCAATGATTCATGTTTTGTGTAGGTTAGTAACAAGAAAGAAAAATTGTTTTTAATCCTGATATCTTTTAAATGTTCATCTAAATAAGGTCTACTATCTGAAAAGCTCCTTCAACAAACAGACTTCTCTACCAAACAAGGAGCCTGGTCACCATGGCATAAATAGGCTCATTATTACTCATTGCAGTAAACACCAAAGAAACTTCTAAGCATCTCATTTGTGGTTATTTATGGCTCTGTGCAGCTTTTCCTTTTTTCTTTTTTTTTTTTTCTTCAAAGCAATCTTCCTTCCACTGTTCCAAATCTTTTTGAACTCAGTGGCATTTCTGTTTTGTTGGCACTGCAATTTTATCGAAGTACCCTTTAAAAATGCATGGAAAATGATTCACAGTTCCAAGGCTATTGAATCATCAACCTTATATTGATAGCCAGTTTTCCTCATCCTGTTGACTTCTGAGGTTTTAACAACTAAATTTCAACTGATTTTTAATTTTAAAATGTGAAAAAGTTAATTGTAAAACTAATTAGAGTTACTAATTATCATCAGAATATTAAAATATAGTAAAGGCAAGCATTTGTGAATAGGGACAATTATTAGAGTCATAACAAATTTTACTGAGTAAGTGATAAATGTTCTATTCTTACTGAACTTAAAAAGAAAGGCATACTTCATCTTCATGATGGTGACTCATTTAAATGTTTAAACTATAAGAATTCTGGTCAGTTAGTTCTTAGACACTTGGATTAAACCCAATTGCATATCATGGGAATATTTGTATATGTACAGAGAGCAATAGAGAGAAGAAGAAATGAGGCATAAAACGATACTGAACAGCTGCAAAGACAAGCACAGATTTAAAGACGTTTGTGTTGAGGGTAACGTTCAACAGTTCTACAATGTAGTACTTAGATTGAAAAAATTAAAAATGAGGAACACATCACTAACAATCACTTGTGAACAATTTATTTCAAGTGATTCTCAAACATTACATAAGGACTGTATGGCCAAGGACATGAAAGAGTGCAGTTAAGCTAGACAGCAGTTAAACACAGTAAGGGTAAGACCATATTATTTTCGAGATATTTTTGGTCTTGTTCATTGCACAATATATAAATTCTTTGTGATTCCCTGTGCAACACATAGGTGAAGCAGAGATCCCGTAGACCTGATTAAAATAGAGCATTGAATCATAATCAAAATATATTTATAATTGGAATATCTTTAGATATCCTGTAAGTGTAAAGACCACATAAATAAGGTCTGTCTCATCAGTGACTGAATCTTCAACTGGCAAAATCTATATTGCTATTACTGATAGTTATGGTTCAGACCCAGCAAGACAGAATACAGCTTTGCAGAAAAAGACCTACAAGAGAGCAAGTTGAAGGAAAAATGGCAAGGAAGCCCAAACACATACTAAGCTATCCTCAATTACTTATCACGATGGCATAAAAACCTAAGGCAAGAACCTAGTGGAAGTGTACAGTGAAAAGCCAAGAGGCAACAGACAGGAGCTGTAAAATTTGAAATAGATATTAAGAATAATGTTGTTAACAGTGAGGGGTGTTGAACAGCAAAGCAGATGGCCTGAGAGAGCCGTGGAATCTCCTCCCCTGAAGACATTAAGATCTTGATCTAACAGAGCCCTCAGCAGACTGCTTTAAGCTGTCCCCCTTTGACCATGGAGTTGCATCAGGTTATGTCCAAAACTCTAATATAAATCAGTCTATGATTTTCTAACTGTACTTTTAACATTTGACTTTCTAACCTAAAGTATTTTTAACTGTGTGTAGGTGGCATCAAGTAGTGTTTAGTTGCAGCTAATACTGTCAACAGATTGTTCTACAGATTAAGCTTTTATTCTTTCTCCTGCTTGCCATATATAGGCTTATGGCAACAGACAGTGCGCTGAAGAACAAAAGACATTTTTTCAAATGGTAAAGATAAACCTTCAAAACACACAACTACATAAGGTCACTACTCCTCAAGCAAGAATGCTCTAAGAAGTAACTTTGGGCTAAAACAGGCACAAGGAAAGGAATAGTGCAATTCCGAAGAATAAAACAGGAAAAACATATTCCTCAGGAAGAATTTGAATCATCGTGGTTGTGAACTCTCAAAAAGAATAGAAAAACATTTTTACACTAGTTTAGAGTACTAATTTCCACATTCTACACTAGAAAATGCTGGTTTGAGTGTTAATTCCAAACATGGATTTACAATAAAAATAAACAAAGATGGAGACTTTTCTGTAGATAAATTTACCTGGTTTTAAATTTAAAAAGGACTTTCCTCTAGCCATTGATGCTAATTTAACTGATTTTCAAACCAGTCTCACAAGTGAATATCAGTATTGTTATACACACTTGAAAGTCTCATCTAAGCCTATTTCCAAGTTTTTTTTTTTTTTAAATAATTTATTCTTTCTTATTTTGCTGCAAGCTTCTAAATTATCCTTGTTATAGTCTGATGCTCATTTTAGTGCAACGTTAAGTGAGGACTGCAGGTGAAAAAAGTGTACTATGCTCATCTTGTATAACTAATCTAAACTTTTTCTTTCTTTCTTTCTTTCTTTCTTTCTTTCTTTCTTTCTTTCTTTCTTTCTTTCTTATTCATCCTCCTTCTCTTCCCACCTTCCCCCTCCAAAAAAAAATCACTTTATTTTCTCTTGGCAGTTCATAGACTAACAATATGGATATGGATATGGATATGGATATGGATATGGATATGGATATGGATATGGATATGGATATGGATGTTTTCCTGAGGCAGTGGTGGCCCATATTGACATATACTGAGCAACAAAGCAAAGGGACACAGAAAATTGAAAAAAGGTAACAAGCTATAGCAAAGAATGTCTGACCAAAAAAACCCAAACATGTTAGAAAACCAAACTGATATTTCTGTTCAGTGAAGTGACCAATTCTCTATTTGCCTGAGAAGACACAATTTTGGTGGAAATATGAAACTACTTTCCCTAGTAGGAAAAAGAGAAATGGCATCTTCTTGAGAGAAGTCTGCTGGCTTCAGGGTGGGACAAACATGAAAAGGAGTATACAAAAGAAGCAGTGTCAAAGGAAGTGCATGACACTTGGAGATCAGACTTGATCTAAAATCTACATCTGTAGAGAGGAGACTCCTGCAAAATTTGCAAGATTGTGTGCAGTTTGCTGTAGACCAGGAAGCCTCTGACTGAAAATCAGAGGAAGCCACTTGGTAGACGGGGAAACAGAGAGGAAGCAACAATCTGCCCTAGAATATACTGGCCAGAAGTTGACAGGCAGTTTGTTTGGTGCTCTCCCCTCTCTTCCCCTGCTGATTTGTTTTGTTTAAGAAGATTCAGTATATAATTTTGTACACAGGTATAATGTAACTTCATAGTTTTTGTAGTCTTTTGACATACATATTTCTGTTAAAAGGAAAGGGGGTAACAGTTTCACCACAAAGATCCAACTAGTTCAAGGAAGAGAGGAGGGGGGAAAAAAAAGTAATGCAAGATGTACATGGGATTTTTTTCCTCTTTTATATTGTGTTTAGTGTACCAGATGTGGAAGAACAAAAGGCATTTTATGCCTAGACACTTTGAATAGTAGTTATTATTCTCAAAGTCTCTTTACTGTGGAACAGTTAAGTGTATAGCTAATATATGTGCAGAGGAGATATATTAAATTAATTTTGTTAATCAATTTATAACTATTCATATTTCTATTGTGCCTTAAAAAATTTAATCTTCAAACATCAATATATACAGAGATACATGTGTACATATAATTAGCTTAGGAAGAATATATTTTTGCATTTTGTCGTCTTTTATGATAAAAAAATCAGGAAATAGTAACAATTATTATTGTTTATGTTTTTTCATATGATTATGATTAGAAATGAAAGTAAATAGTTAAATTTCTGATAGTTTTTTAAAAGAGGTTTTTCTTTATAAAAAGATACATTTGAATTAAACAGAAAAAGTGCTAAGAAAATGGAGCAGTCACAGAACAAAAAAATGACAGAAGAACAAACAAAACTTTTGGTCAAATATTGATTTTTTGTTACAGCTTTGATGGAAGATTTTCAGCTAGCCCTGCTGACAACTCACTGATGATGACTGCTGACCGTGTATATTTTCAGAGGAAAGATATTAAGAAAAAAGAGGTTATCTTCTGCAATTAGATGAGTTTGCAGGGAGGCACAGAGCATATATATTTTTCCTGAGGCATATGGTAAATTGCAGTTATGTATTTCTATTTGTGATTTATCAGTCTTTTCTGTGCTCATAGAGAAATATTACTCACAAATTTTAGACTCATTCAGTTCACATTAATGTTAACAAAGTCAGCTTTGAAAGACATTCTTGTCACAATTTGCTATGAAAGAAAACAATGCTTATCAAAAAGAGGTTGCAATATGGGATAAGAGGTAAGGGGCTTAAATTGCAGAAAGAAAATTCAGTCTTGATATTAGGAAAAACTTTCTAATAATAAAAATAATGAAGTTCAGAAACAGAATATCTCCAGAAATTGTAAAAATTTATCCTACTTGGCTTTTAAGACCGAATTACACAAACAGCGGTCATGAGTGAAGCTCCCATCTATGGTAGATTTGCTTTAAGGGCAACAGTCAGAGCTAGGGAGCAAGCCAACTGTTAAGCTGTATAAGAGATCAGCATATAAATTCCGTCCATGGTCTAGTATAGCATAAATTTTGTGTCTTTTCCCTGAAAATCTACTGATAATGTTCGCATAGAAAATAATATCACATATGTACTATGGGATACTACTTTAAACCTTGTTTTTGTCTGTTACTGTGAGACATAATAAGTAGTAAGGGGTTGATTTTGTGTGTATGTGTGTTACTAGAACATAGCAATTCAATTTCCACACTTAATGATTAATCGTGTTTGGTAAAATTATAAATCAAGACTTGAACTGGTTGACTAAAGGTATCAACAATGGAAACAGATTTATAAATTTAAAAGGACAAAGACATTAGATTTACATGTATTGCAGTAAAGAACATTCCAGAAAATACATGCTCTCACCCAGAGACAGAAAGATCTAGACAGAAAGGACAAGGACAGAAATACTTCATCTGATGACTAACAGGGTGATTATCTGGGTAATTAGACCCAAATTGGTTGCATGTTCTGCTAAACAAACCTTTGGTCTGGTAGACAGCTGTAGTTTGTATGAAGCACCAAAACTCTTGCTTAGGTCCACGGAGTGGTTAATTTCTTGAACTCACTGTCTGGCTTTTCTATAAGTAACATAAGAGTAACCTTGAGGTACTGTTCCATGCTCATTTTTTGTGACTGCATGTCTTTTGAACAGAAGAAAATGGTTTGGTTTCTAAAGCAAGGACAGAGAAGGATGACAGCCTCATGGAAATAATCTGCCTGTTCTCCCAGAAGGATAACAGCTTCTGTATTGCCTCACATGTATGTGTATCTCTAAACCAGCAATTCATTTACTCTTCTCTCAAAAATGAATGTACTGTAGCAGAAAATGTATAAGGACAATTTAAGGGGAAAGTAAATCAATCTTATCTGCAGCCAACAAGCAATATTATACACTAACAGGGGGCAGACAGGACTTGTCCAACATTACTGCTTGCTAAAGAGGAAGGTATTGATCTGTGTTTGCCTTTTTATATAAATAGTAAAGAGTCTACAGCACTTTCACACATCATGGGATAAGGCTTAAGGGTGTCAAAAGGCAATATACAAACTTCAATAGGTTTGTAGCTTTGATTTGTGAAAGCTATAAGCATTTTGAATGCTTATTTAAAGTTCTTTTCTGCATCATCTATCTTCCTTCAAATCAAGAGAACTTTTCTTCTGTCATTGACTTCCTAATAATCTCTTCTCAATAGATCAGTTTTCACTATCTAACCAGTCTCACTCACCTTTGCTGCTCTATGACACCAGACTACACTGAGAAGCATCTTACACACAACCTTTTCCTTTACACAAAAATTTTATATTCAATGTCCTTAGGCACATAAGTACTGTCCCAAGTTTGTCAAGCAAAACATAAAAAAAAATAACAAGAATTTTGACAACAAAAGGGTTGATACAGCAGTGTGTTTTAATGTAAATTTATAATGAGGTAGTGTGATTATTTGCTATGTAGCTCAATCAACTGACTAAACACAAGGCTAATAATCTCACTTATGAATTTAAATCAGATAAATATAAACACTTTAGCCTTCTGAAATGAAAATAGGGGATACTGGGTCATACCCTCAGAAGAGAATCCACTGGAAGGAGCTATGGATATATCCAAGAAACATTAATAGTGATACAAGTTAAAGATTTTTCCTTTGGCTTAATTAATGAGAAGAAAAAAAACATTTTGATTTTCTTTATTTTCCAAGCAGTTGATAGACATTGGCAACCATTTTTGATCTTATTGTATCTTGTCTAGACTTCGTCTGTCCAGGCTACCTCAGATTCCTAGAAATGCAGAAGGTTGACAAGGATGTAGTGAGATTTAAGGGAAAACCACTTCTCCAGTAGCTGGATGCTGGATGTAATACTGTAAAGCACTAAAAATGACATTGAAAACTTCTGTTTAATAATTGAATCCTAGGTGATAAATTTAGAGTGATCTGAATTGTTCTCTAGGCTTGAAGCAATGTTCAATAGCCCCATGGCTTCCTAATGTAATTTTTGGTATTGTGAAGTGTCCTGCTTGCTCTCCAGTGGACACTCCAGGAAGTTAATGGTTTTCTTTTAAATCTTATGTCACATTTTGTAGCCTATGTAAATTCCAGTCTCATATCACCCTACCCTGTTTTATATGACTCTAGTAATCTATATTAAGATAACCGAATCCTGATCTTGATCTGAGCTGGCAGCTAAGTCAGATAGATTCTTAGGAGTGTCCCAATGGCATTAGATTCCTACATTTGATCAACTGAATTAAACTTCTATATATCTTCTTGTTACCCTTTCTTCTTATTACCAGAAAACTGCAGCACTACTTTCATGGGTTTCACAAGCTAAAGTCAACTACATCTCTGACATAATAACTGAAAGTCAAGCATTTGTTTGTAGATGGAAAACTAATATATAGGGAAAAGGCTGGGTTGTGCACATCCATGTGAACAGAAACATAAAAGCAGCAAATTGAACTTGTTTGTCATGTCTTCCATTAGCATGGATTTACTCCAGCATGTATTTACCTCATGGTCCATAAGGAAATGTTGTTATTTATATTTATAGAAAGCCAGCACAAGCAAGTCATACACAGATAGTCTTTCAGGAAAGTTTCTCAGGTTCACAGTAAAAATTCAAAGTCACTAAGATTTCAGGTATGTATGAATGAAATTTGAAGTTTTCAGGTAATGGAAATACAGTGACTGAAATAATCTGACTTTTGCATCTGAAGCTTGGGCTTCACTGATGCACAAATTATGTAAATCTCAGTGTTTACTCCTAAGTGAGAAAGCAGCTCAAAACAAGATATTTCTCATTAAAATGTTAGCCTTTCACCCTGAGAACATCTAGGCATATATATACATTGTCTTTTAGATTGTCTCATAGACATAGAGATTAGGTTAAAAATGTATTTCATTACTTGTTTATTGTTTACTTGTTTATTTGATTTCAAGATATATATTCACCTTATACAGCATTTATTAAACATACCTTTTTGCAAACTGTGAGGTATATAGTACACTCCACTGTATTCTCCAGACTCAGAGGATGCATGTGTTTCAGATCAAGAATGCTTTTTTTCAATTTGGCTGGAATTTTGAATGCATAAGTGGCTAGAGACATTTCAATCTTTCAGTTTTGATACTGTAACTGGTCATACGTTTTACTGATGCCTCACTTAAAAGTACTGGGATATGTCACAATTCTTCCAGCTGTGCTGGTTGTATTGCTACTCCTGCTGCTGCTGGAACTTCTTTAGTGCTCCATTAATCTCAGAAAAGATAGGTTTGCTTTGTAGTAACACCTACCTATAAAAAGAAACCCAAACCAGAAAACCTTGACCAATTAATTGTGGCTATGTAATTGAACTCTCACAGGGGAAATACATTTTATCTGATTAATATTAATTTAAAATTGATGGATTTGATGACTTATCAGCTGTAAACAATCCATCTTACAAGGCTGTGATGTTAGATTTTTAAGCACCTTATGAAATAGGGAAGGGTTATTCTCCCCATTTTACAGATTTGTTGACTGCTGCAAAGAGTGGTGCAATGACTTGCCTAGTATAGGGTCAGCTTTCTCATATTACTGCTATAATCCATTTTGAAGCATTGGTAGATTTCTGTGCTGGAGTTGCCTGCAGACATTATATGTGAAAATTGTTCACTAATAGAGTTTTTACCAGCTTCAGACACCCAAAGTGCTCCCTCTGCCAGTGTTCTGGAAGCAGTTTAGTAGGTAACTCTTTATGACTGTGACAGCCGCAGGTAAATCCCGTGCGAGAGTTCTGTTTTCCTTACTTCCTGCAGCAGTACAAATATAAATAATCAAAGGAAGGTTAGGAAGCATTAGCAATGGTTCAGAAAGTGGCTTGCAGTGCCCTTCATTATTAGATGTGTCACTAGCAGGCTACATACGCATTAAATTCCCTTTGCAAAACTCAACTCTAAACATGTTGAAGGAAATCTGCTGCACTAAATTTAAAATACACAGTACTCTAGCATGGTTTGGTACTTTGTCTGAATGCTAACTTGATATCTTAAAGCTATCCCATGCCATTTAATTGCTAGAAATAAATCTTACAAATTGCATCTCCTAGACCAATCATACCTATTTATAGAGGTCAACTAAATCATATGATCACTAATGTGTAGTGTGTTCTACTGTAAGCTTAGGAATATACTGAGTGACTGTGCTTTTGTAATAATTTTATACTAATGTAGTAATTTTTGCTATCATGAACAAAGCTAAAACTTGGAATCCAAGTGCCTTAAAGGTAACGAAAATATTTTCTATCCAATCTAAAACTCCAGACGTGAATCCCATGTTACAGCCTCAGCTGAGGTTTGGCTCTGGTTTCTTTTAATTTTTTTATAAAAACCGTGAGGCTAACTGTCCTTCTGGACTTTTTTGCAAAATCTAGGAAAGTTCTCCTGAAGACATTTGTGACTCATCTGGTAATTAACTTTGACATTTCAGTGAAGGAGAACTCAATCCCTCATTCTTTGTTAGGCCCCGGACTACATATTTGGGCTCCAAAATACTGTGTTAGTCTAACCTGGGTCCAAATAGGAATTCCTTCAGGGTAATTGAATAACTGTGAAATAGTTAATTCATTAAGCATAAACTGTGCTATCTTAAATAGTACACTAGATAATGATACTTAGTTTATCATTGAGAAAATACATTTTTTCTGATATAATGTGATCCGTATTGTCTATTGAACTGAGACAGTCAAATTATCTGCAGTTTCACTTCTGTGAACTTTCTCATTGGGAATGGCAATTGCACTAATTGGAACACCAGTGTCATCTAGATCATATAAAATATAGATGAAGATATCTGTGTGTCTAGTCACAACTTTAAATGATCAGACTTACTGAAGAAGTTTCACCCAGTTGCACTAAGTCAAGGCACAATAAAATTTGTCTGAGAAAAATGGCAAACCAAGTATTGATATGTTCTCTCTCTCTAATATCCAGTGATAGGATGCATAGGAATGGTTCAAATCTGTGTCAGAGGTGGTTTGAATGAAAATCAAGAAGCATTTCTTTACGAGGAGAGTGGTCAAACACTAAAACAGTCTTCCTAGAGAGGTGGACAATGCCCCAAGTCTGTCAATGTTTAAAAGGCATTTGGGCCTTTAAAAGGCACATGCTTTAGCTTCTGGTCAGCCCTGAATTGGTTAGGCACTGGACTAGATGATCCTTGTAGGTCCCTTCTAACAGAAATATTTTATTCTAACATTTTTTCTCTTTGTTTGTTAGTTAAATCCTATCAGATTTTACTTGCACTGAAAATCCTTTTAAATAACCATATAGCATGTTTTTTAAGCATTATTAACAAGCTATATCAAAGCTCTCAGATTTCAAAGTAAAAAAAAAATCGGGGCAAGAAAACCGAAGACACAATTTTTTACCTGAATAGATAATTTTATGCACAAATATTTGAGATAGAGATCACACTGTACAAACTAGTGCTGCAGACTTCCAATAGGTGAAACTGATGTGAATAATTCATTCCTTTTTCTATCTTATTATTTCTTCTTGTGTATTACCAGCTGTAATGAAAGTACTATGTCCTGATTTCTACTGGCATAAAGTTAATTTTCTTCCTAGAAGCTGGTACAGTGCTGTGTTTTGAATTTAGTGTGAGAGTAATGTTGATAGCACATTGATGTTTTGGTTGCTGCTAATTAGCATTTTTCCTGAGTTAAGGATTTTTCAGTTTCCCAAACTCTGCCAGCAAGCAGGTGCACAGGAAGCTACTATGGAGCATGATGAGGACAGCTGACCCAGACTAGCCGAAAGGCTATTCCATAGCATAGAACAGCATACCCAATATCTAAACTGAGAGGAGTTGGCTGGGAGGGGTGAATGAATGGTTAGGTGGTAAGGAATTGCATTGCTCATCGCCTGGGCATTTTTATATTTTATATGGGTTATATTTCTTTCTCTTCTTTTATAAATTTTTTCTCTTTTTTTTTCTATATATTTTCTCCTTTTGTTGATCATATTCCTTTTCATAATCATTACTAGTATTTATTATTATTGTTGTTATTGTTATTAAGTTGTTATTGTTATTTTCTTATTGTTAATTGTATTGTAAGTATCTCTTTGTTCCTGATTCTCCTCCCCATACACTGGGACAGGGAGGAGTGAGGAGTGGCTGTGTGGTGATGACTGGGGTTAAATCACAACATACTGAATTTTTTTTGAAGGTTCGTCACCTGCTTTAATATCATTTACAGTTGCATAAGCTGAGTTAAATGCAAGTAGATTTTAATTTTTTTCTAGAAACCAGATTTAACAAATGTGCTATACCAAGACCTAGTAGCAAATTTTGGGTTATTACGAGTTCGCAAATTATTTGGTTTGTTAAAATGATAAACAAAAAGAGAACAGGGTCACATTCTGCTCTCATTTATAGTGGTCTAAAGATGGAATAACTTTGGAATATCAGAAATAAAGCTTGCCAGAGTAAGCCATCCATTCTTGACCTCCAGACTCTATTATTGCAACTCATTATATCCAGGAATGATTCCAAGCAGGCACTGAAACAGAAGTTTCAAAATATATCAACCCATCTCCTCAGTAACACACAGGTCTCTGAACGCATCACCCCTTGCACTGCACTGTTCACTGCCTTCCTACTGAATACAGGTACTGATTTATAGTTATCTTAATATTCAGAGCCTTCCATGGAAAAGGACCACGCTTCCCTTTTCAGAACTCATGACCTCCCTTGACAGCTGTTACAATTGAAAGGAATTATAAAGTTTTCTGTCAAGAAGGAAAGACTTGCAAGCACAAGAGATAGAACTTTTGCAAGAGAGGCATGGAGATCAGGGGATTCTCTTTTATAAGTGATATGAGCTTGTGAAATGAGCTCAGATTTCACAGCTTTCAGATTTAAATGCAAAAATCCTTTTCTTCACTTAACTTTTCTGTAGTCCTGTCACATAGTGTTTGTGATGACCTAGCTTAGTTTTTTCATTGTTGAAGTGTGAGGTTAGACAACAAATACTCAGAACCCTGGAATAGTCTTTCAGCTCTTTTTCTTATCACATCCACACTTTTGGAGATTTTCTCAATATAGGGTTGTGGAAGCTTTTTGTTGCTTTTCCTCTTCTCTCCTCTCTTCAGTATAAAATTTCAGAGTTGTCCATGCTGGCCCATTTATTTATCTAGTTTGTGCTAGTCCTAGACTCATAAATCACATGGGTCCTAATAGACTGAGAATAGCTGGAGACAAATAAAAATCAAATCATATCTATTTATACAATGCTTATCTCAGAGTAGTTGTTTTCTTCTTCAGTTTTTGGGTAGTGCTATAACAAATATTATTATTATTAATAACAATAATAATAAAAAATGCTGATTATCACAGCTCATTTTCAACAGATATCAACACTGGATGAAATTTAATGGACTGCAATATATCCCAGACTCCACAGAATGATCTAATAATACCTTTTGCCCTTAACCTCTGTGAGTTTATGAAGGTAATTATCTAGCTCTCCTAACTTTCGTTGCTTGAAATAGCTTCAGCACAACAGCTATGAAGATTAGACACACAGAATGAAAGCAATTACTGTGTGCAAAGAACTTGGTTTTATGAACATGCTGTACAGTAAAATTATGTCATTGAACCTTTATGCAAACGATTATTTGAGAGTTAAAATTTGTAAGAGGACTCCATAGCTTCTACTTGTAATAGACGAAATCTCAAGTTAGTTCCTAGGTTTAGTCCAGTAATAATCTGTCATGGTTTAGCAAGGAGTTGCTTTTGCTTAGTAACAGGGGGAGCGGGTTGCAGTGAAGACCCGGTAAAAGTTTTTTAGACTCTCCCCCGACTCCTGGGTTCAGACCCACCCCCCGGCCCGGCTGGGCCAATCTGGCGCCTNAATAATAAAAAATACTGATTATCACAGCTCATTTTCAACAGATATCAACACTGGATGAAATTTAATGGACTGCAATATATCCCAGACTCCACAGAATGATCTAATAATACCTTTTGCCCTTAACCTCTGTGAGTTTATGAAGGTAATTATCTAGCTCTCCTAACTTTCGTTGCTTGAAATAGCTTCAGCACAACAGCTATGAAGATTAGACACACAGAATGAAAGCAATTACTGTGTGCAAAGAACTTGGTTTTATGAACATGCTGTACAGTAAAATTATGTCATTGAACCTTTATGCAAACGATTATTTGAGAGTTAAAATTTGTAAGAGGACTCCATAGCTTCTACTTGTAATAGACGAAATCTCAAGTTAGTTCCTAGGTTTAGTCCAGTAATAATCTGTCATGGTTTAGCAAGGAGTTGCTTTTGCTTAGTAACAGGGGGAGCGGGTTGCAGTGAAGACCCGGTAAAAGTTTTTTAGACTCTCCCCCGACTCCTGGGTTCAGACCCACCCCCCGGCCCGGCTGGGCCAATCTGGCGCCTCTGCGATCACTATTTAGGGACAGGAATTTGAGGTGCCAGGCAGGAGGTGTAANGGTATAAAACACGGGGATCAGGGCTCTGAGCCTGGGAAGAGGAGAGGAGTGGGGAGCAGGTGGTCTTAAAGGGCTGGTCGGACTCTTCATCTCTGTACCATTCTGTGTTGTTTTGTTTTGGTTCTGTTTTGGGGTTTTGTGTTTTAGTTGGTATTAAATTGTTTTCTGTTTTTCTTCCCCAAGCCGAGTAGACTGGTCTGTTTTGTCCTGCACCTTAAGCAGAATTAAGCTCTCCCTGCCCTTTAGCAATCCTTAAGTCTTTGGTACTTGAGGCTAATCGTGGTCTTTTGTTCCCTGATGGGCCGAAACCATGACATAATCTTAAAAGAGTACAACTGTATATATACCAGTCATTACTTGTTGTAGAAGGAAAAATTAAGAGTTACTTTGCTGCTATATGAGTAGTGTTTAACTGCCTCCATTCTTTGCTGTCTTCTCAGTAATTGGTGATGTTAATGGAATAATCACAGTGGAATTAAATGAACGAAGAAGAGCTAACACAATTGTCTTCATTTAACAGGGTGGGAGACTGATCAGTCATTACAGAGTTGGTAGTCTGGTGTCAGCGGTTTGCAAATATTCAGCTTTAAATATTTAAATATTTAAAGCTTTTTAGCTTTAAAAGATTAACTAAAGACACAAACAAAAATAGGATTAAAATAAGATGTGATTATTTAGATTAACATAGACTAATTTGATGCCATTTTTAGAATGACTACTGATTTTCTATGAAACAGAAAAGTAAATTGGCTTTGTCTAGGTATACTTAAATAAGATATTTCATGTGGTGCTACATGAACATCTATTAGTCATACAGTGCATAAGAATACACAATAACTGACTTTTGGAGAAAGTCAGTGAACAGTACTGAAAGGGAAATCATAAGTGTACAGAAAGGTTATTAGTGGAATTCTTAAAGGGTATATTTTCAGATTAATCTTTTTCTGTAGGATTATTCATTTCTTTGATGTGAAAAATAAATTTATACAAGTGATTGACTCAAACGTAAGAGGTTGGTGTTGACAGAGGAGAGGGGTAACTGTAAAAGAAACAAGAATTCCCTTATTGTAAAATCCATTCACTTAAATGAGAAAGTTTTGTTCAGTCACAGACTCTCAGATTTCTTTTTCATTAGTGATATATAAGCTGAATGGAGTTTCAGGCCAGAGTCAGTCTAGAAATCCAGCACCTTTTGAGACATATACACACCAAGGAATGGTAGACAGGAATTTGAGCTTGCTAGAGTGACAGGTTCTCAGGAATACCATCTGGAAATCAGACAAGATAAAGTATTTCACGTGACAATTAATAACTATGAGTTGGTTAACTGAATCTCATATTACATTTCTTACTATTGTAATGCCATAGTTTACCTAATCTGTACCCTTCCGTTTAGATAAAATAGAATTTAGATGTCTGAAATATGGAAAAGAATCATACTTTTGGGATCTGTTTCTGTTGCCCACATACAGGCATTAGGGTCATCTAAGATTCCTGACTCATGATGTCACTATACAAGTTGGGTCGTATCTGCCAGCTCTACGTGATGTCAGAGATAATCAATAGTATCAAATTACCCAGAAGTCCTATTGTCAGCAAGTGAATTGACCCATTTGATTCCATCTTTCCACTACCTTATGTGCATATCTCACTTTGTATTAAAGAAAGATGTTCATATAAATTTTCTGTAGATTAAAAAAACAACACAGGAAATAAGATACAGCTATGGGTAATGATGAAACATCTGTTATGTCCCTATACACTTGGAATACAAAACTAAACCCATATAAAGTTTCTTACTTTTCTTAGGTTTTTAGAATATTTTTACCTGCAACAACATGTTTTGTACAGCAAAAAGGATTTCTTGGATCCTCTGCCTTTCATATGAAACTCCACTGCAACAGTGTAGTGGTTTTGCCTGGGCCAGGTTTTTTTCGGTAGCAGGGGGGCTACAGGGTTGCCAGAAGAAAAAGAGTTGCCAGAAGTTTCCCCTGTAGCTGAAAAGGTTAGGGACAGTCAGTTTTAAGCTGGATCCTGCACCTGACCCAGGCCTGGCCAATTAGTGATGGAGGTAATGCCTCTGTGAAGAACATGTTTGAGAAGGAGAAGTTGTTGTGCAGTAGAAAAATTTTAGCAGCAACAGGGAGAATGTGAAAACATCTCTACAGACACCAAGGTCAGTGGAGAAGGAGGTGGAGGAGGGTGCTTAGGCATTGAAAAGGCTCCCCAGCGATACATGATGAGGACCACGGTGAACCAGCTTGTCCCCCTGCAGTCCATAGAGGACCACTGGGAAGCAGAGACTCATTCATAGCCCGTGGAGAAGCCCATGCCGGAGCGAGTGGATGTCTGAAGGAGGCTGTGGCTCCGTAGGAAGTTCATCCTGGAGCAAGTTCCTGGCAAGACCTGGGAGTCCATGGGGCAGGTGACCACGCTGGAGCAGGTTTGCTGGCAGGACTTGTGATCCTGTGAGGGGACTCAGGCTGTCTCTCCCTGAAAGACTGTGGTGGATGACTCACTCGGGGCAGTGCGTGAGGAGCTGCCCTGTGGGAGGTCCCCTGCTGGAGCAGTTCATGAGGAGCTGCAGCCCATGGGAAGGACCCACGCTGGAGAAGTTCATGAGGGACTGTCTCCCGTGGGGAGGGACTCCACAGTGTAGCAGTGGGAAGTGTGATGAAGCCTCCCCCTGAGAAGCAGTAGCGGCAAAGTCCAACAATAATAAATTGACCACAATCCCCGTTCCCCATCCCCGGCGCTGCTGGGGAGGAAGGAAAGAGAGTCTTGGGAAAAGGAAGGGTGGGGGGAGGTGTTTTTAAGACGATTTTATTTCTCATCTCTCTGCTCTTATTGTCTCTTTAATAAATCAGACCTTTTTCTCCCTAAGTTGAGTCTGTTTTGCCCGTGACTCTAATTGCTGAGTGATCTCTCCATCCCTACCTCAACTTACAAGCTGTTTGTTATATTTCTCTTTCTCTCCTGTCTGGTTTAGGAAGAGGAGTGATTTTATGACTGAGTAGACATCAGGCTAAACCACCACAAACAGATACAGAGAATCCATTTATCAAAACTTTGATCACCGTATAAAAGTAGCACAACTTCCAAAATCCTCCTCCTCAGTCTTTCATAAACACTAAATGTTGTTCATATTGGACAGTAAAGTATTTTAAACCTTGGCTAATTTATCTCATAATCCTTTTTCCTTAATTTTCCTTCCTTCCTTCCTTCCTTCCTTCCTTCCTTCCTTCCTTCCTTCCTTCCTTCCTTCCTTCCTTCCACAATATGATATCAATTGTTGAAATGGCAGCTTAGTAGTGGACTTTTTCTATCATGATGCATTGATCTTTCTTGATTTTTAATTTTGACTGAAAAACTCTACCCTGCATTTCCACTGGAATAATTGCTGCTAGGAATCTGAAGATTTGAGGTCAGAGGAACTTGAGTTCCTTCCTATTTTTCACTGATTTGCCTTTTTCTTCTCCATTATAAAACATCACCATACTCTGTTTCTCAAATTCATCATCTCTCTGGACTTAAGTGAAAAAAATCTATTTATCTCTAACAATATGAGATAAAGATTGATTATTTAAAATCATAAACAGCATTTACTGCAAGCAGAAAATTATAAATCGACTTTGCACAGTTTAAGTTTTGTCTAACACAGACAGTAAATACAGCAATTTTTTACCCTCTGATTTATCCATGCTTATTGTCAGGGATATTTGTATTATTTGTCTTTTAGAGATCAAAAAAAAAATTAAGAACTCATAAAATTATGCCTGGATTCTCTGACATCCATTTTGGCTTTGTCTGCCTAAGCAATCTTCAACAATCACAAAATCTTTTATTTCACAGATGGGTCAAGATTTAAATTGCTATCCTTGTATAATTCCTAGTTTAACTTGAATGAGTTGATAAAATGGATGCTACCTAAAACCACTTCATTATCACAAAAAGCCTCTTTGTAAGGAGAGGGATCTTTTCCCATATCAGTGTCCACTCACTGACAGCATATCTACTGAAGTACCTGGGAACAAGTGTCCAACAGTAAGCATATATAGTTCATTATTTATCAAAACTGATGAAAACACAGTTTAAATATTTGGGGCTTGCATAATTACAAAGGAGATGAAAAGGAATAAAAGCAGAACAACACAGATTCTTTTAAGAGTAGTGCATTTACAAAGGTTTGTGAATTTGGAAGAGGCCTCACACCTAGGAAAAAAACAATTGAGTTGTCATTACAAATCCTGTTTTCTTCAGATCTGAATCCTATTCTCATTCTGTGGAGAGAAATCATCCTTTTTTTTTTTTTTCTTCTCTCTTACAGGGTCTTCAGGGTCTTCTGCAGGTCTTCAGAAAAGCTAAATGGATCCATAGCAGGTTTGCCAAACCTTTCCTAAATTCTTTCTTACTTCAGGAAAGCCAATACAACTTGCCAAAGCACTGCCTAAACCCAGGAATCACACATCTCCATGGGAACAAAGACAGAATGAGGCTGGGCTTGTACATGGTGAGGACCATGGTTGGGCAGGACAGACCTGTGAGACGCTGGAGACTGATCTTGCCGTGGTGCTCTCAGGCCAAGGACTGACAGTTCTAGAGAGATGAAATGGAATCCTGGGCCATGAGCAGGGTGGAGGAGCCCTAGAGGAGTCTGAGAAGTCATGAATGAAGTCTTTTTCAGTCACATCTAGCAGGACAAATTATTAAAGATCTATCAAGTCTTCTTCTTATAAACACGAGGAGAACAGGAGGGAAAAGATATGAAACAAAGTAGGGGGGAAAAAAGTCTAGGAGGTGTGGTCATTACACTCAGAGGAGTCCCTAGCCACTTACACAGAGATACGACATAGATGTGACACAGACTTTTTTTGCAAAGATTTTTCATTTCCTGGACAGTCAGTGAGCCTATAAAGAAAAACTTGAGTAATCTTAAATATTACAAACTATAAACTGAACAGAATTGAAATATTTACCTGCTCTCTCATGCAAGTTATGAAAACAGAATAATGCACAAGGAACCATTTCTGTATTCCACTACTCCTTATATAGTGGGTGGAGAGACAGTGCTTCTCTACTTATCCAAGTCACAGTCTAAGTATATCAGTGTTATTGTACGTAAAGGAGTTTAGCTCTTTTTCAATCTGGACCACTTAATACTGTGTGATTTTATTCTTTTGAATAAACTAATTGAAGCATATGGAAATAAAATACAGTCAGTGGTTGATGTCTGGCAATCAAAATGGTGTGGTGCAAAGAAGTAACCACTTCATTTGTTGCATAAAACTGTAAAAAAATTATGAGAGTCAAACTGACATTTAAGAGACAAGTTTGAAAATGTACAGGGAAGGCCATGAGTTCAAGAGACATAAAGGTTGCTGGCAATGTTTTATTTATGTGACTAGTATCCTGCAGCATATATCAACATTACAAAACTCCACTTCTGTGATTGTGAAAAACTGCCTTTAATTATCACTTATTTTGTAATCATCGAAGTCTCTTAATGACATTTAACACAGATATTCTAGTTTTATTGGTGCTCCTGTAGGAGAATCCGGAGATTTTGTTTAAATTCTCTATCATTGAGCTGTATGGCAGTAAACAGCTGAGATTCAATTCTCTTTATCCTACCCTAAAAGCTAGATTCGCAGCAGACATAACGGCAGCATGTGAACGAAGTAGTTTAAAAGACACTTTTGTTTCCAATGTATTATAAACATTTTCATTCAGGTAAAAAAAACTACACAAGCAGCAAAATGTTCTATCTCTTTTCACAGATGTTATCCAAATAAGCAGGATTTGTCCTTTTGGGTTCTTTCCTCATTTATGAAAGCAGAAACATACCATGATACCACACAGAAAATCATGCATGTTTTTGTGCATTGTATCTGTCCAGTGTACAGGTATGAAGGAAAACAGAATTGAACAGTCATACCCAAATGAACCTCTTTCTACTTTTTTACATTATACTCACTCTTGGAAACATTGATACAAATGTAAGTTTCAGATGGAGTTCAACTTTGTAGTTAAACTGCAGCTTCAAAGAAAAATTCTGGAGAGTTCCCAACAGACAACTGAGTAGCCTAAACTCCTTTTTGAGAGTCAGTTTTGGCCCTAAATGTGGTGTTTCACAGAAACAGAGAAAGGCTAATATGAGGCATAATTCACTGTTCTTTTATGTGTATTCCTCTGATTTGTGAAAAATTAATTAATATGGAATAGCCTAATCTTTTGTGTGCTACTATTATTCTCATTTTCATATTGTTCAAGGTATGTAAAATGCCAGCATTTAGTAAAAACTCATAAAATATTAAAAAATCCACCTGGATGGTTTTGTTTTTTTTTTTTTTTTTTCTTTTTCTTTTTTGAAATCCTAAATACCTGGCTTTTGGAAGGATTTTGCAATTTTTGTGTGGGATATTTTGTTTCTTTGTTTTTTTTTCTGATTTGGGGGCCCGGANTCTGATTTGGGGACCCGGAGTGGGTTGTTTTGATTTGTTTGGGTTTTTTTTGGGGGGGTTTTTTTTTTTTTTGGTCTGTTTTGTTTCTGTTTCATTTGAAAACTAAACTATTGATTTGTTTAATTAATTTGGGTTAATGTGGGTAAGATTCAGCTGCAAAATTACAAATTTAAATTTAAGTGTCTACCTGTAAGCAATTGAGCTTCCTGTGATCTTTGTATAGCTACAGATTTAGGAGTCTAAATAATACATCTGATCCTCTTAGTATAGACACCTAAAGCAAGATACAGTCACCTAGACATAGCTACCCAGCATATATGGTTTACAAAAGATTAATAGATACGACACAGAATATGCAGCATACAAGAGACCTATACTTTTCTGGAGTAGCAGCAAAAGGTGTGGTAGAATACTCCATGGCATCCCAGAGAAATAGTATCTTTTGCCTACATTTAGACAATTGAATCTCACTCTTCACATTTGTTAGTTTTACAGGCTACCTTTTTGGAAACAAACAAACAAAAAAGCATCTTCAAAGAAGGAATCCCATCAGAAAACAAATTTGCAAGAGAAATGTAATTAATATCCCTTTGTATGTGATTATTTCCTCCTAAAAAAAGTAGTACGTAACAAGATGAATATACATAGATTAGTTAAATTCCACTCTTGTCAATTTACAGGACATATGGATAGACTAATTTCAAAGGTAAACCACAAGGATTAATTTAAAATCTTTGGTTTTGATTTTTTAATGTCAGAGAGGTAAGGTCTTGAATATTGGTTGTTGGTCTTCAAATGGAATTAATTACCACCATTGCTTTTGTTATACGATTTGCCTGATTTGTTCTTGTGTTGAATTCTGCTGCTAATAGCTTTCATACTAGTTCAAAGAAAAAAAAAACACTAAAAAAGAACAGCATAAGCAAAAATATCATTTCTATTACAATCTCGAGCTGCAAAGATCATTCCCTCTTCTGTGTTTCAAATAATCTTAACCCTATGCTATTAATCCTAAGTAAAACTTTAACATAACAAATAAAATACTAACTTCACTTTAAAAAGATATCTTTTATTCACAAGAACTCTGTGCCTAAATGTGTGAAAATAAATCCTAGCACCAGGGAGGCAATGGGATATGACATTTGGGGGAAAGTTGGTGGCAAAAGTGCTTGCTTCTAATTGCATTCATTTTTAAATTGGTTTAAACTAATCATCAAATTAGAATCTTACTGATCTCAGTATATGTCTGAAGATATTCCAGGAACTTCAGTAGAGTTAATTTGTTTAAAAAATTTCTTAAGCAAATATGGCACCTGTTTACCTCCTTTATCAGTGCAAGTAATTAGTAAAACCAGGGTTGCATCTTACTTTCTTCTCAATCAGATTATCTGTTTTTACCTCAAAACAAAAGCCTTAAGGTAAAATCCTGAATTAATATTTAAAAGCATCAAAAGACTTTAGGAATTTTGCTGACTTTGTGAAATGATGAAAAGACCATGAAGTTCCATAAATTTTAAAGTTAATCCATCTGTATAGGTGTATATTAATTGCAAGGTCTAGTTGCAGTCTTCCAAAAGACAGTGGTGACAAATGGAAGCATTTTGTATATTGACTTTTATTAGAGGTGGGGGGAAGATTTCTTTTGTGCATATCTCCACATGTGTGTGGTTCAAGTGTTCACCAAGAACTTGTGTCAGAAGGCAAGTTGGACCAACAGAGCAAAGCAAACACAGTTTCTTTGCTTCGTTTTCTATTTTTTTTTTTTCACAATGGAAAGGCAATGGTGAAAGGATTCAAGCAATAGAAACATGAGGCAGACTAGTATTCTGCCTCTGGAATGGGCTGCTACCAGATGTCCACACCAATGTTACATTTCTCCACCACATATGCTTCCAGTCGGTTGCAATTAAGGTTTTCTTGAACCAAAGGTGGCATTTTTGTTGTTGGCACTGGTTTTGTTCATTATTTTTGTTTCTGTAATGATGCTACCAGAAAATCATTGTGCATTAGGAGTAAATGTGTGGGGTGTTCATAGCAAGGTGTGGACAGTAGAAAGGTAGCATCTGTGAGGTCAGGGACGCCCCATGTCAGAGAGAGGCAATTCCAGACAGCTCTGATGGACCCACTACAGGACATCGACTCCCTGAGCCAAGATGATTGTACTTTGGGGAAAATGTATTTTAGAAAGCAAAAGAGCAGACAGGCAGATGAGAAGGCAATCAAGCAGGTGGATAGGCATTTGGACATTACCCAAAGCTAATTTGCCATGTAAGACACTGTTCCATGCTGTGATTTGCTGTGCTGTGCTGTATGTGTAGCTTGGCTTTCGGGCCTGTTTGCTGCAAGTGTTCTTTGGACCAAAGGGAAACCTAAGCAGCTACTTGTAACAGAGGATTCTAAGGCAGCTCCCTATTGGCACTGGCAATTATGTCACCTACAAGTTTTTGCCTTAAAGTACCTTTATCTTTGCCCTTATCTTTAAATGAAACATCAAGTTTCACATATGTGAATATCCTTTTTTTTCTACACTAGAATCAATGGACAAAATTGTTTTCTATTAAGAAAACCCTCTAAGAGCTCTAAAAATGAAAATGTCAACAAATGTCTCCACGAACAGGATCTACACAGAATGACCTGCACTGCTAAGAGGTCCATCTGATACTGCACAACCTGGGGTTTCCAGCATCTGAACAGACATGAGACTATCTATGCTATCCTCTTTTTTTTCTCCTGGTAGCTCCTGATAGCTATGTTACTATAAACAATAACTTATAAAGTCTGAGAGTCTTTCTCATTGGGATTATAGTAAGCACTAGTCACAGTGCATTAAATTGTCTTTTGACATGATGGAAACTTTTGGCATCCACAAACTCTATAGCAGAGTTCAGTAATTTTACTGTAGGGTAATGATTTAATGATACAGCTGGCAGAATCATCTCCTGTAACCCGTAGCTGAGCAGCTGTTTGTCTTTCAGTGACAATGAGCAGAGACAGGTTGAGAATCATCTTGAACTTTACCAAAAACAAATGGAAAATAAAACTGATTTGAGCTAATATGACTTCCTACCTTTTCCAAAGCTAGACTGAACAGATTTGTTAGAGTTCAGAGTGTAGCCACTGCACAACCCCACTGGTCTCTCAGAGTCCACACAGTATATACCAATAGAATGAAATCCTAGCTTTTGTTTGCCAGATTTTGCCTGCCTTCATAACAATATATATTAGTTGTCCTGAAGTGTGTTCTGTACTGAACTTCTTGATTCTTTGTCAAAATGAATTAAAGTCTCAACTTTTTTTGTAACAAGAAGGTATTGAACATTTTTTTTTCTGTAGCCTGTTTTACAAAGTAAAACACAAATCCCATATTTTATTTAATTTTTCTGTTCTTGTTTCCAAAAGCTCTTCATCTAATCACAGCAAGTAACCTCACAAATGTAGCACAACTCATTGAACCTACATTTGGGGTTTTTTGAGTTTAAGTCAGAAACAAACAAACAAACAAAAAAAAACCAACCCCAAGATAGCAGCGTAGTAAGTAGTAAGAGGTGTATTAAGTAAGCATAATTGAACTGATAAAATATATTCCAAAATGTAGAAATAACTTGGAGAAATGTGGATATACTGGGTCTGACTGGGACAGAGTTAACCTATTTCATAGAAGCACATATAGTGCTGTGTTTTGGATTTGTGGCTAAAACACATCGATGTAATAGCTGTGGTTGAATAATGCTTACACGGTATCAAGACTTTCTCTTTTCCCACTCTGTTCCCTGAATAAGTAAGCTGAGTGTGAGCAAGAAGCTGGGCAGGGAGACAAGCAGGACAGCTGATTCAAACTGGCAAAATGGATATTCTATACCATACAATACCACACTCAGGAATTAAAATCAAGGGGAGATAAGGAAAGGTGTATGTGGGGATGATGTTTGTCTGCTAAGGTGGCCGCTGCTCAGAGACTCACTGATGACTGGTCTTCTTGTGGGAGGGAGTGACTGATGGTGTGCTTAGCTACTTGCCTGGATCAACCCATCTGAGTTCTAGAATTTGGGAAATTTTATTTTGGGTGTAGCAAATATGAATCTTATCACAAGTTCAGCAGTTTGTGATTTTTTTATTAAAAGACTGAAGGGCAATTTCTTGATTCTTTGTCTAAATGAATTAAAGTCTCAAACTTTTTTTTTTTTGTAACATGAAGCTGTTGACCAGTTGTTTTTTTTCTATAGCCTATTTTATGAAGAAGTAAAACACAAATCCCATATTTTATTTAATTTTCTATGAATTCTTGTTTCCAAAATTTCTTCATCTAATCACAGCAAATATCCTCACAATATGATCATTTTACAATTTCACCATTGACATTACTCTACATTTTCTGAGATACTATTGACTATTGGCTATCTTATTTACAAGACCTTATTTTCTGTTATAGTTCATGAATGTTGTGTAGTAATATATATTTGTCTTTCATATTTATGAAAAGCATGCGTTTTGGGGTTTTTAATTATTAATTTCGCTTGCATAATGCCAAAAGTAATAATGGGAAAACAGTTGTGGAAACTGGGCAAAAAATTCCTGGTTCCAGAAGACTGGAAAAGAAGTTTCTGATGAAAACAGACGAAAACAGTCAAAGGCATCCTATGCAAAGAGATTAAGGGAATCCAATCCTAGCAATTGTTCACCACTCAGTGAAAGCAAAAGTTGTGTATATAGCAGAGTTCAGTTTACTTCAAACTAATGAAATTGAGCAAATATGCCTTAAAGAAAAGTAATAATATATATAATATATTCAATAATATAACAGAGGTGCATGTACATATTGTAATAAGATCTCAAAACAATCTAACCTACTGCCTATGTAATGTCCTGATAGGCTTTGATTATTGCTGTTACAAAGTAAACAGTAAAAGAAACTGAAACTATTTTACAATCCAGTCCAGATAAGTAGCATTTATAATTCCACATTACACAGTCTCATTTTCCTTGTCCTAGTGTTTACTTGAGCTATGCTACTCAAACATACAGAGGTAGAAAAACAATATAGAGATAGGTATTGAGCTATTTTAAAGATAGATGACTAACAAAAAAAAAACCAAAAAAACAGGAAGGCAGAAGAATACCAAACACATCAAGAAGCTATAGGCAGAGGCGTTGTGGAAAGGTAAGAGATTACCCAGAGACAGACAGAGTTTATGAAGGAGGAAACAAGTTTAAAAAGACAAGATTTAGAGTTGTCATTGAAAAGTAGCAGAGGCAAATGAAACACTTTGGAAATGCCTCTCCTTATGAAAGGATTATTGTTTATTAAAATAATTACATTTAGGAAGAACTTTCAACTGATTGTGATGGGTTTGTGTGGAGCAGCTCTTGCTTGTTAACAGGGCAAAGGAGCTGTAGTGCTACCTCCATAAACAGTTCACAGAATATTCACCAGTTCTGAACTGGACCCAACTGTGTTCCAACTGGGTCAATCTGGCCCCTCTGCCAGCACTAAGCAGGTAAACTTGTAGTGCATAAGAGAAGGTGGAAGAGTGGGGCAAGACGGAGGTTACCATGCAGGCCCCAGAGTCAAAAAAGGAGGAAGGAAGGAGGAGCATCTGACTCTAGAAGGAAGGAAGAAGGGAATCTTAAAGGGATTGGCTGCACTTTTCATCATAACCCTACTCTGTATTGTTTTCAGTTGAATATTTCTGTTTATTAAGGCTTTTGGTTGTTGATGGTTTAAATTCATGTCTGTTTTCTTCCCCAAGCTGAGCTGGTTTTTTGCCTAGGAGCATAAGTGGCAATTGAGTATTTCCTGTCCTTAGGGTGTTCCAAAGACCCTTGATACTTCTGGTTTATCATGATCCTTTGTTCCTGGATAGGCCTAAACCATGACACTGATTTACCTACAAACCTATAAAAGTGTTGTTTCCTTTTTTAAATTTTCTTTTTATTTTCTTCTCTTTTTTAAATATACTGGATCATTTCTTACAGTAGTTAACTGTTATTTCTTAAGTGAATTACATTACATTGCTGATTAGCAGACCAAGCAGGCATCAACAAAGGACCCAAATAATGAAAATGTGCTTGAGAATCTTTACTGCCATTGTGTTATTCACATGTTATTGCTTACCACAGTGATGAAAAGAAATCTGAGGCTAGTTTGAGTTCAGATGATGCAGTCATCACAAAATTGTTTTCTTCCTGGTAATGACAGTGATTTTTCTTCATGTACCAAAAGCTTTTTGGGGTTTTTTTCCTCCTCTTCAATGAAACAAAAACAAAAAAAAACAA
>WBNH01010969.1:0-35976 GCA_013401255.1 Urocolius indicus
CCATATCCCTCAGCATCTAATCTCTACATCTTTTGAGTATCTCCAGGGANCCAGCTCCTCAGTGTCCTTCTTGTAGCAAGAGGCCCACAACCAGAAACAGCATTTGAGGTGCAGCCTCACGAGGGCCCAGCACAGGACAATGACTCCTTGGCCCTGCTAAATGACATAGTACATCTTCACAAGCTATTAAAGCTTGGGTCAAAAAAAAAAGTCAAGACATTTTCCACTTGTAGTAAGGCTCTTACTTATCTCCTTTGCTCCACTTCTCCCCACTCGGAGGTCTGTACGTTCGTAAGCGCTGCATCTCCTCCTTCCAGTGAGGAGGGGTCTCGCTGCTCTCATCGTCATCGGACTCGGAACACGACCGAGATCGAGGTGGGGTGTGATATCGCTATGAAAGTCAAGAAAGATGGTTGCATGAGATACTTTTCTTTAAAGGAGATAATAGAGAAAATACATGGTGTCTCCCACACAGATTGTGCATGCACTTTGTACCACTAAGCCAGACAACACCACTCGAGCAAATCCACGGAGACGTGACAAACTCTAGGCTTCCTGCCACAAATACCTACTGTTGGTATGCACAGATCCCACACGTGAGAGCAGAGCACAGAGCTAACTGTATCTTTTCATACTCAAAGAGTATTTCACAAAGCCTGAGAGAGGTCAGCAGCTAAGTCATAGAGTCATAGAATGGTAGGGGTTGGAAGGGACCTTTAGAGATCATCTAGTCCAATCTTTCTGCTGCAGCAGGTCAACCTAGATCAGGTAATACAGGAACGTGTCCAGGCGGGTCTTGAAGAGCCCCAAGGAAGGAGCCTCCACACTCTTTCTGGACAGACTGGGCCAGGGCTCCCTCACCCTCACAGTCAAATAGTTTCTTCTTATGGTTAAATGGAACCGTTTGTGTTGCAGCTTCATCCCATCACCCCTTGTCCTGTCACTGGATACAACAAAATAAAAGTGCTGTCCCAACCTCCTGACACCCACCATTTACATACTTGTAACTATTAATGAGATCCCCCCCTTAGTCTTCTCTAAAGTCATTTTTTTGTTGTTTAAAGGCAGACTGAGGGAAGAGGTCACAGATTCCTGTTACATATCACCTTTTGGAACAGCCCAATTACTGCTGCTAATCAACTTTTTTTTCTTTTCCCCAAGATACTGAAGCACAGATGTTTCACTTCACTGCTTGTCTGGGTAAAGACAAGCCCTACTTCAAATGTTACTGCTCTTCAGCTCTTCTGAAACGGGAATCAGTGCAAGGCACCTTCCAAGTGAAGAATAAAAACCCCTTTCACCGAAGGGTAATGAAGCTTCACACTTAAAAATATGCTTAGGCACAGTGTTTAAGTAGCAGCAAGAGCTACTTGTGCAGCAGAGAAAAAAATCCCTCTAATACTGCTAACTCATTATTTTCCATTACCCAGTTGGATACACACTTAGGTAACTTCTTTGAGGAAATTAGATGCTCCTTGACTCAATAAAGAAAAACATCTGGGTTTTACTCAATTATTTTGAACCAAGCAAGCAATATGTGGAAGGAAAAAAACCCCACAATTATAGTGCTCCCCAGAATAAAACCAGGAAGATGCACAAGTTGGTTTATTCAGTTAATTACAGGCAGAAGTCTTTAAGACATCCTGTTTACATTTAACAAATGAAGGTAACTGGTCATGAAGATTTGGAGCCTCCCTATGGGTTGAGCTAAGAGCAATGACTGCTTGCACAAAAAAGGTTTTCACAGATGAATGGCATGGAATACGTTGTGAGGGTTTCAGGGACCTCTCTAACTCTCTCATATTATACTCAGGAACCTCTCAGGAACCAAGAGGATTCTAAACTATTTTGGAAAGCATCAAACAAGCTCACTCTGGACAGAAACTGTTGCTAATCAAGACTATTAGAGATGGTTGTTTCTCCACCTAATTGCAAGCTCTAAATTATTTCTGATCTTACTGGTTTTTCATTCTTAGTTTTGCCAAGAGAGAGTCCAAAAATCAAATCCCTGGCAAAAACCAGCCCCACTCAGCTTTAACCTATTTATCCAAAAGTCTTTATTTACTTAAGTATTTCAAAACATTCCATTGAAAAAGCTTTAGTGGACATCACAAGCGTCAGATAAAAATGCAAGCTGTCAGAGGCAGCTAAGACAGCTTTAATCATTTAATGTTAAGGCTGGCAAATGAGAGCTGGTTCTCTGGTGAGGCTCAAACACTACAACACTCTGGTCCATGCTACAGCCACCTCAGCTGCTGATTTTGTGGCTTAAAATAATTGCATCATGGGGGAATCAGGAGGAAAGTATTTCCCAAATCCAATGGCTCTCATAAGAAACTCATGCTCAGGAGTCTCAGTTAAGGCCATTCTAACAAAAAGTGTCTTTAGCCACAGAGATATCGATCTCTAGATATCAACTTTTTTCTCTTTGAGGACTTCCCCTTGGCAATTTAAAAAATCTGGCAGAACCAAGCTGTGGTTTGGTTTATGGTTACCCAAATGCCACCTGCTAAACTAAACCCAGGAAAATAATCTAAAGGGGAAGACTAAGTTCAGCCATGGCATGCTACAGTTTGAAATACATTGGAATGAAATGCACAAAAAAAGCTTTTCTTAGTTTCTCCTTCTACTGACTGAGAAACAACAGTGTGGCTGTGCAGTGTCACTACCAACAAGTAACATCCTGCCCATGAGGTGTCACAGAAATGACACAGACTTGATCTCAGCCAGCACAGCTGAAAACTTGAAAAACTACATGAAGAAGCCAAAAGGAAACAAAAGGTTGATTTAACTGAAAAAAGCAGAACAATGGGATTCCATCAAAGCTGCCAACAAAAAAAACCTGTTGAAGATGCAAATACCAGAACTGAGGAGGACAAACAACATACATTAGAAAGGGCTGTACATCCTTTGGACTTGTACAACAGCTTTAGCTACTGTTAACTGTTGAGGCTTAAACAGAAACAGCAAGGAAATCCAGTGAGTGGAGAAGAGTAAAAGCTCTTGTCACTTCTCACTTTACTCCTCCTTACTTTAGATCTTGTGGCTCATGGGGGATGAATCTGGCTGAATTAATTTCAAGCTTTAAAGTAAAACTACTTTTTTTTTAATGTCTGAAGTCTTCTTGTAGCTGAGGAGTCAGCAATTGTTTTCCCAAACAATCAATCCTTAAGTGAAAAGACAGTGGTAAGAAAAAATGGGAGGGGTAAAAAAAAAAACAAAAGTAGTTCTAAAATGAACAACCTGACAACAATATCTCAGCCTTCCAAGCTAGAATCTACATGATGTCAACAGTAGTTAAAGTGTCACACAACACCTCCAAGGAAATGCAAAGCCCAAGGTCAGAGGAGGTACTCTGGATAAGAAAAAGAATTTAAAAGACTGTCACATACTATTGTGCCTCTTCCTTTAATTTTTCGTCCAGATTTAGAGACTGATGGCTTCTGCTCAGTCAGAACTGGCGTAGCATCAAGAAGCTTCCTACACAGATCAATAAAATATGAACTTACATGGAAAAAATGACTTCAAAGTTAGTTTAATCATGCAAAACATTCATTTCATTTGTGTGTTTTGAAATGGCAGCACCAAGAATTCATTGAATTCTCCAAGAAATGAAGCAAGACGTGCACAGCTCTGCAACCAAATCAACATATTCTTGTTTTCCAACAAAGGTGTAACCTGTCACAGCTCTTGCTAACAATGAGCTTTGCAAAGCACTCTCTAGAAAAGCCACTTGCTACTTAGGTTAACTCGGTGCACAAATCATCGAGACAACAGGAGCAGAAGAGTTTCAGGATGTCGGGGAGCAACCCAATGACTTTTAACAAAGGCAAGTGTAGAGTGTTGCACGTGGGAAAGAATCACCCCATGTAGCAGTACAGGTTGGGGAATGAACTCTATGAGAGTAGGACAGGGGAAAGGGACCTGGGGGTCCTGTTGGCAGGTTGATAGTTGACAGGTTCTAAAGCCTTGCTTCTTTCCTCAGCACTCTTTCTTTTACAGTTTTGCATATCCTCTAAAGAAACAATTAATGAAGCTTTGGAAATATGAAGTAAGTAACATTTCAAGAAAAGGCTTACAGGACACCATACCATTAACTGAAATCCCTCTTGATTTTAGATGTCTGGCAATATAATGTATTACAGAACCATAGAATGGTGGGGGTTGGAAGGGACCTTTAGAGATCATCTAGTCCAACTCCCCTGCAGAATCAGGTCCCATATAGATCAGGTCGCACAGGAACGTGTCCAGGTGGGTCTTGAAGACCTCCAAGGAAGGAGCCTCCAAACCCTCCCTGGGCAGCCTGTGCCAGGGCTCCCTCACCCTCACAGTGAAATAGTTTGTTCATATGTGGTTAAATGGAACTTTTTATGTTCCAGCTTCATCCCATTACCCCTTGTCCTATTGCTAGATACAATAGAAAAAAGGGAACCTCCTGACATCCATCATTTATATACTTGTAACTATGAATGACATCCCACTCGGTCTGCTCCAGACTAAACAGCCCCAGTTCCTGCAGCCTTTCCTCATAATGAAAATATTCCAGTCCCCTGATCATCTTGGTAATGATCATCATCACATTAGCTCATCTGAGTCCAAAAGTAGAGAAATTTGATAGGAAAAGAACTGCAGTTTAGTAGAAATTCAAAACACAAACTGAAAACAAACTTGTGAACTCCAGAGTTCCTTTCTATCAAAAAGGAGCAATTTTTCTCTTATTTGCAGAAACAGAAGTAATAAAATTCTGATTGTTTCTTCTTCAGTCAAAGAAAGATGAAAAAAAAACTTCTCCCAATCTAAAGTCCCCCTTGCAATCAAATATTTGCTGTGGTTTACATCACAAAGTATTTTTTCCTCCATCATCTGTAACCGAGTTCAAGGTTATAACATGCAGGACCCTTAAGGACCAAGGAAACTAACTCATTACATCTCATTGAAAAACCTTGGTGCTAAGGAACATTCCAAAGAAATCTGTAAAAAGCACAATTAAACAACCTCACTTAGAAATTCTGACACTAGAACCATCAGTTGTAGCAGCAGAATGTCAGTAGGAAACCTTTGTGCATTGTTTCCGCCAAGTGAAGGGAAGAAGAAAGCTGAGTGTTCCTTACGGTTCAGGTTCTACGTTGACAACAGGCACGTCCCTTCTGAGCAAGAATCTGTTTTCAGGCACTGGGGGAATCTCTTCAGGACGTACCACAGGTTTGTCCCTCTTGGTGCTAACATCAACTGCTTTTTCTGTTTTATCACTCTTGTCAGAAAGGCTGCTGTGGGAGGAAAAAAACAATAAGTTGATGAATCCAAGTCAACTGTCAAGGGATAACACACTTTTTAAAGCCAACCTCAAAACAATCCCACATGAGGTTTCCAACTTTAAGATAGCTTAACAAGCCAAGAGCCCACTTTAGGCTAAAGGAAGGATGGTGTTATTGAGGACAAAGTTCAGTTCTCACTTTACAGCTCTTAATTTAGCTTTTCATTTGCTATTTCTCACGAAATACTTTTAAAACACAATCAAATATACATCAAAGATTTGCCTAATGTCTCACTAAGACAAGAATACCGCCCTAAATACTTTAACATGCTGAGACTTAACCAGCTAGAGTAACTCTGAAATGACTAGCTACAAAGATCTTGAACTCTTTCAAGGAAAAAAACTACTCAACTAGCTCAACTTCAGGATTTTTTTTGTTGGTTGGCTGGGTTTTTTGTTTATAGAAGTCAAGCATCAAACCCCACATCTAAATAAAAGCATTTTCATGTCCATTGCTGGAGTATTTCATGAAAACAAAGTTGAGTTTCTCAGATTTCTCTGCAATTCTTAAGTGTAAGACACTAGTCACCGTCTTTGGCTGGAGGTTCTCTTGCACCTTGGATCCTCTTTCTTCCTCTCTTCCTTTCTCCTTTTTCTTGATTGTTTGGTTTTAGCTCTTCTCTTCCGCTTTCTTCTCCTGCTTCTTTCATTTTCAGCTTCACTCTCAGATGAAGTTTCTGAAGAGCTCGATGCACTGGAGGAGGAGTCTGAAGCTTCCGAGTCAGAACAGACTTTCTTCTTCTTCTCCAAAGCTTAAAACAGATATTTGAAGTTCACAGTGTGTACATGTACAAGTGTGTATCTATATAGCACAAAATATACTATTTTTAATATAAATATATTAAAAGACACACACTTACTGCTTCAGGAGCTCTGTCAATGCTTCTCATAAGGAGTTGCACTAAAGCACAGTAATAAAAAGCCATATAGTTGTGTCCAGTCTAAACTCACACCAATCAAGTGATACAAATATTTGCTAGCAAAGGCAGTCTTAAGAATTGATTTAGTTGTTGTGGAGTAAACTGTAACAGCTTGCAAGTGCAGCTTCCACCCTATAAGATGGGTCACTGCAAAACCAAAATGTTTTCCAATCAATAAGTTTATAACCCAAGTTGAACACTAACTTGCACCAAGCTGATACAGAGAAAGGCTGAGGAATAATTATCAATTCAAAAAGGAAGGTTTTCCCCTCCTTTGAAAATGTGATTTAACATTGAGCTCACACCTTTGGGTTAGAATAGGATCAGCAAAAAAACAATAGTAAAAGAGTACAGTTTCTTTTGAAAGTAATACCCAGGTTGTACAAAGTTTAAGGAAGAGTTAGTTGTATGTTTCTTTCTAAAGTGTTGCCATCCTCTCCTTTCTGCACCCTCGTGCTTCTACATGACCTACCCTCTTGACTTTCTCTAAAGGACATTAACTACATGATCCTTAAGGAAAGTCAAACATGAAGCAGAAAATGCAACAGCAACGGTTCAAATGGATATTTAAGATCATCTATTCCTTCTGAATCCTCATGAAAAGTGATGTCAAGTACATACACTGCAGAGATTAACATTACATGGTCTTAAAATAACCATTTGGAAAAACTCCACAAAATTCAGCTTCAGGAAAAATTTCTGTTTGTGTCTTCATCTTTCCAACTGAGAAAAAAAGAAGTCTAATTGCTTTCTGATTCCACACCATTGACACCAAACACTGATGAGAGAGAAGAGGAAGCAGGCAGGCAAATGTTTTCCAAGGCACAAAGGTGCCTCAGAAAACCTTTTTTTTTCCCCCCTTGCTGTGCTTAACACCAGGATTTCATTTGTAAAGGCTTGTAAAAATTAAGAACCTAGAGATACACCATAAGGATTTTTAAATGCTGGCATCATTTTTTATACTCTCTAAAAACACTGAGAACATTAAATGAGCTTCAGGTGTGTGTTCTGCTTACCATCTTTTGCTGATTTGGTAACAAGCACCCCACAGTCAATAACTCGTACATCTGCATAGGGCCTACTTGCAGTATCAGTTTTCAGATTTTCTATTTGTTCTATTACTTCAAACCCAGAAATAACCAGTCCAAAGACAACATGGACACTGCAGAAATAAAATATTTGGAGAGTACAAACATTCATACATTGCTGTAGCTGTTTTCCATTGAGTTACAGATCTCTAAAAGTCACTCTGAAACAGAAACATTCAGCTTCACTGGCATCATCTGGCTCTTAAAATGGATTACACTTAAAAATAAGGGGTTTATGGCTTTTACATTTAAGAATAATGCTAAGGTTTCACGCAACATGAAATAGAGGTCCATGCCAGTTCAATTGGAGACAAACACTTTGATGTCTCTACACCCTCCTCTATGTGGGCAGGGTAAACAGATCATCATTTCTAAACCACCCTTCTATTTTTGAAGAAGTTTTGCACAATAGAGAGATCAAGGGTCCATATATAAAGACATCAGAGAAACGCAATTTCCCCCAAGAGAAGCAGCATTTATAGATTCATACAAACAATTCCCAGTGTTGCAGGGACAGTTATAATCAAGGAATGCCCAGTTTTGGTCTGCCACACCACATTTCTCTCCTCCTTCCATTTGCCCCTTAACTTACACTTTCAGGAGCTTACACATTTTGGGGATAAAAATATGGCATTAAAAAAAAGGAGGATTATCCAAATAATAAACTTGTCATTAATTGGACTAGATGATCTCTAAAGGTCCCTTCCAACCCCTCCCATTCTATGATTGTATGATTTACAGAGTGAGGGCAGCAACCATTTGTAAAGAAACAAATGGGAGGATTTAAGATCTTCCAAGTTTTTGACCAGCTTCAGGAAATAAGCTGCAACTTGCAATTTTTATAGAACTGAAGCTTTTGTTTTCCATCTTGTTCTATTGTATCATCTTTCACAGCAGTAAGAATTTGCTTCCCCATTGTTGTCTACTGTCAATGCAACACGCAAAGACCTCCCAACCTTCACATTTTAGCCTGTTATTGGAGGAACTAGGAAGGATTCTTACCCGTCGAGATGAGGAGCAGGTTTTGTTGTTCTGTTTGACAAACAGCAAGATGGTAAGATGGTAAAAAAACAAAAAAGAATCAGGGATTCAGATGGAGTAAAAGAGGAGAATGGCACAAGGGAAAAAAAAACAAACATAAAGAGGTGAAGGTAAGACAAAAAAAATAGTGAAAAATCCAGTTACATACATGGAATTAAGGAAACTTTCTAGATATACACAGGCTTTTTACAACTCTTACATGACTTGTGTTTGAAGTTTAGCTAACTGCATACTTAAATGTTGTAGCAAGTACCATTCTATGCATGCAACAAAAAAAATCTTCACAGGAGTGCCTTTAAATACATGTTCAATAGAACTCGCTGACAGCAGCAGGTGAGATACAATTTGGCAAGAAATATTGGGCAGCTAATGGAATTTAAGTGTTGCTGAAATTGTTAGCTTCTTACAAGGTCACTTTAAAGTCAGTGTATTTAAAAAGAGAGTTATCAGATGTGGTAAGACTCTTTGCTTTTATCCCCCAAGACCCCCCCCCCCCAAACCCTGAACCTCTCTGACTCTCCATTTACTTGATTGGCCCCAGAACTCAAGAATATGAAGCGACATTTCTGTCTTTAACCATCAAGACTGTAACACTTCAGCTGGTAAGCTCACAGGCTTCCCGAAAGCAACAGCAGCACAGTGCAAGCAGATATGGAGCTACCCTACAGCTGACTTGTGTGATAAATGCAGACTTCCTGCCTAGTTTTCAAGCTTCCCACGTTTAGCTGTTTGTTTCTAGCCTGAAGAAGAAATGCCACTGTGTTATCTTCCCCACTCTTATCCTAAAAGGCATTTGGAGTGATACCAGATTTCTGAGTTGACTTCCAATTGTTCTGCTAAAGGCAGTGAATAGATAAATACAGGTTAAGATGCACCTTTTTGATGGTAATACTATGACCTGCTATCTCTCCATTGTTTTCCAAAAAGAGAAGGGAAATTAGTTGTACAAGCCTGCACAGTGTTGCACAGGGTGCCATGTTATGCAGGCAAATTCAATTAGGAACATCAGAATTTGCATTTATCTTACATATCGGGGAAGGGGAAAAAAAAACACCCAACCCCACAGAAGTCCAGATAATTTGCATTTGAAGTTATTTTAATATCTGGAAGCATTCTTCCTCTCTCCTCCCCAGGCACTATTTTGTCTTCCTAGCCTTCTTCCAATGAACTCCTCTCTCTCTCTCTCAAAAATAAATCAATCACAGATGCTTTTTCTAAACTGACAATAACACAGATATGCTACAAAGCCATTTTTTTTTTTTCACTGCTATAATTAAATATTACATTTTAAGCACATTTCTTCACTCGAGTTTTGAACTATTAGGTCACAAAACACTGCAGTGCTCAAACATATGCCAAGAGATGGAACTGTGAATCAGGAGTGTTTACACTCTTGATTTGTTTTGTTTGTTTTTTTTAAAGCTCCAAATGCCAACCAGACCTTCCAAGTCTGTAATATTAAATCATACAGAAAACAGATTCAGTTTAACCCGGGGAAAAGGAATGCTATCAGGCCAACACTTCATCTCTCAGTGGTAGAGGGTGTTCCTTGTTTTGTCTCTGCTGATGCAGCATATTGCTACCAACTGAAAAATTCTTACAGCTTTGAGTTCTTTTAAGCAAAAGTTAACTGCATTAACAACCTGCTGTTCAGTGAAGCAGTTTAAGCAGCCTTAATTACAAAGCTGATTTGAACTAGGGAAAAATTAGAAGTGGGTTAACTTTAATGAAACCAGTAATAAAGGAGACTTAGTGCTTAGAATTAGCTAGGAACAGCAATAGGTTTAAACACACCTGACGGGGATGCTGTAGCAACGTGCTGCCATGCTGCAGCAGCACTTGAAGACCAATTGAGCAAATTAGCTAAGCATGTATATTCTTTAGACTAGTCCCCAGTAAGCAAAGAAAGGGACAGCTGGTACATGAAAACCCATGCAGAGGTTTCTTCCATTACACTGGCAATTTGAGAGCTCGAATGGATAGGATTTTGTCTCATTTAACTGTTCATGAAGTGAAAACTCAAGGAAAAGCATTATCCAAAAAGATAACTTTTGAGATGTGTGACAAGGAGTTGGGTGACTGCAATAGACTTCCTATGGGAAACAGAAACCCAGCTTCTTACTGTGCTTTGGAAAGTTCTCATCCAAGTGTTAGGGTTCTAAACATCACATCTTACTCTGCAGACATGCGTTTTGCAATACCACTTCAAAGTTTTAATCCCTGAACATTTGCTTTGGCTTCGGAAGTGAAATCAGGAGAAAACCTATTTATTGCCTTTGCATTATAGAAACCTCAAGTCATGGTGTCCTCTTCCCCCAAAACCAGCATTTCATTAAAACATTTCTAGACAGAACTTGTATAATCTGAAACATTCAAACATCTGCCTTCTCATAGATACTATCATCAGAGTTATTTACAGGGGGACAAATACCTTTCTTCACCCTCAATTTAAACTGGTTTAAGGTACCAGAAGAAGAAGATAAAAAGCATGTTTGACAAAAGCATGTTATCACCCACCCTCCCCTCCCCCCAAGAATCTCAGTCCTAACAAAGGATTCAATGCACATTACAATATGATCAGAAAAAAAGAAAAAAAACAACAAGAAAGATAAAAACAGCAAGAAGAAAAGGAAAGGACACAGCCTTAGAGGAATGAGACATTACCTTTGGAGCGCACGATGTAACACTGTTTCTGTAAATTTTACACAAAAATGGCAGAAATAAATTGTAATACATTTTCAGACAAAACTGAGTCTATGCTTTAATCAAATACAAGTTTCAAGTTAATCATTAATCAAGTCGTATGCAGAACAAGGATGCCTAAAAGAGGGCTCTAAATTTTCTTTAGAACACAAGGTACTTTGAAAACTAAAGTCAATATCTCCTTCAAAACAACAAGAAGCCTACAGACATAACCTGCTTGCATATACTGTTACAAAGACAAATAGAGGACAGAATCCTCCCACTCCCCTTTAAGTCCAGTAAAAGCTTTAGAACGTATGTGTCACTTTAAGCAAATGAATAAGTGGTATCAAAGGGTTTATTCATGTGCTTGCAGGTAAGTGTTCAAATGCTCTACTGAATCCAGCCCTAAGTATGTACTTCAGCAGATGGCACCTCACAGCTTCAGCATCATGGCTTACAAACTAGTGAAGTCAGCAAGTCTACAACTCCATACAGATCTTAATTAGCTGACATCTTCCTTGTATCACGAAGCTCTTCCAAAACTAGGGGAAAAGAGGTGTTCTCTTTAAAACAGCAATGCAGGTATTAGAGCACTCATGTTCAGAACTATAGAGAAACAAGCACAGTGCAGATGCAAGAAAAGATGACATATGCACCAGCTAACACCACACTTTTGCTCTGGTATAATTCTGAACAGTAGCAATGTTTTTAAAATGCATTATGAGTTGAGCTTCTCCATTTCTGTGTCTATGTCCCAGGCCCCTCAACTCCCTTCTCTCCCCTCCCTTCCCCCAATAAACTACTAGTTCTTAATCACGTCCCTGCATATTCGAGCACTGAAGTAATATGTTTGTTACTTATTACACATAAAAGCATCCTGTGAATGTCTTCACACAAGTTGTATGCCCTCACATAAGCTGTTGATCAAGCCAATGGGGCCTGCCTGCGTGATAAGGGCACATAGAACACTTTTGCTCAAGGATAATACAACCTCAGCCCCTTTCATTAGATGTTTGGAGATGTTTATCTTACTATTGACTGTTAAATATTTGCCTCAAAGGTTATTTCATTCACAATAAAAAAGAATAACTGCTGATTAGAAAAATACCTGTTTTGGGACACACACACACACAAAAAAAAAAGACTTAGAAATAAACCACTTTCACTAAGCTGGTAACAGAGATAATTTGTGAAGTCAAAACAAGAGAGTCCTCACAATTTCTTTCATCCTTCATTTAGCAGTGGTTAGTTTGTTTGAATTTAGTAACTAGGCATGGCACCACACATTCAAAACACTTTTAGAACATTAAAAAAAAAAGCTAGTTTTGAGCAAGAAAGCAGAGCTTGAGAGATACATTAAACCAACAACACCCTCAATACGGGAGGGCAGGGGTGTTTAATCTAGCAGTAATAGCAAAACAGCCTCAAGTTTTAAATAGCTTTCAAACAAGAGGCAAGAACTCCAAGCATCTGAACTGCTAAGGCACACAACCTAGGACTCCTCTTTAAGTTCCAATAAGGATGTATTCCTCACTAGACTATATGGCTAAACAAGAAGGCAATAAGTAAATGATGACACAAAACTTCCCAATGACAACAAGGAGGTTGGTTCCTTTATTTCCCTCCTATTTGTTTTCCTTGTGCTTCCTTCTGCACAGACACTTCTTTCTAGCAAGTGTAGCTTGACAGATTCTGTACGACAATGGAAGCAGAGTTAAGCCCCTGCAAGCATTTGCAGGATGAAAAGTCTCATGAATGTTCTAGCACTTTTATATACTCATTTTCACATGACATGCACTTGTTTTGTACAGCAGTTTTCCTTACTAGCAGGTTGGGTCTGGCATACATGAAGGAGTAATGATGAAGGGACAAGACATCACTATCAAATCAGGTGCAGAATATATTAGTGAGGAAGAACACTCCATCTCCCCAGCTTTAAATCAGGGACCATTAGATATACTTGTGCAATGCTCTAGCTGCACTCCCCCAGTAAGTAATAATTAATAATCTTTTTTTGGCAGCTGTTCAAAACAGATATTGGAGTAAATAGAAAAAGGAAGACTATTTGGAGTGGTTCCAAACAACCTCTACCCCCATCAGAGGGATTCTGTATCTGAGCTTCAAGATGGAAACATGACCATTAAAAGAAGACTAATACACTCCAGTGTTGTTTAGATCACTTGAATAACTGACGGCTCTAAAGTTCTTCACAGAAAAGACTGAAATTAAATTGAGGTGCTAGCTGAAAATCCAAACAGCCACTTTATAACCTGGTGCCTTACATCTATCTTTAACACAAGTCTGCAACAAAATGTTACACCCAGTCCCTCTGGGGTAAAGAGAACTGAAGTTCCACTATTTCACAAATTCAAACATTATACAGGGATGGTGTCTGTATTCTTTCTGCTGGATTTCATAAGATGCATTCCTTCAGACTAAGAACTATTTCTTAGACATGTGTGAATAGACTTGGCCTATTTAGTAATATGCATGCATGAAAAACATAACCCTTTCTGACATTCTCTTCTCAACTCAACTGTGCAAGTAAGGAAAAACAAGTGGGGAAGATTAGTTAATGAGCACTGAATACAGCACTTCTGAAATTGCAGGTGTGTGTATATATGTATATACACACACACACTTCTGACTCTTTATTCTACTTTTAACCTTGCCAGGTTCTACAAGTACTTGTACTTATGGTTATTCTTTTCACACTGGCCTCACTGAAGCTTCCTGACGATGCACTGTCTTTTCCATGCCCAGTTCTCTACCATTATCTTAAGCTCATTCATGTCAGAGAAATCCATAATCAAAGGAAGCTGATGATACTTTCAGATTAGCCAGATGCTTGTTCATGTTGATATTAGTTTGGAGCTTCTATTTCAAGGAAAACTGATCACTGTAGCTCAAATTTTAACATTTTTAGGCACTGCATAGTCGTGTTATGACCAGTTTGTTAGTGAAATCTGCCAGACAGCTATTCACTGTCTGGATTACTTTCTGTAAAGACTAGTTATTCCAAATGAAGGCTTTTCTGTGATAAGCAGAACTGTTAGTCAGAATTGTCGTTGTTATTTTAGCCCTACTTGGACAAATAGTTATAGAAAAGGAAATAACTGACTTGCACTCATCTGCTACAACAGACTGTGTGACACAGAAACACAGCTCTCAGCCTTGAAGTTACCTATAGAAAAAAATACAGAGGTCTACAGCAATTCAGATGGAGATGAGCTACCTCCCTTTCTATAAATCTAATCAATAAAGCTAAACACGTTCAAACCATTACCAAGATATCTAAAGGCTGCCACTGAAGACTGCCAGTTGTCAGGTTACACATTTGAAGAACAATTGTCCTAACACTGACCCATTGAATAACTGAGAAGCCTCTTGAGTTTGGAGAAACCCATTTTAATTTCAGCTTAAAGTATATCACTAAAGGAAGCAAAATAAAAAGAAAAGCTGTACAGATGACCAGCACACTCTCTAAAGTAATCAGACAAATGTCACCAAGCAAGACTAACTGCTTTAATGTAGTGCATCCTGAAGTTAATTCAGAAACTGCCTAGACAAAATCTTTAGTGGTGGTCTTGAAAGCCACTCTCCACGTTATGAAGCAGAAACCATGTTTCACCATTAAAAAAAACTCAACCCAATCTGTACAGAAAGACAGACTGTTGAACTATGTGTTCTACCATCCACCCCTGCCTATTTGTAAAATGAAATCAAACACGAACCTGACTTTGCAATTGATTAGATACATACACACATGCCTTTACCAGCAGCCTCAGTGGCTTCTATAACTATATAGATTCATACAGCAGAGGCTCAAGGTGGGATTCAGCTTAAATGCATAAACTTAGATATACTCAAGACATTCAAAAGTGAGGTAGACAGCTCAGCCTTTGAGCAGATCTAGGGAGAATGCTCATTTGCCATGACACTGAGCTGCCTTATTACATCTGCTTGGCTTCCAGCTGCTACCCCAGAAATGCAGGGTGTCTTGCAGATGCAACATCATATTTGCAAACCCTGTCTTGGGGTTCTCAACAATGTCTCAAAGAACATTAGATGTCTGCAGGCAGTAAAATAACAAAACCAGCATCCTCAGGGATACAGAAGTCTAGAACATGCTTTGAAGACCCAACAAGAGCCCACCTCAACCTCATCAGTTAGACTGGGAGTTCACTTGCTTGACTTTAGGGCATGCTGGTGCCATTTAAGTGTAACAGGCTATCCAAGATATGGGGCAGACAAGACTCAGAGCTTTCAAACATCCACACCTTCCTTTCCCAGCAGCTGAAAGCCAAGTAGAACACCAGGACCTTAAAAACCAGCTTTAGATTCCTACAGGCAGCTGAGCTGAATCTAGCTTCCACAGAGATGATTATGTTTAGGAACCTTAATCTGCCTGAATTCCCACCAAAGTAGCACTTTCTCTTTAAAGATATTATATGCAAAAGCAGAAATTTGGAAGAAATCTGCATCTTTGGAATAGTTCTTTATTTGCTGAAAGCACCCTTAAACCCCATTCATTTTACTGTCCCCTATACATTATAATTTAGCATTCAATACAACCTGAGGTTGTTTTGAGTTGTGAGGAGAGACAAGGTGTTTGTTAAATCTAAATCGAACAAGTAAGCTGAGTCTAGTGAGCATAAAGGGAGAGAAGGCAGCTTCTGAATCAAATGCAGGGAAGAAAAGAAACTTTAGAGCCCTCAGATGACAGCTTCTTGACGGATGTGACATTACTCAGTTTGAATGTATACTGTTCAGATAAGCTTAAAAATGGAAAATTATGACAAGAGAACCAAAAGACAAGTCATTAAGTAGAAAACAGTCAATCAGTTTCTTTCAGAGAGTTTATTAAACCCCAGTGTTTTTAATATATGGACACTTTTCCACATGAGTGTGCATATATAACCTTTCAGACTTACTGTAAGGAAGCACAACATCTCAAGTTTGGCTTGAAGGTAAAAGGAAACGAGTTTTTGACACCATTTTGTCTCTATGGAAAGTCAGAACAGTGGTAGCTGTGAAAGACTTCCACCTAGGTTCCCATTCATTTTCCATTTTTAGGGCATTCTTTAGGAAGAGACCTTAAAAATGTCTCTTATCTGAACTTCAGCATACTAAAAGATCTTTTTTCAGGCAAAGAAAGAAAGATTCTTGAGGATAATTTACTCCTTTACTGAAGACAGGGAAGCGCCATTCATTCTTATCCCCCAAGAAAGATGGCAAAGAAACGAAACCCCCACTTTTCCTAGTCATAACTAACTACCCTGAAATTCACTTATGAAAACACCAGTGGTTATTTCACAAAGTTCTTCTCAGCACAAGCCCAAAGTTATAACCCAGATCTTTCCAAACACAAACTGTTAAATACTAAGAGAAGGCAGTTTTATAAAGGGAGTTAACAGGGGAGGAATCATCACATGACAAATATCAGGTTTAAAGAGACTTAATGTTGAATCCAGGATATAACTACCTTCCCCTGAAGGCTCTGACATGTCAGATGTGAGTGTTTATTGATGGTAAAATCATGCATTTTCTACAGTATAACAGAATATGGCTACACACTGGAATGGATTTTAGGCTAATGAAGGAAAAAAATCTGATTATTGGCACATAATTTTACACAGTGTTGCTATCAAACTAGTTGGTGTAGGCACAAGTAAAAAGAACTATGCAGCAGTGGAGAAGAAAAGCAAGTCAGGAACAAACACTCCAAAAGTAATTTAAAAAAAAAAAAAAGAAATATCAATGAACAATTCAAAAGCAATAAAACAAAACCCCAAATGATCCTCCCCACCACTACATCATAAAGAATCAGAGTTTAAAGAGCACATGCAAAACCATACAAATCACCTCCAGATCTCTTCCAGAAAAAGCTCAAGGTTGGAATTTGCAGATAATCTGTTAAGATTTGGTTGGTCCACACAGAAAGCCAAAGAATCTATTTACTGGACATTAAGAATTCAACGCATGAGCTGTGTTTTTAGGGTTAAAAAAAAAATAGCAATGAAAAACATCCATGTAGTATCAAGCTTCTAATTCAAATCAATGCCACAAGCAAATTCTGGTTAACCTAAGGTTTCCTATTCCAGTACCCACTCACCCTTGGTTAAAAAAAATCAGGCAGATAACATGGTTACAGAGAATTTAGCAATACCATCTTTCTCATGAACAGCGCTTCTCTGTTTAAGAAAAGCTCAACTCTCGTATTCCATCTACTCACATGAAAAATTGGGAACCATTGGTATGTTTCCCTCGGTTTGCCATTGACAAAAGGAACGCTCTGTCATGTTTGAGAATAAAGTTTTCATCTGTTTGAAGAAAAAACATGTTTGTCAGATTTGGGTTTTTTTTCCCCACCCCCCTTCCCGAAGAGACAAGTCGAGTTTTCTTAGTGACTTATGGCTGCTACGAGGAGAAATGCTGCTGCTGCTGCTGAGGAAACATCAACATGTTGGAAACAACAAAAAGCAAGTTGAAACGAGCCTCTCAAAAGTTACAGCAGAAGGCAGTTGAGACAGAAAGCATTCTTTCTGAAGGAAAGGTTCAGGAACAGTGCAAACGTTTCTAATAAAGACATTGCAAAGTCATCCTTAGTGTCTTTGACAGACATTAGATTAGACATTACAAACTTGGATTTAAACCCCAGCATTTTCTGAGTGAGAACAAAGCTGGCAAATCCAACACAGACATCCTATAACAGGACTTCACATCAATGGTCCTGTTATTTACATAGCACAAACTTCAGGTAGAAAGATCTGGAGAAAAAGCCATTTCCCTGGTATGGCCCATTAAAAGATAAACCACCTATCCATTCCATACTGGAAAACTCAAAACACACAAGGGGAGGGGGAAAAAAAACCCCTAGATACCCGAATGAGAATCTGAAGAACAAACTCCCCTCCTGCAACTTGAGTATAAAGCCAATTAAGACTAAACTAAACATGCATTTTATATTCCAGTGAATTAAGAGGACTTATGGTTATAGAGCATAACCTAAAACCAGATCCTCTAATGTCTGCTCTTCTGGTTTCTTCATTAAGGGCAAATCGTGCCTGACAAACCTGGTGGCCTGCCACAAGGTGGTTACAAAGCTGGTGGTAAAGGGGAGAGAGACTGATGTCATCTACCTGGACTTGTGGCAAAGCATTTGACACTGTCCCACGTGACATCCTTGTGTCTAAATTGGAGACACGTGGATTCACCAGGTGGATCACTCAGGGGATGCAGAATTGGCTGGATGGTCACATTCAAAGGGTTGTAGTTACTGGCTCCTTGTCCAAGAGGGAAGGAGTGGTGAATGGTGTTCCTCAGAGCTCAGTGTTGGGACCACTGTTGTTTTAACTCTTTGTCAGCAACATGGACAGTGGGATTGGGTGCACCTCCAGCATGCTGTGTGGTGCAGTGGATATGTTGGGAAGAGATGCCATCCAGAGGTACTTTGACAGGCTTGAGGTGAAACATCATGAAGTTCAACAAGGCCAAGTGCAAAGTCCTGCATGTGGGCTGGGGCAATCCCAAGCACAAATACGGGCTGGGCAATGGGTGGATGGAGGGCATCCCTGCACAGGAGGACTTGGGGATGGATGAAAAACCAAGCATGAGCCAGCAATGTGCACCTGCAGAAAGCCAACTGTATCTTGGACTGCATCAAAAGCAGCATGGCCAACAGGTCATGGGAAGGGATATTCCTCCTCTACTTTGCTCTCCTGAGAGCCTGCCTGCAGAGCTGTGTTCAGCTCGGAGGTCCCCAATGTCAGAAAGATGTTGATCTTTTGAACTAAGTCCAGAGGAGGGCTGTGGAGATTATCAGAGGGCTGGAGCCTCCTGTGAAGACACATTGACAGAACTGGGGTTGTTTAGCCTGGAAATGAGAAGGCTCTGGGAAGACCTTATAGCAGCCTCCCAGTACTTAAAGAGATCTACAAGTAAGCTTAGGAGGGACTTTTTACAAGGGCACATAGTGACAGGACAAAAGGTAATGGCTTTAAACTGACAGAGGGGAGACTGATATGATATGTGAGGAGGAAGTTGTTCCCTGGGAAGGGTCTGAGGGAGGTGAGGGTGAGGGAGCCCTGGCACAGGTTGCCCAGAGGTTGTGGCTGCCTCATCCCTGGGAGTGTTCAAGGGCAGGTTGGATGGGACTTGGAGCAACCTAGGCTAGTGGAAGGCGGCCCTGCCCACGGCTGGGGGGTTGGAACATGATGAGCTTTAAGATCCCTTCTAACCCAAATCATTCTATGATTCTAAAATTTGTTTTTCAAAGCTTAAAATAGTTATTTGAGTGTATAAAGCCATTAATTTTAAGACAACATATCAAACCATAATGCTGCATGTTTACCACTCACTGCCTTTAGAGACAAACCTTAGTAACTTCACAGCAAATGGATGTATTCAAGTTCTTTTAGACTAGAAGTTGTAATGCTCTAACATCAATCCATGTATCCATTTAAGACAAACTTAATGGCATGCACTCAACCACACAGAGCTACTTGCAGAACATACAGAATCAGGGGCCGTTAAATAAATACCTACAGTGCCTTATTAGCACTTGAATACCACAGTAACTACATGGCTTTTGGCAAGAAAGAATTGCATGTCTTTAAGCAAATACTTTATAAAACTCACCCTTTTTCCTTTCAACAGATTTTAAAATAGGAGGTAAATGTACATTTATTTAGAGGAGTTATTTCACTGGCAAAGAACTTGCAGCATATAAACAAAGTAAAACACTTCTAGAAGCAAACACTAAAGCATTACAAACCTTGAAGAGGGAAGGGGAGGAAAAGGGACATTAACAAAAGAAGAAATAACTGTTTAGATCTGGGAATGATGGCAGTATTTTCTCAGAGTAAGTCATTAACCCTCAGAAAGGTTAGACACAGAACTCTCCATTTCTCCGAGCAACACAGATACCCATCTACAAACGGACGTACCAGTTGTCTATATATTTACTAGGGAGGGTACAAGGGAACAGAGTTTGAATTCGTGTTACTGAGCTTTTGTCTCTTACCTTTTCATTTTGCAAAAGACCACATTCTCTATAAACAAAAGAATATGTTGACAGTTTTAGGCAGGAAGATAGGAGTTTATTCATGAATAAAGTTGCCTAACCTCCATGCTGAAAGTCACGTTTAACCAATAATGTTAGCCTTAATTCATTCTCAGTTAAAGTTTAATATTAAAGTAATTATCTGAAAGTCATGCATCTCAAAAGAATTACCATGCAACATTAGTTTCATGCAAAAGGTGATCTATAAGTAGACCTGCTTTCATTAAATAACTTGGGAATCAGGACTTGTTTAACTCAGAACTGAATGAAGAATCCACAAAGATGTATTTCCTCTTACCTTTAAAATAGCCACCATAAATAGATTCACCTCCTTTGCCATTACCTACATGTTAAAAAAGCATTAATTACACCTTTTTTTTCTTTTATGAAGCGAGCTATACATAACATTTCACCAGTGTATAACAAACCAGAATACTCTGGCCAGTTACTAGCATCTGAGAGTATAAGCTCCTTAATTAAAAGCCATAGCTGTGCCTTATCCCGTTGATACTCCAAACACTGAGAATAGAGACTGCCTTAGTGCTTCTGAACACTAGAAAGTCTGAAGCAGGGCTCCCAAGGCTAATCCTCACTGGCATTTGCTTAAGCAACAGTAGACAGCAAAACAACAGCCAGCAAAAAAAACCTGAAACCAAGACAACAGTAGGAACGACCAAGAATATTGGTCAAGGGGAAATATTGACAAGGGGTGATGGGATGAAGCTGGAATACAAAAAGTTTCATTTAAATATAAGGAAAAACTATTTTACTGTGAGGGTGAGGGAGCCCTGGCCCAGGCTGCCCAGAGGGGGTGTGGAGGCTCCTTCCTTGGAGGGCTTCAAGACCCATCTGGACGTGTTGCTATCTAGATGAACTTGCTTCTGCAGGGGGGTTGGACTGGATGATCTCTAAAGGTCCCTTCCAACCCTACCATTCTATGATTCTATGATTGCCTGGTTCAAAGCTAGGATGGGATCAGAAAGCAGCTAGCATCCTTTCTTTTACTTCCCTCTAGAAACAACATATTCCCTCACCACACTCATTTTATCAGGTAAAAGACTTCAAGACAAGAAGAAAATCATCTACATTTTGGTAAGAACGGGTATTTCAGAGAAGGACAACAGGCTAAACCATTACATTGCACACATACTGTAAGGAAGGAAACAAACACTCTGAGAAATCTCCTTTTAGAGACTTATCTATTAAACCCTTTGAGCATGTTTATCATTACTTTTAAACTCCAAACAGTTATGGCCCTGTATCAACAGAGCATTACTGGTGTTGCCTCTACTGCACACAAAAGCAGAAAGCAGTTAATACTACCATTTGGATCTGATTTGTTTTAACATGACAGGCACTATCACTCCAGTGAGGGTGGCTTTCTTCTTCTTTAAGACTCTTCTCTAACAAATATTTACTTAGTTGAAACATTTCAGAGCTTCAAAAAAAAAAATTAACAAAGTAATAGGTGACCTATACTACACTTGCACAGCAAATGAAATACTCTTATGGCATTGTTAAAGACTTCCATGGCGTTTTCTAAAGCTGCATTATAATCACATCAGTTACAACATTCCTGTTCAAACATTTCAAGAGTGGATTTTACCTTCGCTGAAGTCCCCACCCTGAATCATGAAGTTTTTAACCACACGATGGAAGGTGGTGCCTTTGTAACACAGCTTCTTTCCAGTTGTTTTGCCAATTCCTTTTTCACCTGCAAGAAGGTTAAAACACAAAAGAATCTACAGATTGTCAATGAATAAATTCCAAGGGTTTCCCTTCCATAGTGCTAATGGTTACAAGACAGTCACCAGAATAGCACAACTTTAAGAGATAGCAGTCTTACCTGTTGCCCTTTCACTGCCTGTTAATGGAGTAAGGGATCTCTTTTAAGGAGATTTCAAGTGACAATTAGGTTTCTTCTGAAAAAAATTCCTCCTCTCACAAGAAGGGTATTTACTACAAATCCACCAGGGACAATTTATAAGAGCACAAGAGTTTCTGATAATGATGGCTTCACTGTTTTCTGTGGTTATAGCTACACTACTACATTAGTCAAAGCTTACACTGGAGTCCTTTTCAAACCACTGGATGTGCCAGGATGAAAATCTGAGCTCAGAACAGTTTCAGTGTGATGCACTCTTGGAAAAGTGGAGTTGAGCTACTCCAAGCACGAGTCATATCTTCATAATCCACACAGAGTGTCAGGCCAACCTGCTCAGCATCCACCCTCACCAACTCAGAAATGACAGCAAGTTTCATACAGAACAGACTGACACATCAGGAGAACAGAGCTGTACATACAACCACCACTGCAAGACAGACTAAAGGAAGTACATGGTTATCAACCAGAACTCCCAGGTCTCTCTCTCCTGGAGCTGCTCTCCAGCAGGTCACCCCCAGCCTGCCCTGGTGCAGGGGTCTGTTCATCCCCAGGTGCAAGATTCTGTACTTACCCTTGTTGAATCTCATGAGGTTCAACAAGTTTATCCAAGGTTATCCAAAGTTATTTATTACAGAGACTGGCGTGCCTCCATTCCCCTCCAAACATGCTTCTCTTTGCTACAGCGTTGGAAGCCCCACAGCAGTCAATATCAAGGATTATCTGCCTAAATTTCTGGTCATGTTTTAGCACGTCCCTCAGGCTGTGGATAATCCCCTTACAGAATGGCTGCACTTGACCATGTAATTGAGCTGATACATTAAGGCAAGAGGTGACTTTTACACCATAGCCAGAAGTTGTAGTCTGGTTTTTTTGCTCTCCTTAACAGTCTCACCAAGACAGCATTGTCCCATCATCATAAATGCTAATGCTTGTGACTTTCCCTTCCTTTCATGAACAATAAACTGTGGGCAAAAAAAATCACAACTCAACTACACACTTCAGACAACACACTTGAGTTGCTGACCAAATGGCAGAGGGTTAACTTCCTGCACTATGTCACTCTGATACCTGAAGCTCCCTACACTCAAATGTTTTTCCACAACAGCCAGTACAAAGCCTAGGGGCTAGGCTGCTTTTCTTGTTTGTGGCCAAATTCTAGCCTTGTGCTTTTTGCCCTAAATACGCCCAGGTTTTGTCTAAGAAAGAAAAAAACGTCTTTGAGCCCAATCGATTTGCACCCTTCCTGCCTAAGCAGCTCTTTCCATCTTCTGCAATCACTTGGCAAGTGGATGGGAGTCTAGTGATTAAGATAGATTAACCCATTAGCAGGGAAAGACATAACAGGAGGGCCTTTCTGAAAGTGCTCTTCTCTCCCTTTGGCCAACTCAAGTTGAGATATTTTGAACCAAGGGCCCGGTAGTAGTCCCAGTTGGAGATTATGAAAAAGGAAGCTCCTGACAATGTGCCAAAGAGCAGATGGGCTCGTGCTTATTCAAGAGGTGGACTGACTGAAGGACCTGAAAGTGCCAGTTTGCAAGACCAGATGTTTTAGTTTAAATGCAAGGAGCCTCTGTCAGGGCAGACAGCATTCTTTCACAGCAGCCAGGTCTATTTCTGTCAACAATGTCAGACTGCAGGAAGGCAGCCAGAATTACCCTGTCCTTCTCCATCTGTTTTGACAAAGACATGCTGGCTTGCCTCATAGATACTATACTTCAAACAAGCTCCTATTTTTCTCTGGTAGCTATACCATTCTTCGCCATTCTTGGTTTATCCTTGTTTCTTTAATAAGCATAAGTGATTTAAAAACAACCAGAAAGAGTGAGCATCACCACACAGACCTCAAAAAACAAAGAGATATCACACTTTCAACAAGTTCATAGCATCACAAAGGTCTTTTAAATCTTCAGAGGTTATCTAGAATGCATCATATTCCGGGATTTGAGCTCTTTAAGAAGTTAATGCATGAGGATATCAACAAAACCGTTCCACGTGATCAGTTAGCTAAAAGCTGTTCACTAAAGCCAGATGTGAAAACGCTGCCTGGAAAGTCCTGCTGGAGTGTTTTATCTGTTTGGAAAGGGTTGCCACTATACTGTGCAGTGATATTAATACATAACATCCCTCCTGGTAAATCCTCAGGAATTGTTTGCTTTGACCACATTTGCATAGCTTGAGTGATCAATAATTCCACCACAGTCCCAGCCTTGTCAATCATTTCCATTTACAGGAACTCCATATTAGGGAAGAAAACCCTGAAGTTTTCATTCCATGAACTCAGTTTCCCATTCTGTAATCATGCATTATCTCCAGCACTCTAACTCAAGCACAGTGACAGAATCCTATGTGTTTTTCAAACCTTCCTCAGCGCTAAACAAGTCTCAGCCTTGTTTTCACAAGGAGAAAAGTGATCAGCATTGTTCTTATGCACCTGGTTTATAACTGCACAAACAAATAGTACTTAATAAGAAACAGCACAATCCTTTAATGTAAGCATGTTACTCACCTGAGCACAAGCAAAGGAAGTTTTTGCAAGTCTTCGGACATATGTCTGAGAAGAGCTGAAACATAATTCGACCAACTAGAAGACAGAACAATAATTGACAGTTTTATAACTCCTTATAAGAAGAAAATTTGCATAGACACAAACCTGCATGTTTTGAACAGATCATTTTCTGTGGCTAAGTTGTTTTCTTATTCTGTTTAATAAAGTATCTCATATATGCATATAAAAGCAAGTGCCAGCAAAGGACAATCCTATAATCGTATAGAAAAGATAAAGTGCTCTAATTACAACTTCCTTATTAAAAATCCTAAGCATTCCATTTTGATTTGAACCTGGAAAGCCAAACTGAGTTACTAAAATAGTTTACCCTGTCAATTCATTTTAGTTTCGAAGAAGATTTGCCAAAGATACAGTTTTTATTTCACCCCCAAGTACCACGTTTGTATAAATACATTAATAATGCCATTTCCACAGTTTTACCTGTGATCATTACCTAACAACTGACTTCCTTCCATGCTGTGTTAAGGGTTACAGACACATTGCCACTCTTGGCCTGAAATCCTTGTATTTGAAAAAACACTAGTTAAAATAGATGAACCAAATCTGCAAGATTTGGTGGGTAGAACAATACTAGCAATTTCAGGGCTAATGCTCTACTTCTATGAGCCAAATACCACTCTATGCCAAGTGAGCAGTGTAGTTCTCACTCTCCCTACAGCTGCTTCCATGCTATTAGTAGTAGTTACTTCATGTACCTTGGAAAGCTATCACACTGCTGCTGAAGAGAGGCTTAAAGCTCTTTCAGAATTGATTCTCATTTTCTATTGTATTTTCCAAGATACTGGCTTGTATATAATAGAATCATAGAATGGCAGGGTTGGAAGGGACCTCTAGAGATCATCCAGTCCAACTCCACTGCAGAAGCAGGTTCACCTATATCAGGTCACATAAAAACATGTCCAGGTGGGTCTTGAAGACCTCCAAGGAAGGAGAATTCACAACCCCTCTGGGAAGCCTGTTCCACTAAAGAATAAAAACCCCCTAAAATGCCTAAATAGATATAATTAGTAAAGAAAAAAAATAAAGTCTTTATAGGTTGTGAAACAAGCCATAAAAGCCACGTTGTTGGTCAGCTTGGCAAAACCAGTGACGAATTGTCAATGAGCACTCCCCTCTAGTGGTGTACACTGGTAAGACTTTAAAGAGAACTAAAAGGAAATTTCCAGGAATTCTATTTTCTTTCCCTTAAAGGGGAAAAAAAAAGGGAGAGAAATTGAAGTTCAAAATGTATTTTATTCAATACTTCACCATCAAGAACAATTCTGAGAGGCTGCCAAGAAATCAAGTTCAATTTTAAGTCTCGGTCCAAACATTTGCAACAAGGTGAATTGCTGATTCAAAAAGAGGAGAAATAAAGTAACCTCCAGACTGCCTGTATTTTGGTACTTTTATCTGTAGATTCAAGGTGCTTTCAGTTGCTGAAATGTCTGCATTTCACTAACTGCAGTAAGAACGTTCACTGAGTGTTTGGAAGGAAAATGAATAGGGTCAGTCTCTAAAGAAGAAGGAAATAGGAAATATTCAAAGCCCTCTTGTGAAACATCGGTAGGTAACTACCATTATGAAAAGCCAGCTATTTAGAAAGGAAGAAACCATTACAGGCTATAAGGACTGAAAATTCATACACAGAATACAATAGACAGGATGGTTTTGTGAAAGTTATCACTTTTCATGATAAGACCAGTAATTCAGGAGAGCAGAAAACCAACTCCTCTGCTTGCAAGAGTGCTGAACAGCAACAGCTTTAGAAGGGCAAGTACCTACTGCCTATCACTATGTAAAATAACACATGATGCCTTTCAGACAAAAAGCTGTCACTATCTATCTCCATTGTACTTGAAGGAATACAGACCAGCTGCTGCTGTACCGAGGTGACAGCTACCAAATAAATCATAGGTGTGACTGTCTCTGGCCTCCAGAAGGGACTCAGGCATAAATTGCAGAAGCCTTCTGGTTGCAAGTCCCTGTCCTACATATTCAACCCCACCACATTTAGCAGCAGACACTGTCACTTCTGTTTTCCAGCGGGAGACTGTCAGCTTAAGTTCTTGAAGATGTCAAGATCAGAACGTGGAGAAAGATGTTCACAACTAAGGTATCAGGATTTCAACACTATGTGAGGGAGCAGTGGAACAGGCTGCCCAGAGGGGCTGTGGAGGGTCCTTCCTTGGAGGTCTTCAAGACCAACCTCGACATGCTCCTATGCGACCTGATCTAGGTGAACCTGCTTCTGCAGGGGGGTTGGGCTAGATGATGTCTGGAGGTCCCTTCCAACCCTACCATTCTGTGATTCTATGATACTGCACTAGTAGTCAATAACATCTGCTAGTTTCTTGTGCCTTTCAACTCCTACAAACTGTTTGTAACACAAATATCCAACATCAAAAATCTATACATTCAGTCTAAAAGGATGACTCTCCTCCATATAACCTGAAGTACTGCTTACATAGTTTTTTATACACACACACATATACACTGCAATATAAAATGTTCCTGTGTTCTTATAAGACACAGGCCACATACTGTGTGTCCATCTGGTGGGTTACTGTTTGTATTTTACCTAAACTGCACTAATACCAGTATCACTCAAAGGTTGTATTTTCCACTGACTGTCAATTAAATGTGCCAGAGGAAGATCAAACCCATTTTCACACCCTGTTCAAATACATACATATGAAACAACAACTGATCATCAAGTAAAGTCTGCACAATTCAAGAAAGCGGAAGGCACAATGACCAGACACAGTCCCATTTCAGAACTCTGTTTTCAAATTGAAAGAGAAAAACTTCTTTTGTTTGGTTTTGACCCCTTGATTAATTCACCAGCTGAGGAAGAATGAGTACTTGGTTCAAATTAAGTGGTAAAAAGTCAGAGTAGGAATGTCCATGCTGTAATGTAACAGGGGTTCCAAGCAAAATTTACTAAAATGACTGTTTATTTCAAATGATTATCCACTGATTTCCTTCAGCTTAGCTGCTTCACTTCTCAGAAACAACCTCAGAAGCCAAACACATTCTGCTTAAATCTATTTTTCCACACAAGACAAACTGTTTTGCTAGATTATGTCATGTTTAGGCCATAAGAGGTGTCAAATTTAGGTAGACACCCCCCAAAATAAACCTAGTTATTCAAAACTAAGTATCTTGGGTTTGTCTTTTCTCAGTTTCTTAAAGTAAGAAGCCACTGCAGCACTTTTCCCAGTAAAAATGCTGCTGAAGAAGAAAACAGGGATTATAACCTTTAAGAGTGATGCCCATCCCTTACAGACCAAGCCATCTGCCAGAGACCCAAAGTCTTAGCTGCATAGACATACAAGTTTAAATATAATAGTCATTTTAGTCAGCTGTTCATTTTATTAATGTACTTTTCCTTCACTTTGGGAGCATTAAATCATCTAACATGTTAAAAGACTGCTTTAAATTAGAAATGTGGCCAGAGCTTACAGAAAAATGAAAGCTTACTGTGGAAAAAACCTGATTTCATTGCACACAGTTAAAACAAAAGATGTCCCAGTTCCCCTGTGAACATTCCCTGAGAACTGATATCGTCTTGCCACATTAACACTTTGTTACTGCTTCCACATCCTCCCTCACACTGTTTGCAAGGAAAACCTCCATAAACTTATTTCCCCAGCTCTCTACCAAGCCCTGTCCTCCACAAATACTCCTTGAAGCTTGCCATTCCAATCTTCCATGGCAAACACGTTTCAGTACTGCATGTAACACATGCACTGTCTTCAGTTTCACAGAGATATGCAAGTGAGAGGCTACATCTGGTCTGCTCTTAGTAGCAGAGGCTGATCGGTTTCGCCATTTATTAACCCAATTTGCTCTAGATGTCAAGGTAAGTCTTCAAGGTATGTGATTCTACACTGACAACAGCAATTCCATATGATGAGTGAATTGGAATTGTTATTAAACTAGCTCCCCTTAAATTTGTCTGTATCCTACCTCCCTTAGGCCCTTTAAGAAGGCTTCCTAATACATATATATGCCCCCTTGGCTCCTCTTGTACCACACTCAGCTGGACAGTGGGTCAGTTCACACCCAGAGTCAAAGTGTTCATCTATCTTCTGCCAGTCTAAAACTTCTTACTCTCAAAAGGCTAAAAGTTAATAAGAATCCAGGTGAGAACAGTTTCTATCTTCAGGAAGGGTAACAAGGACTTTCGTGGTGGAGCTTATTTCACACAAGTTTATAGCAGCTGAAATCCCAAACTACACCAAACTTTAGGGGAAAGTGTGTAGAAGAGAAGCAATAGAAGAACAGAGTGATTGATAAAGGTTGGGACATACCACGGGAAGGAAAGAAACTGAAGTGGAGACAAAAAGTGAGCCAGGGGTCAAGAAATAGCAAAAGGCAGGAGGGGGGAAGGAGAAAAGGTAAGAAAAAAGGATGAGAAGGAAAATTCTTCTGTAAGGAAAATGAAGCCAAAAAAGAGTGAATTTAACATACTTGATGATGGATTAGGCTAGTCAGGGGGGTGAGGAGGGGAAATGTGTGAAAAACAATATCTTAGATGGCCACATGAACTGCTACAGCAGCAGACGACGTGGGCGATATCCGCATCAGACATCTGTTCAATTACCACAGTACCTGAAAGACTGCAGCTCCACGCAGATTTTGCACCACAGACTACAGCCAGACTCATTGAAATAAGCATCTGCTGCCATCCCGAAACTGTTGGAACACTGTAAGCAGTTTATTCCCATGTGCACACTATATGCATCCAATTCCATTGGTAGGGGAGGGACCCAAAAAGAAAGGAGAGATGCTGTCTGTGCTAGGATCCAAATAAATGCTTACTCCAGATTTATCCTCCCTTTGATCTTTAAAGATGAGGAACTACAATGTGCATTCCCATAAAAAAATACTTCACAGACAACTCATTAAAAGCCTAAGTTTAGACTTAAAAAAGCCCTGACACACAGCCTACAAAGTTTGCCCTGCTGCAAGAGGCATGTACAAGTAGGCATCAAGTTTTAATTTTAGCTACAGGATCTTGGAATAAAACATGAAGAGAAAAGCTGTAATAAAGCTTCTGAAAGCAAATCTATAATATTCAGTCCTGGAGTTTCTAAGGGACTTAAAAACTGATTCAAACTCTGCAGTGCCCTCCCCTGTCACGCACACAGGACCTTTTGCTGCTCCCTCTCATCTCGTCTGTGCACTGCTCTCCTTTTTAATTGCTACAGGTATCTTGACACACATTACATAAGCACAGCCTGCAAGGGGAAAGCTGAAGAGTTAGCAGCTGCACAGGGGAACGTTTTCAGGCCCAAAGCAAACTGCACTGTTAAAAAGGACACAGCTTTGTATTCTGCAGGCAGAGAGATGACTCCAGGCACGTCTTATTCTCTGCATCTTGTGGAGAGATGTTATTCAGTTTTTCAGCATACACAGGTTGAGGCCAATGTCTTATTTCCTGGCTATCAACAAAATGCAGGATTGTTCCTTTTCACAGACTCTTAACAGCTGGAAGGGACCTGGAAAGATCATCTAATCCAACCCCCCTGCCAGAGCAGGACCACCTAGAGTAGGGCACACAGGAACTCATCCAGTTGGGCTTGGAATGTCTCCAGAGAAGGAGCCTCCACAGCCCATCTGGGCAGCCCCTGCCAGTGCCCCCTCACCTCAACAGGGAAGAAGTTTTTCCTTGTGTTTCTTTGGAACCTCTTCTGTTCCAGCTTGTCCCCATTGCCCCTTGTCCGATCATTGGCCATCAGTTGAGAACAGCCTGGCTCCAGCCTCCTCACACTCACCCTTTATGTATTTGTAAACATGAATGAGGTCACCCTTCAGTCTCCTCACCCAGACTGAGTTCTTGCATTCCAGTCAAAGCAGCACAGTGTTAAGTTTGAAATCTGCTGGCAGTTTGAAAGTTAACATTAAAACCTCACTAGTATCAGGAGTAGAGTACACCTCTCAAGAGTTAGCACTTCATGTCATCTGGAAGCACTGCTTTATCATTCACACTTGATTCAGCTTTTGAAGGTCATCTTACAGCTAAAAGAGCAACGTTCAAGCTTTTTAAATAGAAGCTTAAATCCTGAGATATAGCTGCACAGTGAATTAATAAACAGACACTAGAATAAAGCAGTATAATCAGATTATGCACAAGTTCCCACGCCAACATTCTACAGATTGGCACGTTTTCCTGCAAAAATACAAGTCATTAGTCTGGTGAAAGAAGAATAGCAGGGCTCTGAATTGGATACACAGCTGTGAGATTCCTGTTTCTTTACAGAGAAAATAAATAGAGACAGTTACGAACAGAGCCAAAGCCCCCAGTCTACTCCAGGTAACTAAAGCTCTGCACCAGCAAGAACACTAATGCTGCAATTCCTCTCTGACACCACAATCAGTCATCAAACCCAAGTAGATGTGAGGGAAAACAAGGTAATCCACTCTCTCGTGATGCACTGTACAAGGCTGAGGAGGGGACAAGGCAGGCAACAAGAGGTGTTATGAAATAGAAGCAGGAACGTGCACATAAAGAAAGAGCAGAGGAAAACAGTGCAGGGAGAGATTCTTCAAATGAAGAGTCACAGCAAAAACTCCAAAGACTAAAAGCAAATGAGATGAAGAATGAATTGTCTTTGCTATAAACCAAGCCCATCTCACTACCATCCCTAAACTGGAAACCTGCCTAACCTACAATGTTTTAAGTCATCTGATCTCATAGTAAACCTGAACTTAAAGCAACAGAAAAAAAAAATGCTGCAACTCCAATTCACAGGAACATTTTCATTACTTCAAGTGAAGTATTCAGAAAACTACCATTAATTAAAATAACTCAAGCAGGAGCTACAATAGCAACAGATTTATACATATGACCTATCAGGTCACTGAAGTTCGACCTGAATCTTGCCTTTGAAATTCTGGTGAAGTAAGAAGCAAGTCAGCGGGGAGTTACAGTTACATCTGACAGCAACTGGAACTTGAAAACGCAGATACATAAACTCTTACTTCAAAGGCTTTCACAGAAACACTGGGGCGGAAAATGAAAGTGAAAGCGTAATGAAAGCCATCACATTTATTCATTTTCTGAGACACGAGTAGTAGCAATAGGAAGCACCCTAGGAGTACATGTGAAACAACTAATATGCACCGAGGAATTCATGCTCAAAAAGATGGGGAGGCAAATCCACACGACCCTTTTTACAGAGTGGGGGCAAAAAAGGAAGAGGGAATCAAGTAGATATGCCAGGATTAAAGCTCAGTCTGTCACTCATGGGCCATTAAACTCTTATTTTCCTCAACAGAAATGACAGGATTGGTTTTAATTATTATGTTTTAAAAGAGGCCAGCCGGTGAAATAGTCTCTGCTTCTATTGTCAATTCTTCATTTGCGTTCACAAGACTCGTTTCGGCCAAGTGAAGGAAAGATTTGGACCAGATGACCTCCTGAGGCCCCTTCCAACTTTTAATGATGATTAAAAGCACTTCTAGGAGTGCCCCCCCCATTTTCCTCACAACCTGCCCCAGTTTTCCACCCTGTATAGAGTTTTAAAGGCATAACACAAGGCAGAGAGCCCTTCTAATAAGAGAACCCTTTACATCTTCACAAGTGTTACTTTCTGAACCTCTTCTCTCCACCTATGCCAATACAAATCAATCGCAAGAAAGATTACGAAGCACCCAGTGCATCCCCAGNCCCGCCGCGCCGGAGGGGGCTGCGGCTGCGTTGAAAACCGGCGGCGGGGGGAATTCACCCCGAAGCGAATCTGTTCCTCTCGCGAAACAGCCGATATGGGAAGGATGGAGGAGGAGGAGGANGTAAACATCAGAAGTTACTACAAACTAAACCCCCCAAAAATAACACGCCAATAACTCAACTCACGGCTAACGGCTCGATTTCTAGGGCAAAAGAAAAAACCAACACACAANCAAAGCCCCATCAGCGCTGCCCGCTCTGCTCATCCCCTCCGCCGGGCAACGGGCGGCAGCGACCGCAGCCTTACCTGGCAGCCCCGGCGCTTTGTTCCTTCTCCGAGCCGCAGCCCCCANAACGGCAAACACAACCACTTGAGAGGAGCGTTTGGTGCCACGGACACGAGCCTTACCTGGCTCTCGGTTGATTTCTATCTCGAAGAAGCACTGGGGTCGGTCCTGGACCCCCATGGCCGTGGGCAGCCCCCTCGCCACCTGGACACAAAGAAGAGTCGCCCCGGGGCTGAGCCGCGCACCGCCGCTTCCCCCNACTCCTCAACCCCCCACTAACCCCACCCGTCCCCGCCGGGAGGTTCAACAAGCCCCGAGCGCCATTAAGCGACGGACTCAATGGCCCGTCCTCCCCGCCCCGCTCCGCCCCGGCACGGCACGGCACGGCACGGTCCCGCCTCTCGGTCCCGGCTCTCTCCCCCCCACGCCGCATCCCGGTCCCGCCTTCCCTCCCCGCCACGTCCCGGTCCCGCCTAGCCTCGCTTCTCCCTGGCCGCTGTGAGAGGAGGAGGAGGAGGAGCGGCGAGGACGAGTGTTTCTCCTCAGGCGGGATGAAGCTTTCCCCGTCCTATCCTCCTCTCTTGCTTCAGTGTTTTATAGACTAGGAAGGTGTTTTATGGAATAAATAACTCGCTGAAGCCCCGCATGGGAGCATCCTCCCCTCACCGCCCTGTCCTGGGCGCTTTTGCAGACCTGTCTCCCTTTGAAGGGAAAATGTGAGCACGTACACAAACTCTAGATGATTTTGTACTGGAAAGGACTGGCTATTCGTCAGGGCTGTGGTGGGACCGCTGTAGTTCCTCAGCAGGAGAACAAGGTCGCTCCAAGGGCCAGCCTGGGATGATCGCCTGAGCCCTGCCTAAACTCACCCACCTGTGGCTCAGGAGACCAAGACAATTTAAACCAAAGAAATTTTAGTTATGGCAGCAGGCTGTAGGTTTGGGTGGGGTTTTTTTTGTTGTTTTCTGAGTTTGGCACGTTGGACCACGCCAGAATGTGGAAATGGTAACTTCAGCAATCACCAAAGTGTCAAATAGTTCAAGAAGGAGCACTAAATCTTATAAATCCTTAGCTTACGACACCCTTCAGACCAAGTTACCTCACACTGAGAGTATTCAGCAGTTTAAAACTGGATTAGGGGTAATAGACATAAGCTGGGACACCAAGAGTTCCACTTAAACTTAAGGAAAAACTTATTTACTGTGGGGCTGAGGGAGTCCTGGCCCAGGCTGCCCAGGGACGGTGTGGAGGCTCCTTCTCGGGAGGTTTTCAAACCCACCTGGATGCGTTCCTGTGTGACCTGATCTAGCCAGACCTACTTGAGCAGAGGAGTTGAACTACATGATCTTTAGAGGTCCCTTCCAACCCCCTCCATTCTGTGAAAACAGCTTTTTTCCTGTAGCCCCCTCATATTAATCTATTTAATGCAATTACTCCTGTAGCAGTACCTTTGTTCTCATCTGGAATGCAGCGAAGTGGGATGGTTTGAGATGTCATTTGCCTATCACTTTAATGGCTGCTGTCACTATAGTATTTGAGCATCTCAGGAAGTTTTAGCAGCTAGATTATGTCGTTCTTTATTACATTCTAATATCACTTGATTGTCCCTCAGGACGCCTGTCTTCAGAGTTGTCACATAGGTTTGCTGGTCCTTTGGGGATATTTGTGTGGTAAACCATCACACAATGGGGGCAAAATGTAGCACAGTCTGGCCCTAAGTTATTTAGCTGTGGTAAATGGAGAAACAAAGGTACTGAGGAATTGAGTTACAGTAGGTCCACAGCCATTCCTTTCCAAACTTAAAAGCTGAAAACATATTTCTCCTTGATTCCCTTAATCTTCCCAAGCAATAAATGTTTGTGGTTTTTGATGGTTTTGTAGGGCTTTTTTTTTCCCCCTCACGAGCTGAAATAAACTCAGTTCCCATTTACCTGCAGTCTCTTGCTTTTCTGTTTTCAGAACATGAACTTGCTAGAGGCAGACGAGCAAACAAGTCCTCCTCAAAGAAGAGGTGGAGATGTGCCGCTCTCTTTATGCAAGTAGCAGGGATTGTGAGAGATTAAAAATAAAAAGTTCATTTCGAGCCCTGATTATTTTAATAAAGGAGCAAATTAGAGAGAAGTTCTGATCCCCTGGGAGATGAGCTCTTAAGATCGTCTCTAGCACTAGAGCTGATAAATATGCAGCTTTGTGGAAGAAAGACACATCCAAAAAGAAATTGCCAAGGCCTATCTGAGGCTAGTCTTTGGAAACATGAAACATTTAGTTACAAGGGAAGATTTTAACTCGTGATCCTAAGCTGGGAACTGCTGCAGATGCTACTCTGGTAACATCCTGTGCCCATTGAAACCAGTGACAAAGTCCCCATTGATTTCAGTGACTATGGATGTAGGCTGTTTGAGGGGGATTAAGGTCTTCGTGGCAAAGCAGTATAGTCATGAATAATTGCTTCTTCACAATACTAGTTTTTGATAAGCCATATGTTTGCAAAACACCTCCCTTTTATAGGCAAAAAAATACCCCTTTCCTGGCTAGGTTCCAATCCTACAGACAGCTTTTGCATGCACCCGGATCAGCGGACCCAACTTTATTCTACTTCAAATCAGCTTCTGAGATTTCTCAGTGGCATATTTTGTGGCCCAGAATTCGTGTTGACAAGTCTTGGCTGGAAGTTGCACTCTTTTCTGAAGCAGAGAGCCCGTGGTGACAGGAGTTTGAAAAGCAGGAGGGTGCAAAAGGCACTGCAAAGTCCCGCAGCCTCCCTGCACGTTGAGGGGAAACTGCTTAATTTAGCTTGCAAGTCTTTGTTTGCCATAGAGTCTTTGATTGCCTCAGTGATTCTTGACCTACATGTGGCCACAAAGTTCAAACTAAGCTTTTGTTTAGGTGTTTATGGAGGCTTTTCCTTATCTTTTTTGCACATTCCATGCATTCCTTACAGGCTGAAATGGAAAACAAGCTGTTTTTTTGGTTGTTAAATGAGCAATAATTTGTCTTTCAGTTCTTTCTTGTGCTGTTTTATATGTTGCCATTGCTGTTCCATTTTATTTGTCAACTGCAATACAATACAGGGACCTAGTGTCTGAAAAACCTCTGGAGTGCTGAATATTTTCTTGCCTAATTTGTGACTTGGGCACACATTAGTCAGACAAGGAGGAGAAAGAATGGTTAACACGGCTTTTCGTTTCTGGGTTGTTTGGTTGGCATGGGGAGAGGGGAGCAGTGCTTAAAATACCTCCGTGAGACAAACTCAGGGCTGCTTATTCAAGATCTCCCTCTGTCACTGTTCAGAGCAGGTTCTGGTTTGGTGTGAAGGGATGTGAAGTGTTGACACCAGGAGAAGTGACACAGAGCTGTTTGTGAGGGTCACCAAAGTTTGGAACATTGAGGGATGGTAGAGAAAAGAGCTTTGGAATCCCTCCAGAGATGGGAAGGGATCAAGCCTGGTCCAGCAAGGATGGTAGGATGG
>WBNH01010970.1:1045-56797 GCA_013401255.1 Urocolius indicus
GGACTGGGCTTCCCAAGGGCTGGCCTTGGCAGTGAAGACTGATGCAAAGACAGCCGTTCCAACTTCTCTGCATCCTCTGTCATCAGGACACCCTCCTTTTTCATTCTCCCTAACGTTCTTTTGCTGCTGATGTATTTGAAAAAGCCCTTCTTGTTTTCTTTACTTCCTTTGACAAGTTTAACTCCAAAAGGGTTTTGGCCTTCCTGGTTTCATCCCTGCATACTCTTCCCAAGCAACCAGGCCCTTTTTTCACTTTACATAGATTTCTTTCTTCTCCTTCAGTCCTTCCAGTATTTCTTTCTTTTCAGCTATCTCCTTTTCCTAATTTTCTATTTCTGGGAACACACCGATCCTGGGCTTGGAGGAAGTGGCACTTCAAGACTGACCAGGTTTCCTGGGCACTTCCACCATCTAGAATGCTATCCCATGAGATTCTTCCAAGCAGATCTTTGAAGAGGCCAAAATTAGCTCGTCTGAAGTCCAGGGTTGCAATGCAGTTTGGTGTCCTGCTTCTTTCACACAGGATCTTGAATTCCACTTTCTCATAATCATAAACATGACCACATAACATTTTGTATAACACTTCATGAAATCAGTTCTTAACATTCATAGTATGCAAACACTCTCTAAATAAACATATAAAACAATGTGGCCAGGGTACCTCTTATCTCCGTTTCAATATGGAAGTGCTTCTGGAAGCTTTGGCCTTGTAAGAGCACTGAGTTTTGTGTCTTCTTTAAATATACTGACACATACAATCAAGCAGTCTGACATTCAGCATCCAGACCACACTACTACATGACACAAGCAAGCTCCTAAATGCAGTTACTAGTTTCAGATGGCTCTTATATTCAGTTTCATGCACCTTCTTTTGCAGTCAAAGACCCCTAGAAATACTACAAGTTATAGTGTCAATAACTGTTGCAAACATGCTTCTACAAGCTATCAGTGCCAGGTATTCAGCTGTCCTGTGCCACCTCCACAATTCCCCCGTCAGCCTAGAGACACCATGGCCCCTTACTAGGAGACAGTAAGTTCCTTGTTTATTCAACTCCACAGTTGCACTGACTCAGCTCTAGCTTACACTCCAGTGAAAGGTTCCACTTCATGAACAAGTCCTCAAATGCTTCGGCTATTCTGATCTCCTGCCCTTCCAGAGTTCTTGATAAGATCAGCAACTTGATTAATTTTAAACAAAGGAGAAGTACTTTTCTCTATCTTCTAAATGTATCAAACATCTCATCTGTGCTGAGGTTTGCTGTCCATTACTATTCTGTTGCAAACACTGCTGTTGTTCTAAGAATCCACTCTTTACTGGACACACTCTGATGACCCTTGCATGCTTTTGTCAAACCACTCTTGCATCTTTTTCTCTAATCGCCAAGTATAGTATAAGTTCATCTTTGCTACAGTATAAAAACGTTCAGTCATTGTTTTTTGTTACCTCTACAGCTCTTGGCACTCTCCAGCTGGAACTGGTATTTGTTGCTCTGAGCAAGAAATATATCCTGCAACAACCACAGTTCCAAAGAGCTCATCACTCAGAGGAACAAGAGAGATTCAGCAAGAAGAAACAGAGTCATGGATGAATTTCAGTTTACTCATGAGGAAATGGGATGCTTCTACCAGAATCAGGAAAGGAAATCTTTTGTGTTATCAAAATATTTACCAGTGTCCCTTCCTCCCAGTATTCAATGTATTGAACAAAAAGACTTGTCCCTATTCCATTCTGTCTAACAAGTGCTTCTTGTTTTTACAGTATTAAGCAGTACATAAGGAAAAAGGCTCCTACGTATCACACTATAAGGCTGATTTGAGTTGCTCATTTTTCCACATCTGTCACACTCTTAATAAATTTAAATGACAATGAATTCTAAAAGAAAATCAAAGACGGCAGAAGCAGTTATGAAGTACCATCTCCCTCCACAGACCTACAGAAACATCTAGGAGTCTTGTTCCTGATGTGCAGAGAAAACAGAGGCATTCAGAGGCTTCTTTGTTGCTCAGCTTGCTTCATTGCCCACCCTCACACTGAATTGTTGAAAGCCCACATTGTGAAGCACATACACAATTCTGATCCTCCCAGAAAAACTTGGCCACAGGGCCATCTTTCATACAGGTGAGGATCTCAGTGTACATATCAGTGGGCCCTAACACATTGCTCTTGGTTAGGCCCATTCTAGGCAGCACAGTTCTAGCCCTATTTCCTTCTATTTTGGTACTTGGAATACTGCTTTTAAAGTCTATTTTAGTTTCTACACACTCTTCTTCATCTCCTCCTGCCATTGTCTTCTCATCTCTCATGGCAAATAGATCAAAACTGAATTTGGTTAATATGAAAACCCCAAACTAGTCAATATGAAGAAGTTCAGATGAAAACATGGCTTGACAGGATGATTCACTGCAGGTTGGTCCTGGCTCTCATCTCCCTAGAGAACCTTGGCCCCCACCATAGCCATGGGCACTTGCAGGAGGCATGGGCTGTCCTCTCACAAAAGTCTTGCTGCACAGGTGCTGTAAATGCAGTGCTTCCTGGTAAATGCACATACACTGAGCACGTGCACACATGGTCCAAATGGCTCAATTGGCTGTAGAGTGCAATCTGTTTACCTAGCTGAATAAGGTTGTTGCATACAGGTCTTCTTTAAGAAAAGGGGCCTTTGTAACCTTAGAGATCAGACATAAAGGGGTTAAAGAACTTAAGAGGATCACTGAAAGAGACCCACATAAGGAAAGTGGTGTTTTGATTTTTTTTTGCTTCCATGCATTCCCAACAGAATTTCACATCTCAAGGATTATAGTAGCTAAAATGTAATAAAATCTAAACATCTAACGAAATCTTCTTCCCTCTCAATTACTCTATTTGTTCTTCTGATTAGAAACAAAATCATGAGGGAAAGAGAAGAAAATTATAAGGTACTCAACATGCGCAATTTATTTGTTCTGAATTCTGGCAAAATGAGGGAGACAGAAGGAGCTAAAACACAAAAATACTTTTTAGAATCATAGAATGGCAGGGTTGGAAGGGACCTTTAGAGATCATCTAGTCCAATCCCCCTCCAGAAGCAGGTTCACCTAGATCAGGTGGCATAGGAACATGTCCAGGCGGATCTTGAAGATGTCCAAGGAAGGAGACTCTACAATCTCTCTGGGCAGCCTGTGCCAGTGCTTTGTCACCCTCATAGCAAAATAGGTTTTTTCTTATATTTAATTGGAACTTTTTGTGTTCCTGCTTCATCTCACTATCCCTTGTCCTGTTGCTAGATACCATGAAAAAAAGGATGTCCCAACCTCCTGACACCTACCCTTTAGATATTTGTAAACGTTAATAAGATCTCCTCTCAGTCTCTTCTAGACTAAACAGCCCCAGTTCCTGCAGTCTTAGAGAGAAAAAGAAATAACAATATTGGACAGAAGAGGAATAAACATTAGCTACTAGCAGCCTAAAATAAATGTCAAGTACCCAAATCAACAATAGAATGTGTTGCACATGACTAGTTTCTGCAAAGATCAATAAAATACTTCCTTCTGGCAACTCAGACTCAATACTGTCATCTCAGAAGATTTTATTATTGCTATTTCTAAACTCAACTAAAGCTTTCAAGGCTTCCTGCTTTACTAGAACACACATACCATAATAAAAGTAATTAAAAATACAAAAAGCTTTACATTTCCTCTAAACCGTTGTAGACCTCTTACATAAATGAAACATTACGGTTAGAAAAGACCTTAAGATCATTGAGTCCAACCACTAACCTACACTCCCAAGCTCATCACTAAACTAAACTAAACCATATCCCCTCATCTATGAGTCTTTTCCCTCATCTATGAGTCTTTTGAATATCTCTAGGAATGGTGACTCTACCATCTCCCATGACAGCCCCTTCCAATGCTTAATAACCCTCTTGGTAAAAAAGTTCTTCCTAATCTCCAATCTAAACCTCCCTTGATACAACTTGAACCCATTTCCTCATGTCCTGTCATTCATTATGGGAGACAAAAGAGTGACTCTCACCTGACTACAACCTTTCACTCCAGGCTAAACAGCCTAAGCTCCCTTAGCCTATCCTCATCAGACTTTTTCTCCACATCCTTCACCAGCTTTGTTGCCCATCTCTGGACACATTCCAGCAACTGAATGCAATGAGGGGTCCAGAACTGAACACAGTATTTGAGGTGCAGCCTCACCAGCACTGAGTACAGGGGAACAATCACTTCCATGGTTCCACTGGCCACACTACTTCTGATACAAGCCAGGATGCCATTGGCCTTCTTGGCCACTTGGGCACACTGCTGGCTCATGATCAGCTGGCTGTTCATTAACAACTCCAGGCCCTTGTCTGCCAGGCAGCTTTCCAGCCACTCTGCCCCAAGCCTGTAGCATTGCCTGGGGGTATTGTGGTCCAAGTGCAGGAACTGGCACTTGGCCGTGTTAAACCTCATGGAACTGGCCATGGCCCAGCCACCCAGCCTCTGACGAGCCTTCCTGCCCTCAAGCAGCTCTATACACCCCGACCAGCTTGGTGTCATCAGCAAATGTACTGAGGTTGCACTCAATACCTCATCCAGGTCATTGATAAAGATGTTAAACAAAACAGGCCCCAGCACTGAGCCACTGGTAACTAGCTACCAACTGGATTTAACTCCATTCCCCACTACTCTCTGGGCCTTAGCCATCCAGTCAGTTTTTCACTCATCTCAGAGTAGGTCCATCCAAGCCATGGGCAGCTGGCTTCTACAGCAGAATTACCCCAAGTCCTACAAACCTGTGAAAATTCTGTAGCAGCTGAACAAGAAATTATTTGATTCTCATTTCCCTCCTTTGCTCCTCCTCCCCTCTCTCTCTCTTTCACTCTCTCTCCCTTCCCTAAACAGAATGCTCCCGGAGTTACTAGAGCTGTCATACAGCAGTAGTCTCCAATCTTTTTTTGAGGACATAAAAAGTAAATTGGGTTTTGAGCACACATTTCCTATATATTTGTATTTTTTTATAAATTATGTACATGTAACACTGTACTAATATTATGCAAACTGTAAAACATAGACAAAAGTAGATACTAAAAAAGCATGACAATGATGAAAGAACCATCACTACAGCAGCTTCAGAGCACTATGTCTCAGGAGTTTTGTTACTGAATCTGGTAGAAAAAAAGCAGTTGGTCTAAAGCTATTGTAATATAGTAAGATGTAGTTTTATTCCTCACTATAATCTATAAACTGTGATCAGACAAGGTGCTGAACATCAGGCAATGTATCTGTGCCACTTTTTAAACCTCACTTATGAACAAAAGTTTTCCACTAGGTCAAGTTCTTCCACACTAACAAAACTTAACAACCCCTCTCCCACTGAGTATTTCTGCTTCTGGAGTTAATGCCAGCTAATTTATTAACAGTATACTAAACTTTGCTTTAGAATTAACTACTAGATGATTGTCTGCATCCTTCTATTCATGGATACCTTCAAAGAGCACAAGCTGCAAACGGATGCAGAGTTCACTGAATAGGCTTTGCAGTATTTACTGCCTTACTTCTGAGATCTTGCCTTTCACTATTGTGGCTTTTGTTTATATTGAAATATATATGGGGGAAGGAGGTGTATCTTAAATAACTTTTCAAATAAAGGAAGTTAAAGCAGATAAGCTGTAATAGTGACTATCTTTTCTAAGACACTATGAACACTGTACTGACTCTGACAAAGTTACAGGACTGCAACAAACACAGTGCACTCAAAAGCTGCTGGTCTTGGAGCACACAGAAGCAATATCCACTACTCAAACACTATTCTGTGCACTCTCATTTATAAAGGTGGCTTAAAGATGTTTAGCACTTGACAATACATAATAAAGACAAAGGCTTAGAGCCTCAAGGAGTTTACACAACTTTAATCTCCCAGTTCCGAAATTGCCACTATGTTGCTGGGCTGGCACGAAGCAGAAGCACATGAAGCCTGTGCATTAATTGTTATGCAAATGAAATTAGTGGGTCACAGCTTGAAAACAGATCAAGGGAGGCTGTACAAGCATGGAGCCTTTTTGAACAAGGTGCTGGAGAAGATAAAAGCTTGTGCCTTGAAGCTCTCTAAAGTTTACTTTGTCCAGTTTGAGGCAGCTCTAAGAAACAACTCCAATGAGAGCTTGCACTTCAGTGAAGGTGAAGAACCCTGCCCCTCAACACTCCTATTAATCCAGGAAACATAACCCTACTACCAAAACAGCTGTTGACTTTTCCATTCAGGCTTCCTGAAAGCTGTTCATAGCCATTATCCCTCTTGTAACTGTATATACCATGATTTACTCTTCCCACCTAATACAAAGCAAAGAAACAGCATACAAAGCTAAAACACTTGCACATATAGGCACATTTTGCCCTGAACACTAAAGCTAGGTATAGAGCTACCTAGGCAAAACATACTTGCTTACATTTATGCTTCATCTTTCTAACCATTCAAAAGAGCCCTCCAGTTTTGCAAATATAGAAGAAAATGACCATTCTTTGCTTCCTCAGGTCTTTTGCTTCTGATCTGCCCTGTCTTGCTAGGTAACTGTTCCTCGCTATCAAGTTCCCAGTTAGGTGATCTGGCATTCAGTGACAATATAATCTGGGGATTTGTTATAAGCAAGCTCTGCTCTTTTAGCTGTGCCCTTATGATCAGATCTGTCATGAAAGGACATACAATTTACGTAATATCAGGAAACATACACACTGAACTTCCTGAAAACTCCACACCCATTATGGTCATTCAAACATCAGTTTCCAGTCATAAGTACATACCCTTATATTAACTGGGATATCAGTATAACGCTTAAATAGATAATAGTAATTTTCTCTTCCTCAGAAGCATAGAAGCCTTTCTCAATATAAAGTCATATCTAGACAGGTTTCCTTTTTGTTGTTTAAAAGTCATTGTTAAAACATAGATGATAGTGCAGCTGGTGAAACACTGATCTGACTTAATCACATTGACCCAAACTTGCTAGAGAAAAAAGGCTGAGAAATCTGAGACAATACATTTAGAATCTACATTTCATAAGATATCAGTACTGCAGCTACATTTTCACATTATTTTGTCTTAATAGCACAGAATACATTTGTTTTCTGTTGCTTTAAAGAAAAAAAAAGCATTTACATGTTGACCAGATAATCTGAAAGTAAACACATTTTCCAAGTCTGCATATTCTCTATCCACAACCCAGGCTGCTGACATACCAATACCTCAGCACATAAGGTGAGCAGACGAAGGAAAACATTATATATATAGCAATACAGTTTAACCACGAGATTGCAGTCTTTTAAACCTATCTTATGAATATATATCTATCTACTTACATCCTAAATACATTCTTTTTTTTTTTTCTTTTACCTGTAGGTGCATTAATAGGCAAGATAGGAAAAATCTTCTCTGTTTCTCTTTTGTCAATGAAACTAAACCTACACAGCGATATAGTCTGTGCATAGAACATCAGAAGTAAGAGTTAGAAGAAACCTTTGCTTGCAAGAGATTTGCCCCATTTTTAATACCATGAGCCTACTAAACGTAAACCACATTTTTCTTTGCCCACAATTGTTGCTTTTTCACTTAATGTACAATCAAGTCATGTGTGTATCATAAGATGACATGACTCATTTAGAGGATTTGGCTTTGTATGTGAGAACCTCTAGCACTAAATGTCTTAATGGCTACACCTCTCCATGAAACTGCACAAGTAATACACTTATAAGCAGGCAAGATAAACTATTGTAGAACATAAAAATTAACTTGTATACTTACTGTAACCTGGGAAGCATCCATGAATTGTAGGCCAAAGTAATCAGTTTCAACAAGGTCCAAATGATATACAATCTGGTCAAACAATTCCTGTCCCTTTGCATTTTTCTGTAACAGAAAAGAAAGTGGTATGGTGTTTTTTTTGTTGTTGTTGGTGGGTATGGGTTGGTTTGTTTAGGTGTGTTTCCTTAACATTCAAATAAGGGAGAGGAGATGTATAATAGAAAATAACATCTATACAGTAATTATATTTATTCTAAAGAATTGTATTGATATTTTTATAGTTTCTTCAAGAAAGATACAATGACATATTGTTTTTGTCTACAGCTATTCCAACAGCATCAGACTTCACTCTCAAAAAAAAAAAAATTGCATAGTTCACTGTAACTCAAACCGTAGGAGAGAAAGGAAAGGCTTATGTCCTGTAAGTGTCCTAAATCACAGAGCCAATATTTAAAACCCTAGGAAGCCAAATTCTCCAGGAAGACCTTGCTTGACACACTGCTTGAAATCTACTGGCTCAATCAAATATCAACTGCAGTCATGCAGTGCCACACCACTAGCCAAGCTGCCAAGTAAATTCCAGACAGCTGGAACACATGAAAAGCACTGTGAGGAAAAATTATTGAAAGATTATTATCAAATTCCATTATGTTGCTAACTACAATCACATTTACAGCCTTTCAACGGCAATACAATAAAAAAAAAACCAAAAACAAAACCAAAACAGGGTGCTATAATTCTTTCTTACTTACTAACCCTAATTCTTACCCTTACTACCTCTTACACTAGTCATGAGAGATATAAGTACTAGTAGAAAAGTTATCTGATCTTGAAGTTACACTGCATTGGCCTGTGTACTTGTTCTGAGCTTAAGCCAAGAATTTAGATACCCAGTGCTTCAAATCTCAAACATTAGAAGCAGCAAAGTTTGGAGGTTGCAGTTGGGTAGGAGGAAGAGGGAGTAGCAAAACAACTTTTCATGCAGACCCTGTTGTGTCATTTGGGAAAGGAAGTTTTCAAGTTTGAGGGAAAAAAAAAACCCAGACTCTTGGCTAATGATCATAAACCTCAGTAAGATGCTGAAGCTGCAAGCTATACCTTATACAGGAAGGTATAGATCTGGAAGATTTGTTTAATTTTTATTTTTTAAAGCTCTAACATATTAGACTTTCCTGCTTCATCCCCAAATGTAGCCAAAATCACTGATCTTAGCTGAAGGAGAGTTAATAGCATTCTAGTCTGGCCTTCTGCACAAAAGCAGAATCCATCCTAACATGCTGAACACCTGTCCAGGATTCCAAGCTGTCTAAAACAAGCATTAAATTATTATTGTAAGATACTACTTTACAATTGCTTCTTAAAGCAGTACGCTGCTAAGAAACCATCATCTTTAGATGTATGATAATTGCTATAAACCAAACAAAAAGCTTTCTAAAAACTTTCCAGAACGTATTTTCCTACACGCAGTAAATTCAGCACTTGTTAAAAGAAGTCAAACTGAAGCACAGCATAATTTAAACTGATTCTGCTCAAATGAGGGACGAAAAAACTCTTCAAAGCAATAAAGAAGAAATAGCAAGACACAAGGAATTCACAAAACAAGGAAAAACTGATTTGATGCCCTATGATAACTCTATTCCTGGTTGCTTGCTTTATGGCATTAGCTACCAGTATGTTTATCTTTGATTGTCACACACCCAATAGAAATCAGAAAGGGCACACTCCACCTTCTGTATCCAAAGAGTAGTTAATGTTCAACAGGCGTTACACGAAGAATAGCTCTGCACTGCACGGCTAGGCCATAAAATGCAGTATTACATACATAATTTACAGGAGATTATAACATTTAACTTGTCACTAAATGAGTTTCACCAGAAACTCATAACACTTAGATGACAAAGCTGCTGTAGTGAAGCAAGTGCTGACAAAAAAACTTTCTTTGAGATATTACACTGAAGAGGGAAGATAAAAGAGACTGACTCCTTTCCTCTGTCTCTTCACTGCCTGACAATCTAGGAAATCAGACTAAAGACTGATAAATTGGTAGCTGTGTGTGGCATGAAATGAGTAGTATAGACAAAAGTGTGGGTTTTTTTTCCTCAGGAATTACATAGGCATAAAAATGGTCTATAACCAAGAAAGGGCCATATTAAGAGAAACCCTTGATTTTCATCATCTTCTCCTCCTCCTCTCCTTCTAGATAATACAGAAGCTTAAGAAAATGCTTCCTCTTCCACATAAAGAATATGATAACTCCTTCATACAACAAAATTTCCATATTAGATCTATTCAGGTAGAATTCTGCAAATCACACTTTCTCTACAGACTTCTGACATGTATATATTTTTAAAGATACATCTAAAAACTCCAACTTTAATCTAAGAATATTTTACAGTCCTACCTTGCTAGACAGATGGTTAAAAATCATCAGATGTAGAAGACCTGTAAAAGACTTATGTCTCAAAAAAGGAAGTATACAGCAACAGACAATATACTTATACTATTATACACAGTTATTACTTTGTTGTTATGAAAGATTACAATTGGAAACAGCAAGGTAAGGGAAATTGCAAAACCTTATTTGTTTTCCTGGTTTGGAGTTGGGATTTTTTTTTAGCCTGGGCTTTTTTTTTTTTTTTTTTTAATTAAAAAGAAAAAAAAGCAACAATTAACCTATTGCCAGTTTCTGGTAGAGCATTCTGTGGAACCCTGGAGAACTTACATGAGCACCATGAAACTTCACAGGCAAACATGGAGGGGATGGCATTTTAAATGTCCAGCTTACAAACAAAACCATAGCCTCAACCCAAGGTAAAACAGAACTAACATCAGGTTATCACTTGTGTAGCGTTTTGCCTCTCTGTTCTCAAAGAAACATAGAAACACAGAAGTACATTTGAAGTTGGGGAAGTTCTAAGAAAAGAAGAAAGAAACAAGAAGAAAAGGTGTTTCTCAAGTCAGTCAGCCCTGTCTTGCCTGCCAGTCATGCCAGTCTCCTCCACTCTCTATCCTCGAAACCCTTCTCAAATAATCTCCCATCTTACATTCTTTGAGACTATGTATAATGGCATTAAAGAAAATAGTTATATTTAATGATGACTTATTGCTGTGTCCTCCTACAAGAATTCAAATCAGCTCGGATATAAAGCACCTTGTAGAGCCATAGTGACAGCTGCATGGCCCACATTTCAAGGAAGCCAAATTTTTAGCTGCCAAAGGCTTCTAATCTCAGGAAATCTATGGATATTCTTGTCAGATAAAACCTAACAAAACAAAGATTAACATCCAATTAAAAACTCTTCCAGACTTGACATGTGAATAGGCAAAAGGTTTTAACTTGCTTTTAGTAGGCATGAAGGAAAGGGCGAATTCATCAGCCAGGGACATTTTACACTAACTGGCTCTGTCTAAACAGGCTGATCAGTGTTGATTTTAGTTGTTCCAGAGTTGTTTGAGAGGTGTTTGCCAAAGGGCATGAAAAGGCAACACACAAGCCAGAAATGTCTCATTTTAGTGCAGATACAGTGTAATAAAGCCATTGAATGCTCTAAGCGCACACACAAAGCTGGAGAGCTTCTGTGCTCACCTTCCCCAAACCAAAGTGAGTATGCAGCAACCAAGCAACCAGCATTACAAACGAATTAACAGATTTCAGAAATAGCTCAAGTTGTGCTGGGAAAACAACCTGTCAAATAGGCCACGAGGTACATGAAATAGCCTTCAAGTTGACAAAATGGTAACAGAAAAAAAGGAAAATAAATTACTGCCAAGAAAAAACTCAAAGCCAATTAATTATAACGTGTCCCAAATTCAACAGTCAGTAGTATCAGAAATTAGTATGTAGGGCAGATTTAGTTACTTTTTTCAAAGAAAGCACGGGATTATGTATTTTGCAGTATGTCAAATTGTTTTGCAGAGAGGGCTGCTATAATCTCATGGACACAGACACCATTTTTTAGCTTCTAGAAATTAATAAAGCAGCTTTTGTAGCTAGCAATTCTCTGCTCCACAGCCTTGATATTGCTCTGCTCTGACAGCATCAGCATTGCCTTTCCTTGGCATCTCCTGGAACGGGGTAGCTCATTATGTTCTTCTCAGTGCTCTTACACTTGAACTGTTATTAACCAATCTTTTCAAACTTAGAACTAAGGCTTTCTCTGCTGGCCAGATTGCTTAGTAGTGAAAATTTGCTTTGCCTTTTAGCAGTCACTGGCAATGTTGTTTCCCAGAATTTCAGACATACGTACAGGCTAAACATACATAAAGCCATCTGGGCTTCTAACTAGCCTTGACTCTTCATGCTCATTACCATCTGTCTTTTATCGTGCTTTCCTCTAGATAGTCAGGCCCTCAGTTTCTCTAACATATTCACCTGTACTAAAAGAAAGCAGTTTCTGCATACCTTTAAGCACAAAAACACAATCCTTTCTATATTCTTATAAATCTGGTCATTAGGTCTTTTGGGAAGAGGATGGGACAGACACCACCCTCTGCACCCTCTGAGCTTGGTCACTGGTAGCTATGTGACTATAGCAAAGCCCTCCTTTGGACCATGACTCTTGTAGGCACATCAGAGCTATCAGTTAACTAAAAAGAGCTGGTTTTACACAGTACAGTTACTGTGATGTCTGCTTCAGAAAAGCATACAGTAGAGTCTGGGCTGGCTTACAAAAGCTGCACCAAAAACCATGCTATCCATCCCAGCAATGCTGCTAACAGGTAGCATTGTCAGTGATGGTAACATATATCCAAGCTTCCATTTCTGTACTGCCATCCAGAGATGCAGAGGGCATGCTGCTCTCCATAAACTAGCCATGACTAAGATGCTGTCCCTTCCTCCTCCTGGGGGACCCCAAACACAGTCCCTAGACAATAAGGACAGAGATGCTTTTTTTGTGCTTGAAATTATGCAAATATTGCTTTCTTTCAATACATAATAAATTCAGTATTAATACTGAAAGAAAAGCAAGTTATTTCTACACAGCATACTTTCCCGAGGCTTGCCAACTTGCTTAAGCTCTGTGAAAACGTGAGGTTATTTTCTTACCAGTCAACCACTGACTCAAGTTTTTAGTTCTGTCTCCAAGTTCACTTGAAAATGTGACACTGTTCAAATAACCATTAAGCCTCTTACCCTGTCATAGCAGTAACAGCACCATTGCTTCTGAGCCTGCTGGCGCATGCAAATGATGTTTAAATGTGGTATGGACCACAGAAGCCAGCAACATTCCTGAACGTGCCCAGAAGAAAATGCAACTGATGATGCATGTGAACTTTCAGCTAAAGAACAAAATTCATTCTAACCTTCTCCAGAAACTAGCTAAAAACAAGAGCTAAAAGTGTCTTAACCTCACCCCCCAAAAAAACCCCACAAACCCCCAAACACATACAGACACCAGCAAAACTACAGCCATTCATCAGAAGCAAAACATCTCCTAAATGGCATTTAGTTATAACCTTGAAAGCACATTTTGCTCCCAGTCATTTTTGTCAAGGCCCCAAACTAAAATTGCCATTTCCTACGCAAAAGCAGCTTAAGTAAAGTTAAAGAACCCTTCAAAAAAAAAAAAGACAAAACCCACTCCAACTAATAAGTCATTTCCTTCAAATTACTCTCAAAACCTATGGTAAAACTAGAACTCTCAAAAACTAGGATGTTCACAAGTCACATCCCATCAAGGGGATAGGTGGAACCTCAAATAAAGGAACAGCACACTACCATTTAAGTACGTTCTCTGTGCAGGTCGATTGGCCCATAATAGTGCAAGTGAGCTGGTTTTCTGCAACTAAGATGCCAATAAGCATTTGCAGACACGTATTAAGGAAAAAAAAAATCCCTAGACAGTGTGTATAGTAAACTTTACTATTGCTGCACAGCAGCATTCCTCAACAGCACTCAAACTCTTGTCTCTCCACCAACTATCGACAAGAAGAATTAGTGTAACTCCCTGCTAAAGGTGACAGATACAGAAATTACTGACTAAAATATAAGTGGCATCTCTGCTCCTTTTCACAGGACAGAAAGGAATGAAGGTAGAAAGTCTATAGAACTGGTATGGAGGAAACACTTTAATAAGAACAAATAAACATATTCCCAGATTTTGTATGTACGAGGCAAGGCACTAGAGAAACCCAAATGGCACTGAGGTTCTCGCTTTCTTCCTCTATGTAAGGGCAGCCACTTCTGAACAAGTTATTCATGAAGTACAAACTCAATGAAGGGAATTAAAGACTGGAATGGCAGCACAGCACTGTAGAGAATATACAGAAAATATAGCAGACAGGGAATTACCTTACATGCAGAACAACCACTAGAGAGACCCAAACCATGCCAAGTAATGAGTGGAAAGATGTCACATGTGCAGTAACATTTAAAAGATAAGAGATTTAAGAAAGTCAGGTGAGATTTGAAGGGTGAATATAGGGCTTCCTTTGTGAGTTCACACATCATAGCTTCCAGTCACTTCCTTTCCTCACCTCTGAAACATATTCTCTGCCTCTTCCTCATGTAGGCAAGTACAAAAACAAGTGGACAAGCTTTATAAAACAATCTGCATAATCCCAACTTCTGAAAACTGTTTTTTTCACAGTTGTTTTCAACACACATTTTCACTAGCTAAGCTTTACAGTACAGCCCTTCAAAAACTCATTACAGTGGCACACCTAAAGCCTCCTCAGAAGTCCATTTTGCTGGTGAAAAAAGCAACATGGAATGATCACATCTCAAGACTTACATGACAGGAGATTTTCACCAATTGCTAACTTTTTTCAGGCTGAGCACAGCTGGTTCCAGCCATCTCCACAATGGACCCACTAGCAGCTGGTAGAAAGGCAGTCAGCAGAAAAGTCACAAGTGAAGGACTGGATTTGAGCATGGGAAAGAGCCATCTTTTCTCTTGAGCCCTGAGCTTTCTTTCTCCTATTTTTCTCTGTATTTTCTTTCCCTATCCTGTCGATTGAGGGACTGAATGAAGGGCTGGATGGAAGCCTAGCTGTTGGCTAAAGCTAACCCACAGCACTGGAGAAATCTTTATACTAGACAGTTTTAGAGTAGTCATTTAAAGGGCATGTTGCCTTTCACGAGCTTTCAACTTCTGCAAAAGCTACATGAAGGGCAAGCAGATACTACTGTGATGGGTGCCCAGTAAGTGCAATTACTATTGGCAACATTAGTATCACCACTGAGACATTTATTTTATTGGGCTCAGATAAAGGTGAGAGTTTCTCTTTACTGTCCCCATCACCTACACGTACTACTGGCAACACAGACCTCTTCTAAGAGAGAAGCACTGTCAACATTGGTAAACAAGATCCTTGAGCAACAGATAAAACGTATCATTAGCCACAGAACAAAGTAGTAAAAAAAAATTCCTTACTTGTAACTTTAGGTTCTAGAAGTGAGTCCAGATTCTTGTTATTTCAGACACAGACAGGTTGCCCCATCACATTTCTACACTCATAGACAAGATTTAAAAATTGGTTATTTGTATGTAAAGAAGATTCTTTTCCACCCCTAGGCTGCCAGCTCCCTCTCCTGACCTGCTTGAAATACTACATGCCCCTCAGGTTCAAGCACACAAAACTGAGGAAAAAACAAAGTAGCTAGCATAAGGAGAACAAAAACCTGTTCTGAGACTTCTTAATCTATATGATCTCACTCAAAATATAATTTAGAGTTCCAAATCCCCAAAAGAAGAGTTAGAACTTGATAAAGCTAAGCTATAGGTGTGAAGTGGCAGTCACGTCCAAGACATGACACCATCAAACATACAACACATAGCACTAGGATTCCCTGGTGTGACTTGCCCATTGCCCTCCTGTGAAAACCACGGCAGGATATAGGTGTCACTTTGCTGGAGAGCTAGAGAAGATTCTAGGTAATGACTTTAAATTGCATTTGAGAAATAACACAGAACACCAGAATAAGCTAATTTAACCTAGAAGCGATCAAGAAGAAAAAGCAAACACTGTCAGAAGAGAATTCCAGGAGAGTTTGGCAAAAATTCTTTCTTTCTTATGCTAATGACAGTACCAAAATTTCAGAAGACATCTTTGCTTTCTTATATTTCTTATATATTCTGTACAAACAGAATTTCCATATGGACACAGGTCTTTCATATAAATTCTGTATGTCTGTGTTCCTGACAACTCCTTCCAATTTTTTAACTTGTTTTAAAATAGGACACTTAAGTCTGTCTACAATAAAACCATTCAACAATAAGGCTCTACCAACAACCTTCCTCTAGCAGAGACACAGCTAAGACCGGAAGTAATGCCCAGTCAGACACACATGCAATACAAGACAGAAGTACTTCTTATAAAGGAAGCCTTCAGGGTCCCTGCTATCCCAGCCAGCCAAGTCACAGGTTCTGTTTCTGTCTCCACTCAAGTGGTTTGTCAGTGCAGTGGTACAGCCATAAAGCCAGTAAAGAATTGCCTACATGGGGAAGTTACACCATTATAATATCACTACTGATTTAAGCTAATAATGCTTTCAAATCCCCTTCCCTGAGGAATACTAACTTAAGCCACACTGTACAGCCTGGTCCAGAGGCTGTTGTACCCAAAGCTGTTTCCTTGAATGCAGGCTACTGGGGCAAGGTCACAAAGTTGTGTTGTGACTGGGAGGTAAAACCCAGAAGTGCTGCTCTAAGAACTGGTATCTACCATTCTATGATCTTACATAGTGACTTGTAGATCATTGTTTTTGAGTGTATAGAACAATAACCACCGCTTCCCCCCACTGCTAGCCTCTGAAAGTAAAAGAGTGCATATCCCTTTAGAAATACCACATTACGTATGTCGCAGGAATTTACTTTTATCTATGTCTGGATAAGACTAAAAGTTCCACAGAATGACTCTTCTCCTACAGTATATTATTGAGTACTGTTTATGTTCACATCATTGACATTCAATTGTTTCTATGTCTGTTTTAATTAATACCATATTATCTGTGGCAATTTTGAAAGTAGAAAATTAATTTCACATGCAAGCTAGCGTTAGCATTAACTACCTATTCGCTTATTTGGCACAAAGTCTTACAAAGTGCTAAACTTTCCATGAGTCACATTAATTATTCATTAACTTGACAGTTATAGACGGTAAAAGAAGTTCAAAGATGTGCAATATAGAAGCAGTAACCACAAAGGGAGTTTAGAACCTGAGGACAAAGATCTAAGTTGGTCCTTCCTCAGAAGCTCTATGAATTTAAAATGCAAACACAAATTCTTTTAGAAGTTACCTATCTATTTAAACAGCCAACAGACTTCAGCACTCTTCACTCTTTGTTCTTTCATACACTAAGTCACAGGACTTTTCCAGAGAATCAACTTCAATTACTTCCATCTCTCTGAAGAGAAACAGAAATACAGAGATTCAGAAGAGGCAGTAAAACCTCTTAAACTGCACATTTCTAATCAGGAGTTTAAAAAACAGAGAAATACCATAAAAGTTTGCTACTAAAAATATTTTATTTTGTGGGCTGCCAGGAAAACATAATTATTTTTGAACGTGCACATAATTAGCCAATTAAGGAAGATCACTACAAATTATATTTTTTAGCACCATAAAAGATGCCATAGGAAAAGCCATGTGGTTTTTATAAAGAAACTTCACTAGTATTTTTTTTTTAAAGTTAGAATAAACAATAGTTCATGTTACAGAAATCACTTCTCTGAGGTGATGCCACTGCTCAGTGAAAACACACTAATGCCAGACTTTGTTTTTTTTATATCAAAAAAGAAGTCTAGCACACTGATCTTCTCACTGCTGTAAAGGAATTACGAGAGAAAATAAATTCTTATCATGCCATAGAATTTGACTTGTTGCTCTGTTATAAAGGCTCAGATTTGAGGAAGAAATGGTCAGCTTACAGCACTGAAAGAGGCATGGCAGCACAATTTTCAGCTTATCTTCATTCTGAAGAATGAATAAGAACCACTGATGTACCTGGGTTTTGTGGGGGTTTTTTGTTGGTTTTTTTTTTTCCTAACTACGAATACATTTAAGTCAGAAGTTCTGAGGTCAGCATGAGGAGCAGAAAGACTGAGCTATAGATAAAATTGATTTTGTGTATTTCATGCCAACCAACAGATCATCCAATCAAGTTAAGAGGCTGAGAAGACAAAAGCAGTGTTTATTAACAGAATCTCTGACCCCATAGTTAGTATGCAGAACAGCACACAATCGATCAGAATCTGGAACAGGGACATTTTCAAAAAAGACAGTAAAGAACCACCTCAAACCCACCCAAGTGCCAGACTTCTTCCCTAACAATTCCCTTGAAAGCTGTAATCTTTGTTATTTATTTGGAGGGAATATCACATGCCTGTACTTCCTTTGGATGTAGTTTGAAAGACTGCCTTCAGAATTTTTTGAGTAAAAAATACAGAGGAAAAGAAAAATGCATGATCCAAGCTACATGTATATATATCCCAGAGAGTATCGCTACATTAGCACTAGTTATGCAGCTATATTGAATATGGTTGGATTTGAAAATCCATTTGCAGTAGGCTGCACTTTTTAGTAATCTGCAGGAAGGTTTCAGTTTTGTCTTTCAGTTTGGGGTTTGGCTGCTCCATCTATCTCCATGCCATTAAATAGATTCTGGCCATTTATGTGTCAAGGGAAATAAAACAGAATCCAAAAGACTAGAGTGGAAACTAAACTCAAGCACCATAAAGGAGTAAAAGTATCAGCTTTTCAGCTTCCTTATTTTACCTGTGTATTAACAAAGTTTCAATAGGATCTTATGTTCTTCATTCAGATCACTACCCAAACCAACAGGAACCCTTTGCTATGGCTACAGTGACCACCAAAGGTTGAACAGAACTTACAAAGCTGGCAATGCTCCCAGTTTACTGTGACGGGTTAACAGGCCATTCCTTGTGGCTGGCTCCTTCCACCTGCTGATTTTACCTCAATAGAACTTTGGCTATGCTTGACAGCATTTGCAAACATTTTTTTCCTCAGAGCGTGGACCTCAAGAGAGATCAGATCAAACACTGTGAACTGGTCAGTCACACACGGCCGAACTGCTACCATCTCAGTTGCTTAAAAGGATAGCTTGGTCTTTTAGTCAAACTTTTTTATTGGCATCTGTTTTTCTTACTCAACGAACAGCAAAAATTCCTTACTCTCAGTATGAATATATCACTCCATACCCAAAAGCCACTGCAACATGAAGCCACTTCACAGTACAAGTTTTAGTTAGAGCGATAATGTAGATAAAAAAGAAATGACTCTGCGGTGGCCCCAGCAAAGCCTATACAATAAAAATAGAAACACCATTTCTCATTTCCAGACTTGGACAATGGGAGTCAAGAGCAAACTCCCATTATGCTGTTGGAACAAAGTTCTGCAAGCCAAACTCTGACCTTGGGGCTTTTAAATGACACCAACAACTCAGCTGACTTTAAAGTTATACACACGTAGCCAGCAGAGCCTTGAACCACAATGAAACACAACACTGTAGCACTGATGCAGGCAGAGCAAGTGTCAACTCATTTGTTCAGCTGAGCCGATTCAGAAAGAGACAGCATGTGATAAAGTTTATTCAGGCTGAGCAACAAGGCACATATGACTGTTGATACAGCCAGAGAGTCTGTAGACTAAGAGCAACTCAGTTTTTCATCTCGCTGTATAGAAAATACCATATGTTGGGGGAAAACAAGCAATTCAGATTAAGAGAGTGATAAACTGAATGCTCACTCGCCAATCATGCACACTGAAGATCTTAAAATTATACTCTCTTTTAAAAATCTTCCATAAAAGATCAGCAAAAGTTGTTTATTTTAACTGTTGGATTGTCAACATGGTCTCCCACAACATCCTTGCACCCAAGCTGGGACATTATAGTCTGGATAGATGGATTACTACAGAAGGCTGGATCACTGGGCTCAAAGGCTAATGGAGAATGGGGAATTCCTCAGGGATCTATGCTGGCACTTATCCTATTTAACAGCTTCATCTACTGTATGGAGGAAGAGATGGAACACATCTTCATTGACTTTATGGAGGACACTGAGGTGGGGTGTGTAGGTAACTTGTGTAAAGGCAGTACACAGGGACGCTGACAAACTAGAGATGAAGAAAGGGCTGTGATGGTGTTGAGGCCAGACCACATGCACTATCAGGTTGAGACAAGTTCAGGAGGATCACTACCATGATGGGCAAAACAGACTCAACTTGGGTAACATTAATTTAATTAATTACCAATTAATAACAGTAGGATAGCAAGAAACAAAAACAGAACTAAAACCACCTTCCTCCCCCTTCTTGTCAGGCTCAAATTCATTCCTGACTCTTACCTCCTCCCGCTCAACCAGTACCAGGGAATAAGGGTAGCAGTCAGTCTGTAACACTTTGTCTCTGCTGCTCTTTCCTCTTCATGTTGCTCCTCTGCCTCAGCATGGGATTCAATCCACAGGATATGGTGCTTCATGGACTTCTTCAATATGGGTCCTTCCTACAGGCTGCAGTTCTTCAGGAACTGCTTCAGCATGGGACCCTTTCATGGGGCAGTCTTTCCGGAGCAGACTGCTCCAATGTGGGTCTTCCAGGAGCCTGCTCCTGCATGGGCTCTCCACAAGGTCACTGCCTCCTTCTGGATATATTTACCTGTTCCTGCACAAGGTCCTTGATGTGCAGCAGGTAAATATCTAATGTGGCATGGAGGTTGCAAGGCCAAAGCCTGCTTCACCATGGGCTGCACAGGAATCTCTGCTCTAGATATAGAGCACCTTTCGCTCCTCCTTCTTCACTAACTTTGGTGACTGGAGGGCTGTTTTTCACATTTTTCCTTGCTGCTCTCTCTCACAGCTACTGTGCAGCATTTTTTCCCCCCTTCTTAAATATGGTATCACAGAGGTGCTACGAACACCACTGATGGGCTCAGCTTTAGCCAGTGTCATCTCTGCCTTGGTGCCAGCTGGAACTATCTCTGTCTGACATGACGGTGTCTTCCAGCATCTTCTCACAGAAACCATGCCTACTACCAAAATCTTGCCAAGTAAACCCAATACAAATGTCTACCCTCCCTCAAAGACTCCACACAGTCTTAACCTCAGTATCTAGGCTTCTCATACACCATATACAGTATTAGATTCCCAGTGTTCAGAGGAGGGTGGAGAGCAAGGAGGCACTTCTGTCACTCTTACTGTCCTAACTCAAGACAAAGTTATCTTAGATCTGTCATACTCATTACTGAAAGGCAATACTCTCTACTTGCAATACAGACCACTGATCTCTTGACCTGAATGAATGATAAAAACTCTTTCAACTCTTTGAGAAACAGCATGGCTCCTTTTTTTGTCTCTCATCCTCCCGTCCCCACGTTCAAAGAAGGAAACATCTTCACTCTTATTCAATAACTATGGGCATTCAATTAAAATACAACTTATATATATACTTAATATATATTTACAAATACAAGCACAATCAAATTCATCAAAATATAGGTTATTCTGATGTGGGAGCACTCTCTCCTTTCTGCTCAAAAAATCCCATGCAAAGTGAAGTGCCAAGACTTCATGAGCCACAGTCAATGGAGAGTGGATATGGACCTGCAAGCAACACCAAATGCTTCCCAGTCTCATTTTCCCCAACATCCAGGGGCTGAAAAACATTGTGCATTTGAAAGTGTCCTTCCCCAGCCTGAGTTATTCTCTCATTTCCAGTGAATTCATTTTCCCTGGTGAATCATGAAAACATAAAATTTTGCAAACTACAATATGACAAATATTTAACACTTTAACAGCATTTTAAAGCTTTATGTTACTTTAAATGTAGGATTAGATTTTATCTCCCAATCCATGTGAATCATAAACTCTCCCACTTTCCCCTACTCCCTAATTTAAGCTTTCTGCAAGCGAGCAGCCATAGGATTGACAGTTTGTTGGTAAAAAGCCTTTCTTGACTTTGTGTGCAACTCATACTGAATTAATGCAGTTTTGTTTACCATGCAGCATTTAGAAACAAAGCACTTTCTCATGTTATGTTCCAGTTGTCTTCCGGTTTCCATCACTGTTAAAGTCGCTGGCTGTTTTGAATTTTCAGGACAAACTGTGAACTAGAGTGAGTATTAAATTGTTGGAATTTGCTGAAGCACAAGAATAATAGTAGACATCAAACTTTAACTTAATCATCTCTGTTACTCTACTCCAAAATGTCTTCTTAGTCAAGTATAAGTGCATGAAGCCTAACTACACAAAGCAAGGATTTAAACAAATAAAAAACCATTGGTGTAATATATCTGTTTCCCAAGACATATAGGTTCAAATAACAAATTTCAGAAAGGTGTGTGTCTGACTCGTTTATTCTAACTCAACATAGTCAATGCTTAAAATATCATTTTCCAGAGACCTGCCAGCTGTTTTCAAGACCCTGGGAAGGGATACATGAATAAAGGAATGAGTTACAGCTTGTTTACCTTTCAGATACTCGTCATAAAAGCCTGAGAAAGCATCCCTCTAAGATAAATGATATTCCACTTCCCTCATGGAGTTGTGCTACAAGTGATTTATTCTGCAGCAACTTCTGCACCTTGGAAAGAGGAAGTTCTCAGGAAGTTGAGCATCCATTTCAGGATAGGAGGTCTGCAAGGAAACCAGAGCAAAACAACTCTGCTAGAACTATGACAACTAAGTTCCTTATGCCGATAAGTCTTACTACTAAAAACTAGGTTAAACGCATACCATTTTCCACTACATGAGGCTGACTCACCAAAGACTGAAAAAGCATTTAAAGGGCATACCGAAGGCATTGCTCAAAATACAGAATTGCCTAAAAAAAACATTAAATAATTCTGTTGAGAGTCCTGAATATAACCTGTCAAGATAAGAACTGAGTGTAGCACGTAGACAACTCAGTGGAGCTTTTCATTAATGATCATATGTAGAGATGAGAATTTACACAAATTGCAAACTTCTTCCTCACCTCTGAAGACCTCTAGCAGGTATGCTGCACTATTTGTCTTCATAAGGAAACTAGAACTGCCTTATTTTCATGTCAGAACAATCTGGTACACATATCAAACTATGTAATGGAGCAGACATCACATACCATATTTTTATCATGCACTAAAACCACATCGTAATTTTTTGAACAGCTGTAGATAGCATCTGTGTTTTCTGCACTTTGTAGCACCTCAGCTATTGATTCCATATTCCTTTTCCATCACCCTGATAAACTGATTAAATCTTATTTTCATGTTTTCAGACAGGGTAGGGGGCTAGTGGAACCAAATAGTCTTTTGTTCATGCAATGTCAAAATATGAATACAAAAGTAGTATTTATTTTTCTGCATTAAACATTGCAAGCAAAGAAAGAACTATGCTCCTGGTATCGCACCCTAACATCTCAAGCTACTGATCCAGAAACTGAAGAGTTTAAGTCATTGCTGTGAAGTAGAGGAGAAACACTTTAACTGAAAGAAGTGAAGGCTGCAACTATGTGGAACATTTAAGAGTCAAGAGAAGACAGGAATAAAACTGAGAAGGGAACAAGAACCACAGAATCAGGTGTAAATCTTGACATATATGAGATACAATTGAGGAATGCAACTTGGGGAAGAGACAATGTGGAGAAACACAGGAAACCAGCCAATCATCTCTTACTAGCTTGGAACCCACAGAGACTGCTTGCATCAATACAAATACCTTCCTCTATTAGACAGTATACACACTGTATTGAGTCTTACAAGATCTGCTTGAAGTTATGAATTTATCTTGATGCCTGATCCTGCAATGCCCGCTACAACCTGCCTTAATGGTGCCTGGTTGGCATGATCTAGAGGCACAAACTATAGGTTTTGCAAAGCTCTAAGACTTGAGAGAAGCTATTCAGACTTTTGCCTAAACATAGTTATTGTAAATTTAAGCTACATAAAAAGGACATATTTAATTACAAAAGCAAATGTAAAAAGCCAAATCTTGAGGCCCAGGTAGGGGGGAGAAGGTGGCATTAAACAAACAAGACTGACAAGATATTTATGGACAAATTTATGAAAACTGATAAAAATCTTACAAAACTAACAAAATTCTTGCATGTGTAAATAATTACACTAGGGAACAGTTTGCAAGACAAGAATCAAGGTACAGGAGGGAAACGAATTGGGCAATTCGTTGGCAGAAAGCCCTGAATCAACAGCCCATACTCAAAGGATTGCCCAAGCAACACATCACCCAGAAAAACAGCTCTAGAAAATTGTGCAACAAACTCTGAAGTGCCAGTGCCTCAAATTAGGAGAAAGGAAGCATAGTTCTCACACAACTCACTACCCTGCTATGGCTTTCAAACACAAACTCACAAGCAACTCACTTAAACTTTGTTTCAGCTTCACAACACACGCCTACTATAGAATATCTAGGCTTAAAGATTACTATCAATTCCAGACAAAAATATTAGGTGTAGAGGTTTGGCATACTACTTCAGAAAGATAACAATTAAGTAGGAACTAAGATGAAGGTAGGGGATAATCAGTGGTGTACTAGTCAGAACAGAGGATTATTTCATATTAAACATACTAAGCACAGAGATTTGGACTATGTTGCTGCAGCAAAACGATGTTTATACTCAAAAAGTGAACTCAGTCTCTAGTGTGAAAATATACAACCCTTATTAACTCTTGAATCCAGCCATGGATTACTAAAGAATTCACAAACTCTGTACTGCTTTCAAGTTTCTTGCTTCCCATTATGCTGAATTTGAATTGCCATCCATCACTGATAGAGAAAGCCCTTGTTACAGAGATGTTGATTTAGTGAAATACAAGGAGCTTAAGACAAAACTGCTTCTGAGGAATTCCCAGCTCCTAAGGGTAATCAAATGCATGCATAGACCCACATGTGAAGATACCCATTCACACTTAAACTCAACTTTCTCAGCCCCATTTCAGTCAAGAGGCTGATTTGAAGCAACAAACCTATAAGGATCCTATGGATTCCCCAGTGGCACTATTCAAATTTAAATTCCACTACTAGGAGGGAATTACTCACCATCATGGGAAAAGTGAAAATAAAACCAAAACAAAACCAAACCAACACAAATAAAGCCAAACAAACAAACAAAAAAACCCCTTGCATAGTAGAGCTCTGCCTAGACTCCACTCCCTTGACAGGAAAAGCCAGACTGGTACCCTGAAGCCAGCAAGATTACCATGTTCCCGTAAGACAAAGCCCAAAAGACTACTGGTGCTAGTGCTGGACAAAGCATTCTTGTTTTTTTCCCCAGCTCTCCCCCTACACACTGCAGGTATATTAATTAAATACAAAGGATGCTGCTAGAGCATGTTAAAGCATCTCCTCTGAGTTCACAGAGGTTTCAGATCTACACATGCACATCCTCAAGCAAAAGAAAAGAAACCCCAATCAAAACAATGTAAAATTATGAAAGCACCAGAGGCTCTCCTATATCCTTTATCTTATAGATCTAGACATAATAACGACAGGAAGAACCAACAGGTTGACTGACAGACAAAAGACTCCTGAAAAGCCTTTAAAGGTATGACCTCTGCTCTAGAGTGCTACACTATCTTCTGGGGGTAAAAGTTTTCCTAATGGCCAGTGTGAACCTCTCAAGCTGAAAATAGGTCTTTGGTTTTGTTACATCATCTTCCACTAATAAGACATGCTTAGCTCCATTATCTGTGTAATTATCCTCCAAACAGATGTAGGTTGCTATTGGATCAGCTCTTAGCCTACTCTACATCAGGCAAAGCTCACTCCATCAGCCACCTCTTCCAGGCCACATGGAACACTCTGGTAATCATCCACTGAAATATCTGCAGTTTCTTGACTTTTTTTTTTTTCAAACTAGTGGGTCCAAAAGGAATGTTCTTGGTGTAGACTCATTGGTGTCAAGTACAAAAGACTTTTATCTACTGGCACATAATGTACATATAATGTATGTAGCACAGTACTAGCTTTATTGACAATGACAGTACACAACTGGTTCATATTCAATTTGGCTTCAATGATAAATCCCAGTCCTTTTGAGTAAACCTTCCACTTAGACCATCAGTTCCAAGCCTGTACTGATTCACAGTATTGTTACATCTCAATGACACAACTTTGCATTTTGTGTTTAACTTCGTGAAGCCTCTGATGGCCTAATCCTTAACTCTCTCAAGATTGCTTGGGGTTTATTCTTTGCCATATATTATGTTAGCAACTCCTGCTAATTTAGTGTCATTTGCAAATACATGTCATCATCCAAATCACAAGGTATTGAAAAATAGAGACCCCAAAATCAATCCATGGCATACTACACTCAGTCAGTTGCCAGATGAATGTTGAGCTATTGGTTGGTAATAGCCCAGCTGATTTTCAACCTGCCATGTAGATCATTCATCCAGCCCATGCTTTCCTCAACTCTCAATGGGAATGCAGTTGCAGACAGTGTCCCAAATGATAGTAAATTCAAACGGTAATATATTCACTGCTCCCCCATCATTCATATATCCAGCCATTTTGCCACAGAAGGCAATGAGATTAGGTAAAGATCCTCTTGGTAAATGCAAACTATTGAGTACTAATTTCTTGACCTTGTATTAGGAAATGGAACCCAAGCTGAGACAAACCATAATCCTTCCAGGGACTGAAATAAGGCTGACAGGCCTATAACTTTTGCCCAATTTTCTTGCAGATAGGTGTAGCATTAGCCCTTTTCCATGACTTTTCTCCTTGCAGTCACACTGCCAACTCTTTCAGCTTCCTACAGGGAATTCAATCCAGCACCACAGATGTCAGCACATCCAGGTGCTTTAAGTAGTCTTTAACTTCTTGTTCCCCAGTGCCATCTGCTCATCAACTTCCTGGCCTGTATCAGTACACACAAAGGTATGAGAACTGGCTCATGCAAAGACAAAGGCAAGAACGGCACTGAATACAGAAATCTTTCCCACACTATCTACCACAAGGTTGTTTCCTCCACCTCATCAGTGGATCTGCACTCTCCTTCAATCTCCTTGTTCTATTTGAATACCTGTAGAAGCCCTTCTTGTTAATCTTCATTAGCCCTAACTCTGTGTAGACTTTGGCCTTGTAGTTTTCATCAAATAGCTGAGTAATGTTTTTACGCTCCTGTTGTTGGTCCATGTTTCCACTTTTCATATGACTCTCATTTGTTTTTGTTCATCAAGAAGCCTCTTGCCCAGTCAAATGGGCTTTCTGTTCAAAGCCCCAATCTTGGAAAATGAGGTGGTCCGTTCTGAAGCTGGCAGTGCATTTTCTTTCAGCACTCAGTCCAAATGCAAACCAAAACCACATGACAAAACCACATGACAATTATTTGAAAGCATTTGAAAAGGTCTCTCATCAACAAGAATGATGACTTCAAGAACTATGAGTACTGCAGTCATAGTAATCATTTTCCTGTTTAAGTTCCTCTGAAGAGTCATGCTTTGGGCAGCAAGTTTACTTTTTTTCCTCCATTTGGAGAAATCCAACTGGTTTCATAACTTCAGGATTTTACAGTTCAGTAGCTGATGAAGTATAAATTTATGACACCTCACCATGGCCTAACCTTTGATTATACCAAAGAAAAATCTGTATTCAAAGAGAAACGGAAAACACTTCCACACATCAACAGTTCAAGGTTGTTCTGCGATTAAAAGAAGATCAGAATTATTATCTGTATCTGCAGATGACAGAGATTTTAAAACATTTCCAGTACTTTAAAAGCACTTCTGTTTTGAGAAAGAAACATCAATGTGTTGCAACGTGATGCATATGAGAATGCACACCACAGTATTCCCCCACCCCAAAAGAGGAGGGAGCACTCCTTCAATTCCTGATCCTTTCTGACAAGAGTAGAAAGGCTAATAAAAATACTGCACTGAACCCCAGTCAATAGAGTAACGCTTCATGTAAGCTCAGAAATCTCTGCAGTAGATGGTATTTTTCTGATGGAAAGAAAAGAAATGGCACTTTCTGCAGAAGGCTGGAATAACTAATTTCATAATAAAAATGAACAACTCATGAGGGGGTCTCTTGATTTGCAGACACTCAGTAAAGCATCTGCTTTATTACACCTATAGCTCTGTCTAGAAGGGGCCAAATTGAAAATCTTTCTGCTTTGTTACAGATGATGAGGCCCACATGCAGTTATACCTCAGCACAAGACTCACAAATGCTTGCTGGCTTGCTTCTTGCAGAGATGCAGTGTGCTCCACGACCTTGCACCTGTACAGCTTCACTGTCAAGCAGGCAGCAGCTGGAAAGCAGCTTTGCACTGTCAATGCCAACCAATTTTCCATATGCCATTTTTGAAGAATCCCTACTACTCAAAAGGAAAAACTATATTTTTTGTTATTAACATAGGATACCAGAAAAACAAAGCTGCTTTGTGTCCAGACAGGCAATGCAGCTGGTGAAGGGTCTGCAGAACAAGTCTTAACAATGAGCAGCTGAGGGAGCTGGGGCTGTTTAGCCTGGAGAAGAGGAGGCTGAGGAGATATAATCACTCAATACAATTGCTTGAAGGGGAGCTGTAGTGAGTTGGGGGTCAGTCTCTCCAGTAATGAACGATACGACACAATGAGATGGGCTTAAGTTGCACCAGGGGAGGTTTAGATTGGACACTGGGAAAGGCTTTTAAACTGAGAGGATTATTAAGCACAGGTATAGGCTGCCCAAGAAGGTGGTGGATTCACTATCCATGGAGATATTTAAAATACAGAGATGGAGATGTTTAAAAGATAGTTCCCGAGGAATGTGGTTTAGTGCTGGACTTGGCAGTGTGGGGTGCGTAGTTGGACTCAATGATCTTAAAAGTCTTTTCCAACCATAATTATTCTATGATTCTACAACCATTTCTTGTATGAAAAAACACTGAAGTGGAAAACAGCAATATCCAAAGTAAATGCTCAAAATAATACACTGGCCCTTCAGTAAAATAAATATAAAAGGAAAAGCTCCAAAAATACAAAATGGTCTACTCCAATAAGATAGTTTAAGCTCTCCCACAGTACTGGACCCCGTCTCTACTCATCACTAGCAGGCAAATCCACACTGAAAAGAACATAATAAAAAAATTCCTCTGATACACAAATCATGTACTGGGTTGTCTTACAACAAAGGTCCTGGATAAATATTTTAAGAATTATTTATTGACAGTATACCTTAGAGGGGAGTTAATTTGTCTAGGAAATATTACTGCAAATAGTATGAAAACAACTGCATTTAAAAGCTAGGAGCCTACTGATGTACTGTTTCTTCCATCTTACTACTTAAAAAACCAAAAAAGCCCAAAATCTTAAGTGCTACTTTCTCCAGCTGGTGACTGCCATTAGGAGAGGACTGTCCTCTTTCCATAGTTAGAATGGGTTATTACTGCAAATTCTCGGTATTTTGGGTTTTACTGTAAAATACTTGGCTTGTCTTCACAGAAGCAGTACATAGTTGATGTGATGTTACTTTTTATTCTTTTTTGTTTTAATTGTTGTTTTAAATTTCCCTCAGACAAGGACATTTCAGGTATTTCCACAGGATATATTACTTTCAAGGTTTTCACAGGGATCCAGGTCTCCTATTCCAGACCGCAGCACAGAAGATATAAGTGGATACTTAAAATGGATGTTACCCTTAGCAAAACCTTCTCTTTCTATTCAAACAGAGCAATTAACCCAAAGGTTGAAAGCAAAGCTACATGTGAAGTATGGTCTCATCTTAACAGGTTCCCAACATAGATTTCCCTAAATGCTCTTACAACAATTTAGAGAAACGTGACCTAAAATACAACGATGTTGGGACTCATCTGGTTGACCAACTGCACTCACAAGACAGCAGCTAAATAACTTAAAATTCCCTTCTGCTGGTTATTTCTTGGATCTGATTATTTCCAACAGTTTTAATTAGTGGTTTGGATGACAGAATGGGTACATTTTTAAACATTTATCAATGGCATTGAGAACTGTAGCTCAAAAAATTTAGGCAAATGTGTCCAAAATAATCAATTCTGTACTAAATTTTTTAAACAATATTACATTAAAAAGTCAATGTGCTAGTAGTAAAGTGTAAGTATCAGCAATGAGGAGGTTTAAACACAAAATCAAATATTCTACAGAAAGGAGATTAATCACTGAAGCAGCACAGCAGAGGAGAATGGTATGTTCACAGTGGATTAAAAACTTTAGTGCAAGAGTTAGGAGTCACAAAATGCAAAGAAGGCCCAGACAGATCAGTTCAATGGATAATGCCAGACAGCATTCAGGTATATTTTGAAAGAAGAAAGTCTGAAATACTCTTTTCTCCTTGTTTGTTCCTCTTTTAAATTTCTATTTCATAATTTTTATTCTTTTTAATCCTTTTTAGTAGCTTAGCTTTAAGATGAAGAGAACTTTCCATCTGTAAGTTAAGTCCTTCCTTTCACAATTGACTTGAGAAATCTGTTTCCCAACAGATTTTCTTATTTTTCCTTATTTTATGCTTAATCCACTCTCTGTCTTCTTCTGTATTTTTCATCTTATACCAAATCCTTCTCTGCTTCTCTGCATATTTTCAACAATTTTTAATACTGCTCTTCAGAGCTATGAACTCCTTGCAGGTATCATTTGCTTTGCTACAGCTCACACTTCAAAATCTTGTCAAGCCTGTTCTTCAAGATGCACACACCTTCAAGCTAAACGAAATATATTTAAATCAAGTCTGAAATTACTACTTGATAAACAGCGCTGCACTTGTACAGTGTCTCAGATATGACTCATCTCTACCAGGGAGCTAATACACATGCATGCCAAGATCAAATAGAACAAAACAAATGCTATCAAGATTAAAAAGAAACACACATACACAGAGGTTGGTATTTACAAGTCAGCCCAAAGGAACGTGCACCCAACTGAAGTGAAATTTGGGCACACAGCACCACCCTCCAAGGCACGTAACCTTCAGCGATAATTCAGGTTCAAATGGAGAACAAATACATGAAAACCCACCCCAACAAACAAACAAGGCAACAACCAACAGAAATAACTCAGCACTGGGAGGCAGACTTGCAATTTTAACCCTAGATTTTGCTATTGCTTCAGCCCCTTATTTTTCCAATTTGTGAAACAGCTGTCCGTCAAGTTTTGAGATGTAAACACTGTAGGGCACAGACAGAGGTCTATATTGCTTTCAATTAAATCTGCACGAATTCAGATGATTTCACTGGGAACATGGTTTATAAAAAGCTGCATCTGTTCCAAATATTATTGCTAGTAATAGTGTTCTTTATTTGGGATCAGTGTGCATGTCTGTCTGCTTCCATCTCCACAACCAAATTCTCAGTTATCACTCCGCTGTTTCAACACCCAGAATTCAGATGGAGAAATTCAAGTTTGTAATGATTCTTTGTACATGAGTTCCTCCCGTGTATTACACTGTGCTACAAGCAAGCAATGACTGGTAGAAGCCTGCTTTATTCCAGGTTATTTAATAGCACTGAGTTTGTATTTCCTCCAATATATGAGGAACATTTCTTGATAATATACATCAGATAATCCTGGAATGTAGGTTCAGCTTTCATGTGAAGCACTGCTGCTTTACTGTAAGAAATCAGGCTAGTTTATGCATACTCAAAATGCTCTAATTTACCAAAATTTTAAACTTCTCTGCTATCTAGGATTTTAACATCTTTACTGGCAGAAAAGTGTTCCATACTTCTCTAGTTTATTCTAGGTAAAACCATTTATCTGTGCAAGTTATGTCATCACTCCTAAGGCTCTAATTGTCTCAGTAAATTGTTCTCATACATAAAAGCAAAAAAAAAAATATTAAAAAATTATTAAACAGGGTTTTTGTTTTTTTTTTTTGTTTTTTTTTTTGTATTATCAGTTTTCAGGAAAAGATTTACTGTATGCAGAAAAAAAAAAATCAAACTGACAGTTAAATATTTAGGTGGAATGGGTCCTGTATTCTAACAGTGTGATTCCTTAACATCTTAGAATAAGTACATTAAGAAATTCACAAAAATTAGTTTTCTTTTAAATTACCTAAAAGAAAAAAAAACACAAAACAAAACAAAAAAAACCACAAACCTCATCTGGCATGTGTCTCATTTACGGGTGGAAAAAGAGACTAATCAGGAATCAAAACAGGTGGCCTTTAAAAGCTGTAGCCTAGATGTCTTTTTCAAATTGCACACAAACACACACAAGAACAAACAACATTCCAGCCTCATTCAAGTTTAAATTAAGATTCAGAATATCTGTGGGCTGGTACCAAAGCATCCATTACTTCTGCCTTTTCTGAAGGGAGGAGGGGGCAAGACACAATCTCCCATTTCTTTAAGTGGCTATTCCAAGAAAACTGATTATCTTTAAGGGAATGTTAATTTCTCTGTCTTTTCATTCAGCCACTGAACAAGTCTGTCATACATACCTGTGTTATGCAACAGGACTGATGCATGCACTCAAAAAATCAGAATTCTTTTAGGATGCTTTCAGCAAAATTTTATTTATACAGTAATAGATTTAAAAGAGATGGAAGTATTTGTAGTACCAGTTCCTTTATGGTAGCCCACACTGCAGGTGCACCATGAACATGCTGGAGGCTTGTCAGAGTACAACAGGAGGAGTAGAATGCCACTAGAAGCCTGAGCTAGAAACAAAGCCAAAACTGCCCTCTAAGCAAGGTTCTGCAACCCCATCTCATTATTACAGGCAAGCATGGTACCTATGCAAATTATACCATTTCTTGCCAAAGGCCATTTGTGATGGCCAGACAGGTTATAAAGCCATCTGCAACTGGTACATCAATTTTGTGTGGACAGTGTGTTCTTTCCCTTCCCTCCATTCACATTTAGCCGTGAAATTAAATGAAGTCCACCCCACAATTAGCATAAAAATCATTATGTGCTTCGGTTATGTTCTGGATGGCTACTTATCATACAACAGATTACATTATGACACAAAAAGACATATACCAAAGGTCAGAATTGCGAAATTTAGCTGCAGTTTCTGTATTTATCAGAAGGCAGACAGGAGACAGGGGAAGCAAAACCTCATTTTCGTTTCAATGCTCAGCAACGTTCCTCTGTTCTGAACCTGTGCTCACTACAGCAGCTTCTATGTCATCTCTCGATAAGAGCAAAATACGGTGCTGCTTTGTATAAGAGGAAAAAAAAATCTCACTACTATTACCTCTCTTCACTAACAGGGCCTCTATGAAGAAAAGGTGTCTGTGGATTCCACATTTCTCTGACTTTACAGACAGTATCCACCTGGCACTGTCCATGGAGGCTGCTCACCTACTCTCGAACTTCTCATTCACCCCAGATGTGCACAGCTTCTATGTAAAGGTAGCTTAGTTCCTGCTGCCCCACTTCCCTCACTAATGGCTCATCTCAGCATCAATTATGCTGAAGAAACTGGGGGCAGAGGAAGAATGAAAGCCAAGAAAGACTCGCAACCAAGTCCGAACAACCACAGGTTGTGTAAGATCTGTTCCCTCACATTCTGCCTACTCTCATCCCACTTGTGGCAACAAATAGTAAACCTCAAAGTCTGCAAGATAAGAATCAGTTGAGCCTTAGCTACCTTTAGCCATCTAAATAAGAACAAAACAACTGGACTCCTACTGAATTATTTTGTTAAAAGGAACTCCCAGGATGAAGCAGCAGCTCTGCATAATTCCAACACACAAACACTTCTTTATACAGAAAGAAGCTGCCAGAATTTCTTTATGAAACAGAAAAGAACACCTCTGTTAGCTAGAAGTCTCCTTGGCCAAACCAGGTGCAAAGTCCTCATTTGCTCATGCTTTTCCCTACCAATAAAACTAGTGTACCTAAAAATATTTCATATGTATAAGCAACTTGTGGAAGAATGAGTACAACTAATTTTCTGGTTTAACAAACAAAACCAACATGCTAGGCAACTGGAAAGCGTAGGAAAAGGAGGCAGAAGGATCACAGCAGCACCTTAATCCAAGTTAACTAAAGCAGGCAGTGGCTTAGTTAGCTCTTCACACTGAATTTATTTCAAGGAGTAAGCTTAAAGAATGAGCAACTGAAGACAGTACATTAGCAAGGCTCAAAAATGGCTTCTTATACAGTCTGTAACTCTGGCAAAACAGAAATTGCTGAAGACTCAGGAACTGGAGGTAGCATAAAGCACTCCTAGAAATTTTTAAATGGTGAAATACAAAGGATGAGTTTGTAAGAAATAGTGAAAACCACCAACTTTTTATCAGTAATGCAATCTTGCAAAAGGTTCCTGTTGCACAGTGGACCAGTCTTGGGTCTGTTCTCTTAAACCAGTTTCCAAAATGGTAGACAGTGAATCAGAGTGGCATCTAAATCCTGTTGACTGCTAGACTTGCTTTCTCAAATTCACCCCCCACCCCCAACCGTACATTAAAAAGAAGTAGGCAAAGAAAAAACTGAGACAACAAAGGCAAAGCATGCTATTTTCTGTGTAGAGAAACAGTTCTACACCAAATACGAACAATGGAAATTAGTCATGGCTGGCTGCATTATCATCTGTCAAGAGAGTCTACTAGATTTGTGCTTGTTCTGGGCAGCTGGAAGGGCCTATTGAGATATTACTGTTTGCACTGCCTGCTTGCCTCCTGACAAGGGTGGAGCACTGGAATAAGCAGGTTCCAGCTTGTTGGCACCACAATTACCTCAGAAATACTCATCTTACTCTGGTTACATACAGAAATTTTAGTTGCATCTTCCCAAGTTTCAAGTACAGCGTTGAAGAGTCAAACAGCACTCTGGGACCAAGAACTAGAATGAAACAGGACCTGAAGCATTTTGATAATATACATGATGCTACTGGTTAAAAAGAACACGATCACAGTATGCCCAAAGTGTACATCATCAGAAAAATGGATCCATGCAGGATCATATACTCATTTCTAAGGCCCATTTACAACATAGTTGTATCAGCTCTGTTCCTAGTTCATTGGTCTTCACTCTCAATTCAAATGACAAGTTGCTCCAGAAAACACATATGCACATGGCTTCCTCAAGCCTGGCATTTTTAGGTTCAATAGAGCTATTCAAATTGTCAATGTTTTAATTACTGTATAACAACATATACGTGTTAGTTTGGAAGACCTGTGCAAGGTAGACAAGCAAAAAACTTCAATACATAAATATTGCAATCAAGGAGGATGTTGATCCATTTAATTTTTGATGCATTTTTCTGGCAGAAAGCTTCTAACAACATGAGCTAAAACATCGTAATTCCTTAAACATCAGGAATAAACCCGAATCTGTTGACCTGAGTCTGTTTCCATCAACTTCCTTTATCTGAAAATTTGCACCCATGGTAAGCAGACATAGCATTTAATGATTGGTGTTTTCTGGATAAGTTGCCTCTAATTTTCCAAATTGCTCTGGGAGAAGCATATTTGTTGAAGTAATGACCTTATTCAGATATTGCACCCTAACTAAATACTTTCCTTCTTGCTCATTTTGGGCTTCCAGAATTACTCATTTAGAAGAAAGATGGCACAGTCATCCTAGTTTCTCAACAAAATAACATCATAATCGGTACAATTTAAAACTCCAGCAAAGATAAATTACACAGTGCTTGTGAAAACCTTTATAACTTGACATCACAATTGCTGCAGGTGGGAGAGGGTAGGAAGGAGAATCAGGATTGGAGTCTGTTACAGATTTGTACCTTGCCTGTGTTTCTTGTTATCAGAGTATAACACCTAGTGTGATTAGTCAGGAAGCACGAATCCTGCTTCATTCTGTGACACTGGAAGAAGTTCACTGATGTGATGACTATCAACAAAGTCAGCTTGTGATCTAGAGCCATTAAAGGTAAGCACATACTGCAGCCCGCCACCAAAGTCACATTCTTACTGCCTTCGCCCTTCCTCTCACTTTTATTGCTCTTTTATTCATGTGATATTTTAAATTAGCACAAAGTTCTGAACCTTTACACCACACTTTCCACAGCAGAGGCTGTAGTCTTATTAGTTTCCAGAAACCTTAGGTCAACCCTGACTTTAAAAACTAATGTTAGCACAAAATTAAGACAAAATTATCCGACACTAGAAAATGCAAGCACAACAGTTCAATGTAACCTACAGAAAGAAAAGATCCTCTGGGCTGTCTGTAAACAGAATTCTGTAACAAAGACAACCAGAAATTATATGCCTAGTACTTGACCATAGCAGTTGATTATCCTAATGACAGCAGTCAAGTTTTCCCCTATCAAATAATCTTTTTCTTTCAATAATGCAAGTCTGGCTTTGACCACAAACCTTTTTTTTCTTCCTCATCCTCTACCACTGGAAGAACAAAGGCAATAATATTTTTTTCTTTCTTCTAAATAAACTTGTCTTTTATCTTCCCAAGTTCGCTTTTACATCAAAGACAGTTTTCCCAGCACTGTGCTAAGTACTGGTTCCAGTTTATTTATTTACTGATTTACAAGTTTTTATCACTCTGCAAATCTTTAGGTCCCAGTGCTGTACTTGTGAATTTCCTTTGCCCAAGGCAAGTACAGAATGCATCAACATACAATTAAGATAGGAAGTCAGGAAACAGTCATTAAAAAATTAATGTGAAGAGCCTAACAGCTTCAGGAAGAGAATGTGAGAACCAAAAATTTGTAAGTGTCAGGAATTTGGTTTGTCATCACAGCCCATCCTCAAATGAGTCATAGCAACTCAAAACAGAGATCATTAGGTAGTCACAAGGTATACATAACAATGTTTTATTGAACAATAGGTGCATTTTACAATTATTAGAGCAAAACCATCAAGTTACTTCATTCTGTGAGCATAAGCTCACCAAGGAATGCGGTAATCTTATTCAAATTTGCAAATGTTTCTGCATTTTTAAAAATAAAATAAAATTTAAAAAAAACCACCTCATATCTCACATTTGAATCTATTTCTATGCAAACACTTTCAAATTCTTAAGTGTGGGGAAAAACCCACACTGGGCAATCTTGGGTTTAATTTTTTTTTCCCCTAAAAGCTTGCAGAAAATTGAAGATACATTTTTTTTTTTTTAGTCGAGACTGTAGCACGAGCATGCAAATTCAATGTGTCAGAAAGAATGAATACGTTGAGTTGCATGCTTTGTAGCGTTCTTTCTTCCTATTGTAAACAAATTATGATAAATTACACAGGCTTGCAGTAGAGCTAATGCAATCTCTGCCTTTAATACAAAAATATAAGGGTTCATCTTTGTTTAGAAAAATGTATTTTGAGTGGACTGCTATAAGCTGTTCAGTTTGTAACTTCGGTGCTTTGTCATTAATCTTTTCATGTGTTAATGCTTAACATTCCATTTAACTAAATCCAAGTATCATTAAGGTTATAAAAACCAGTTTAAACCACCTTTTGACTGTTACTTCTTACTGAGCTTCAAGATATGTTCTTATTCACCGGAAGTCCCAAGCAGAACAACTTGTCAAGTCTTTTCCCCCAGCTTAAACAAACTCAGCACACCGAAGTACCAAACTCCAAAGCATCATAGAGGCCTTTATTACTTAACTGAGTAATACTTTATTTGCCAAGTATCCACAAAAGCCAGTTCACAACATTTCTCCCTATCCTCCACAGCTTTCAAAGGAGATAGATTCCTCAAAAACAAGATCCCAGATAAAGGTATGACATGGGTGGTAAACACTTCACCACACAGTCATCAAATATCAAAGATACGCCTCACATCATAAACCCACAAGCTCTAGCCTTCAAACATTTCTAACAAAAGATGAAGTTCCAACACAAAACATCAAAAGAAAAGGGTATGCTTCTGGAGATGGGAAGTACCATTTGACTGACTCATTCCCCACAGTACTTATGCAAGTACACATTCTGTCCACTGGGCTGGAAAACAATATGCTGTGAGCTTGGCATGTCAGAATAAAGAGTATTTCAAACCCAGAGAATGAAACACAAAGCACTTATACCTGGTGCGAGAAGAACAATCACTAGGAAGACATGTTAGCTCCATTACAGGCATACCAAGACAAAAATTCAGCTACAGGATGCACCAGTCACATTAATGCACAGTCTTGAATTAATTGGCTAACACAGCTGAATGCAATGGGAAAGGAATGTCACAGTAATATAGCTGCCCATTGTGTCAGCAGCATGAAATTTGGAGAAAGCTGCAGTGATGACTTGGCAAGATTCTTAGAGGTTTACATATCAAAAGAGTGGAAGATCCCTGTCTTTTATATACTACCAAGAACATGCAGGTAAAAAAAAAATAAGTAGAGATGATGCTTAAAAAAAAAAAAAAGTGGTAAATCTACTGTCCTGTCTTTCCTAATGAGAAAAAAATCCTAAAAAAATGGTGTACCAACCTGAAAAGCAGCTCTATTTAAGTGGTATCTTTAAGAATGGACATGATTTGAATTCCTTCTTTTGAGTATATTCTGTGAGATCTGTTCAGTCTGTTGCCCACATACAAAGTCACCAACAACTCAGGATACATGTGTCATACTGGTGGCAAATTTAAGACTCAGCTGACAACTGAAATCTTGATCATTATTTACTATCATCACCTCATACCAAAAGTATCCACAAAAAAAAAAAAAAAAAAAAGGTGTAGCCTGAACAAGATATCTGGCTGAATTTGAAGGATCATCAGCTTAGAGACAGAAGTAGAAGAGGAATAGAAGAAAGGAAGAGGTGGTTCTTCTCCTCCTTGGATTCCTTAATATAAGATTCAATGAACAACACTCAACTCCACAGAGCTACAGGAATGCCACTTTTCAGACCAAGACTATCCTTGAAACGACATGTAAAAGACGCTAAGTTAAAATACTAGAAGCAACACTTGTACTGTTTTCTACTTTGTAGCTAGTTACCTAAAGCAGGAAGTACTATGAAGCTTTTACACTCTGTGCCCAGCTCATCCAACTAAAGGCAATATAGTTTCATATTTAAGTGCAGAAGTTTAAAAGCAGAGTCCGCAACAAGTAAAGCTTTCATTTTCTTTCTACCTATAGGGTTTCAGCATTTTCTTTCTTACCTATAGGGTTTCAGCAACCCTTAGGGCCGATACAGCTTGACTCCCCCCCAAAAAAAGAGACATACATAGACAAGTACATAAAGATTTAGATGAGATGTGCCCATTTCCTACCCTTAAACATGTGGTTATTACAAACCACATACAAAGTTATAAACACACAATCAGCACAGTGGACTGGTTTGTCATCTCTACCATAACTCCAGCATGAGGGCTGTCTACAGTTATCTCAAATGCGTACTTTGACCCTACCAGAGTGAAACCAATGTGACAGAAGTCTGCTAATTTACAAGCACACACCTATTTTACTGAGACTGGTCAAAATGTAAATAAAGCACATTAAAGCATTTCAGATGATATGCAGGATATAAGCATTGCACTTAAACTTCGCCTATTTTGATTTATTTTACGCTGATGCAATGAACTAGTAATCAGTGTGTTTGGACAAGTCAAACTTATATAAATTCAGACAAGGACTTTGTTTTCACTCCCCTTCAGAATCTGCAGAAATGTTTAACAAAAGTCTCAAATCAATCAGTTTAACTTTAGTTTAGAATTCCTTCTCCAAACCCATCCCTCCACCCTGTTAACCTAAACTACTTGAGCTGGGGGGAATATCAAGCCAAATTTTATCCACCAATTTGGACAGTTCATGACAAATGTGTGATTTTCTGTGATTAAAAATGTGTAACAACTCACTAATGCATGCTTAAAATCCCTATAACCTGTATAGATTAAGTTGTAGCACAGACAGAGCCGTATTTTAGTACGTTATCAGCTTTGTCTATAGTTTAGGTCTCTTCTTAACCAAATTCTTCATGGATAGCTTCACTTAAAAAGCTATACATTTTCCATTTATATTTATTGGATGTTCCAGAGGGAAAGCTCATCTTTTCCACCGTACAAAGTTATCTCAAGACAGTCACCTCAATCCAATAAAGAATGTCAAAGAAAAAAAACAAACTTTGTACTGTAACACTGCAATACCTTTAGTCAACTTCCAGTATTTGTGTAAGGTGAAATTCTGCTTCTAGAACAAAGTCCAGATAAAAATGCAGTACAACTAAACTCATTTCTTCAACCTCACAGAGTCTGTAGGTGCAAAATCTCTGGACTACGTCTTATATTTCTGTAGTTCGTCAATTCTATTTCTCTTGCAGACAGTGTTTCCGATCTCATTTTGGACAGTATAAAACTCAGTTTGTTTCTGAAGTACATTTGTAGTGGTTTCCAGGGGTCTTTCAGACAAAAAAATAAATAAAAATAATAAAAAAATACAGTCCCTGCAGAGGAATACTGTGGATGCAGAAGGAGCAGCCCAGAATTATACCACGAAGCCTGACAGAGTAAGCAACTGCTGCTCTCAGCTCCTCAGGAGAACCACGACAGTGCTCCACTCCCATGACTTCTGTCACACTACAGGCAGAGCTGCTAAACTAAAAGAGTGAGCTCATGGTAACACAAAAGCAAAGGATTTGGTGACTCTTTGCTGGTGAAGCATGCCAGAAGAGTAGACTTTTCCTTATTAAGATGGATTCCCAAATTGTCAATCTTGCTGCAGCTGCTGAATAGATCTGTACTGCCTAGAAAGCGCATGCTCCCATGACTCTGCTGAGGATCACTGTTTCCTCCACAACACAAAAGACATACTTTTATCTCAGTCGCTGCAGTGCAGTATCTCATGGTTTAAGCTCACATCTGGTTATCCTACAGACAGGCTGACATACAGGTGCACACACATCCTCCTGCCAGTTTAGTCACAGAGCAAGACAGCTAAAGGCAATAATGTCTTAGGCAATCTCCAGTAATCTTTTTGCAGCAGTTTATCAAAGCTTTGAGTGTTTCTGTCCAGATGGGAATTACAGATGGGGATTGTCACCTTAGTACCCAGACAGTGTAACACCTCCAAAGATGCTTAGGGAGCATCACAAGAAGAGCAGCAAATGCCTGTGGCTTGAAATAAAGAATAAATAATATTTTTTAAAAAATCTTAAATTAGAAGCCTTCACCTATGCACACTAAAACTAGCACCTCTCAGCTCTCTGGTCAGTACGCATTCATCCTTTAGCTTCCCCAGACCAGGAATTCAAGTTGATCTCCTTCATTCTGCAGCTGCAGCACAAGGTCCCTGATCATACACGGATGCAGGCCTGCACACAAAGAAGCACCAGATGGCCTGGGAACTCTGCTTTCTCAAGCATTTTGAAAACTGAATTTATCCCCCAAACCATGAGAAGAACATAACTAGTTGGTCATAAAACAGAAAATCCTATAGCAAAACTTTGGTTTCTTGGTGTCATTACTCTGTTCCCCCCCCCAGGAAAAAAAGGCATGTTTATTCAAATGTTTAAAATAGTTGTCATTCAAGTTGAAACTTTCTAATGCAACCTGGGGACCTGGAGCTAAAAGTGTATTTTCCATGGGAATATTTTCAGCATGATTCAAAACTGTCCATTTGTGCTTTCAAAACATAAATAACCTTCCACTTGCCTGTTAAAAAGTGTTGGTTTAGATCACAGTCTGAAAAGTTTCTCTCAATAAATGTGATAATTTACTCATTAAATCTTGTAAGGTTAATTTGGAAAAATGTAACGTGAAGCCAAATTCATCCACAGTTTATTTTCCAAGGGAGAGAGTAAACTAAAAATAACTGAGGAATTGGAATTGTCAAGTCAAATGCTATCTTTCCATTTTACTCACAATCAAGAATTATTGAACTTTTACTAGCAGCAAGACTAATTTCTGGAATATCAACAAATAAAAATTTATTATTAGACTCAGAACCATTTGAATTTTATGGCTCCCTGACAGATTAGGAATCCAAGCTCTGCTCCATGCAACATCATTTTCCCTCAACAGCATAGTCATCTTTCTCTTTGCTTGCAGCCAGCCTCAAAAGGATAAGGAGTGTAGAAGTATTCCATCTCTGGACATCTGCATCAAATAATCATAGAATCATTTAGATTGGAAAAGACCTTTACAATTGAGCCCAACCATTAACCCAGCACAGCCAAGCCTACCACTAAACCATGTCTCTAAGCACCATCCACACATCTTTTAAATTCCTTTAAGGAAGATGACTCAGCTACTTCCCTGGGCAACCTGTTAGACCATAATAGATAGAACCAGACCTTTGAAAAAGTTCTGGTTCTATCTGAAGCTCCACAGGTGGAACCTAGGAACCTAGAAAAAGGAATTTCTCTAAAATTCCTATCATATTTCAAATTTCAATATCAAGTTGGTTATTCTTACAAATTCTGCCTCCCTATTATAGTCTCAAAATAAACACTAGAGACGTCTGGGTCCAATCAGCAATAAATTTAATAATGGCAGCATAATTTATACCACTCGTCATGATTTCAAGAAAACTTAGGCTCATAACATAAGTCCAACTTCTTCCTCCATATGACTCTATTTTGTTACAGCAATAAGGAACCTTAGAATATGTTTCTGTAAGGTATTCAACTTTGATACAGCTGAGATTTTGCAGGTCTAGCTTGAGCTTGTCACTGAACCACATTGCTGCAACAAAGCATTTCTTCTCCACTTCATACTAATCTGCCTGACTTTAGCAGGGCAAATGAGGAGGAGCACTCACATGATTGAGCTATGAGAGCACTAGCTACATGAATCCTACATTAATCAAACCATTCCTGAAGTGATTATTTATACCCAGAATGCCCATGTCAACAGTACAGGGACTTTTACAGCACTTTTCACATTACAGAGAGATCCCATGCCCTCTGTCAGGTTTTTCCCTGCTGCTTGGTTCCTTGCTTATAACATACCTTTAACAAATTTCTGACATTCAATGCTGCAAAAGCAGTTTTTACAGTGACACATCCCTAGATCTGATCCCTGACCTGGCTTTCAGCATAGCCTCACAAACAGCTGAAAAGGCAGATATCTGTCTACAGCACTAGGATGGGAACGAGATGCCAGGAACTCTCTGAACTTGTATTGACCATGAAACACCTGTACTCTCAAAACACAGTCTATTAGTCAGACAAAAATCAATCATAATTATTCCTAAAACTAGATATGTGTAGTCCACAACAGGTAGGTTTAAAAAACAATGAAAACAAACCCCTGAGGAAGGGAAAGGAGGAAAACAGCGAGCCAGCAGCACTCAGTGCAATCCTCTAGCATTCTGCTCACAATCACTCACACAACAGTTTTCCCTCTGATGAAATGAAAAAAAAAAAATCACTTCTGCTGAACTTTCTAAAACTGGCACAGTAGCAGGAGGTGATGGGTCTTGTTAGTTGTACACGATCTGCATCTCTTGGGGACGCAGTACTGCATCAACACACTGTAGCTAATTCAGTGAAATCACAGGTCATACACAGAGGAAACAGAAGTTTCACTCGCACTCATTAGGTCAAAGATAGTGCCCTGGATTTCAGCAGCACTGTAAGAACAGAAAAACAGCTGACCATGAACTCTCGTGTAATGCCATAGCCAAGGAAGAAAACGTGAGTCATGAATACATAACAAGCAAACACTGAGCAAGGAGCAATGCTATTTCATACAATATTCAGCAAAACATTGTAACAACATAGCTGTGCCCAGCTCAAATGTCTGCATATTGTACACAAAGTCAGAAAAAAGCTAAAAAGAATAAATTTGAACCTTTGAAAAGCATCAGGAAATAAATTTTGGGTTTATCTAGTTAGACAATCAAAGATAACACTAAGAAGTGGCTTGCATGTGAATTTCACATACCTTCACGTGAACAGTATTTTCCCCCAAAGTTCCATGACTTTTCATCACATGCCTGCTCAGGTACCATGACAGGCAATAAGAGGGACCACAAAAACATCAGATACAATAAAAGATCTGTTATTATTTTGAAGAGTCCAGGTATAGCCTGGATAAATAATTGCTTGTCATTAAAGACTCTTAAAGGCGGACAAACTAATTAGTTGCAAGGAGAGAGATGATGTTGAAAAGTGACAAGCTTAAAACACGTTCTTGGAAGAAGTTCTAGAGATTGATCAGGAAGGAGCACAGATTAAGTGTTCACAATGATCCTTTCTGACCTGAAACAAATGTGCAGTTCAGAATCTATTCTTTTAAGAGCAATTTACGTGGCTAACTCTCCAATATAATTTAAAGAGTGATAGTCCAAATGATATATAGGGAGAAGAAGCAGTTGACTTTCACTTCACATTATCGTAACAGCCTTAAAGATCTGTTAAAAAGAGTAACAAATGGGAACAGAGACATCTGGAACCTCTGCTGGCTTAGCACTTGCTCAAAGCAAATTTTCTTAGTAGCAAATGCCGTAGCTCTATTGAAGTGGCAATGAAACTGCCACGGCTTCAGAGAAAAAAAAGGGTCAGAGGTGGGAGATGTGTGTAAGATATAAGTAACTATAATAATATTAGTGATGTTCCGCAAATCCTTAATTCTAACAATTCCCTTTGAAAAATAATTCCTTATAAAAACAAGAACTCGTTTTGTATTCATTTAGTCAGAACATGAGAAAACTGTCTCCCTCCCTCCTGAAGCACAAAAGCACAGAAAGAAAACGTGTGCCATAAATCCTAGCTACCTTGAAAATAAATTCCATTCCTTAGTGCCACCAGGAACCAGCAGCCTCACAAGGGCTTCAGAGATACAAAAGTTGCTTTGAGTAACACCATAAATTCATGTAGCTCTGAAAGCAAAACTGCACACTTGCCTCCTAAAATTAACTATGGTGCCTGTTCCTGCATCATAACAAAATTCTGCATTTAGTAACAAAACCACTCCAAGTTTATTAGCACTGAAGGTTAAGACCACATATAGGACAGAAGCAGAAACATACTATAGAGCTCACGTTCTCTCATCAGGCCTGCAATCACTCTCCCATTCCCTGGTTCATCTCTCAAAGGGCTTCCATTACCATTTGTGCAGAGGTTACCCAAGTTCAGAATTTCACTTTTCAAGCAAACCAGATGATAGCCTTGGAAGCAGACAAAGTGGTCACATCTTGTCCTTCTGGAACTGTACTGAATTAATATTTTGCCTTCAAGGACATTTTTTTCAGCACCACAAACTGCTGCTGGATTGCACAGTGTCAGACACCTATTTGGTTGTTTTCCAATGAGTGCTTCCGCTTTATGTACAACAGAAACAGAAGAAGAATTTCATCTGCTATCTCATCTGTATCAGCTCTGCAATGCAGATTATTGCACTATTTTATAAGCTAGTACAAAAAAAAAAATCGCAATTTTTTGAGACTCACCAAAGGAAAAGTGAGGAAAAAAGCTTTCTTCCCAGATACATACCAGGACTTGGGACTCTAACCCTAAACTCCTGCAGGAAAGCACGCAGCACAGTTCCCAAAGCTGCTTTCTGTAGCAAGAGCTCCCCAGGCCTGGGACTTTTCACTCTATCTACATTTGGTAGCTCCCACAAGTCATTTAGTACTGCCCTAGCCTTTATAGCCTTATCCTGTTAATGAGGTTAGTGGATATGCAATGGAGAAGAATTAATATTCTAAATATTGCCTTATCTTCCTCACAACCTAATTATCCATTTGCCTTGTAGCTTGCAAAAAAATATCCTTTCCAAACACCTTGCTAAATATTTTATATTATTTAAAAGCTTTATCTGCTTTAAATTAAGAAATAACACAATAAAGAATGCAATGTCTTGGAACTCCTGAAAGCAAAAGAAACAAAGTTCACTTTGAAGGTTGTCTTTCAAGATAGCACTTGCATTTCAGCTTACTCACTTTCAACAGCTCCTTAAAAGCACAGTGAAGCCAGAGAGGGTCTTCAGACTTCTTTCCTCTCTCTAGAAAGCTTCTGTCACTCAGCCTACTGGAAGAGATGGAAAAGTTCTACACTCCTGGCATTACATAAATGCTGGAAAACTGATGGTTGTAACAGGGAAAGAATCTCCTTTCTGAATAAAACTTCTGATTGGTAATATTTTCTGTTTATGAAAGATCACACCTTTCCACTTTCTGTCTCAATTTTTCGGATTATGATCATGTTGGAACTGTTATTACATGATCCCTTTCTCCCTGTCAAAGTAAGATAAAATTCTTCTGAAATAAATATTTCTATCAGTATCTAATACCATAACATACAGGGGGAAGCAATTAAGGTCCCCTTTCCTGGCCACGTTCATATTCTTAAAGCAAAATCTTTGCTGAAACAGCTGAACTATTTTTTAAAAAAATACATTTTATCATCAAATTACAAACCAAAATATTCTACGGGTTTACCGTGAAAATCATAGCACACAAACTGTAAAATGAGAATATCTGCTGGCAAATTACAATAGCAGCAAACAAAACCCACTTGCTTTTGTTTCACAGTGCTGAATTTTTGTATTCCCACTCTCCTCTGAGAAACGTAGTCATCAACTTCAGTCTATCTTCTTTCTGTAATACACAGACAAATGTTCGGAATCCTTCCTCATTTTTCCCATACTCTGTAAACGTCTTTATTTTTTAAACCCAGAAATGATACATCAGAAAGGTTTTCCTAGAGGATAAATTTATAACACAAATCGTGCATCAACATGCCACACAGAAAAAATGCAATTGCAAGCAATACCAACAGAAGAGGGGATGGCTCAGAGAATTCTAGAGGAAAAAGAGGTGAAGATATTAAGTAACCTCAGCTTGTTTCTAATTCTACATTTAATGATACTATGAAAATATTTGTTGTGCAGACTATTTCCTCAAAGATTGTCCTCCAAGTGCCTACTGTTTACAAATAAGTTGAGTACCATCAGAAATGTTTTGATGCCCCAAAGGCTCCCCTCACTTTTATACCTAAAACCAAAGGCTTGATTCCATATTTTACAAGTTTTGCAACAGTTCATTCAACAGAGAAAAGTAAATTCTGAAAGACAGTTTGAAAGGAGGGGGTGAAAGGAGACAGAGTAGGCATATAGGCAGATGATAGTTTAAGCAATCAGTTTAAAGGACAAAAGGAAATGTGCTACCGTCAACATTTAGTGTCTTCACTGACCTCTGTAAAAGGAATCAGCAAGTTCTGCTGTCTTAGTAAGCAGGTCCCTCCATTAAAGAATCCACATCAAAATTAACATCATCTAATTAACTGGAAGTCAAAAACAGAAAACCAACATGGCACTGAGACCTGTGCACAGAATTAATTGTGCCAGACTGGCACTGGGCAGATGTAGAGCCACCTGCAGCTAACTGTTCCCAGCCACGTCTCACAGCATGGCCTTGGCAGGCAGTACTCCAGGAGCAGTCACAGAGCAGGGCTGAGAATGCTCCTCCTCGGAGAAGGGGGATGTTAGTAACAAAGAAGGAAACGTCCTGCTACTCTCTAGCAGGGCAAGAAAAAAAAAAACCAAAAATCAAACCCAAAATGTTAAATGTCAAGAAAAGAGAGGACAAGAAACAAAGTCTTCTGCATGACAAACAAGTTATATTAATGCTCTACTAAACCAGCTCTCCATAGACCTACAGCAGGACGTCTGAACTCACAGGGATGTACGTTGACATCCAAAGATAGCAATATGAGAGAGTAAAAGTGAATACTGCCCAAGAGACTTGAAACTTCCAACGTGATGCCTATCCTAGTGATATGACTTATTTTGAAGAGTAACACTACTTTTCACTTATTTGCTTAATTCAGAAAAATAACAGACTCATCATTCATCACCTCTCAAAGCAAAGCACTCATGGAAGCTTCATTGTTTGTGAAGAATTTCTACTCAGTTAGTAGTCTAAAACCTACATACCGAGGATTTGCATCTCTGCTGAATAGTGATCTTTGTTGCAATACAATGATTATACAGAGTACTGGTATTTTCAGATCTGCCTATAAAAAGTGAAGTTGGTGAGTTTGGGTTTTTTTTTTGCATAAATGCAAGCACTCAATTTAAAAATCATACCCTTCACAGCTCCAGGAACTACAAAGAAGGTATGAGAGAGATTTACTTAAATGACAGAAAAAAAAAGGCCTTGATTAATTCTGGATAAGAACAAGAAAGGAAGAGGAAAAACTTAGTAGAACTGCTCATTTTCTCAGAAATTTTAAAAACATTCTCTTGCACAATTAGAGCATGTAACATTTGGACATTAAGTAATTTTGTTTGGACAAGAGCAACAAAAAAGATGTGATGCAGTTGGCATGTTTATTTTACCCAACAATATTAAAATGAGAATTTGTTCTTAGCCTAGGATAATTTTAAAGCTTAACACAGCCAAATGAAATTATCATCTAATAAATAACCTACAAGGCCTCACATAGTGAAATGTACACTGTAAAAGTGTCATTTAGTCTCATTTAGGCAGAGAAGAAACAGGTATTTTCCCAGCCAAGACTGCTAAACTACAAAATTCCTCTCAAGTCTGTATTTGTTTATATATATATATATATAATATAAGCCACCAATGAAAATACATACAATCAAATACTAGTACTATGACAAACTCCTTTGAACAGCATTATTTTCAAACAGCCACAAAATAATGAATCCTTTTCAATAATGCTGCAGTCTGCAATAATTTGATTACAAGTGTGAATCCCTAAGTTATAATACAAGGCATTTCCGTTATGTGTGATATTGTTGTGTTCACACGAGTCCCAAGTTCCTCAAAAGACAGGACCTACACTCTGCATGTATTTGTGTAGTGTTATTCGTTGTATTGAACAAACATCAAATTGAATATGCTTTTAGGATTTCCAGTCTCTGTTTGTCCTATAAACTGTACCACATATATTAAAATCATGAAATACAGTATCATCTCAATATGTGTAAAAAGTACACTAAAAAAAACCCAACAAAAACCAAAAAAAACAACACAACAAACTAGAAGACAACATTTGGTATTTGTTTGGATAAATGATCTGTGGTTCGACAACAACAAGTAAGGGAAATAATCTGGATCTGCACAGATCAAAAACATAAACAGCCAACAGAAGTTAACTCTTTATATTTTTCATGCTTCAGAGCTGCAGTCTGAATCTGGAACTTCAACAAATATTTCTAAATAATCTCATCACAATATAGCTAGTGGCCCAGGACATATTTAAATAGATGCATAGAATACATTGAAATAGTAAGTCAAATGAAGAACAGATGGTTACTTTACATACTTCATTATCCTCCAACCCTCTTATTTCTAATGTGCAAAGAATAAGAGGACATTTACCACTGCCTCCAGCGGAAAACAAACACTAAAAAAAAAAAAAAAACCCAACATGTGTTCCTCAAGCAAATTTAAAATACTATCCCTACAACACTGTACATACAGTTAACAGCTGTCAATTTCATCCTTCTAGAAAACAACAGCAGAAATTATTTGTACTGACTCTTTATATTTTACTTTGCAAAGGGTCTACAAATGCCATGATATATATATATGTTCTCCCTTCTCTCAACTTCCTCCCTTTGAGTTTTCAGGTTCATTTTTGTTGTCTCATCCAAAGTCATATACATTTTTAAAATGAGGAGGTTTAACTTTCAAATTAACTATTTCACCAGTTGCTACCGATGCTTCTGTAACATCTGCTTTACAGCAGGAATGCTCAGGATAAGTGGTCACCTGTACCATTTGTGTGCTGACAGAGCACTTCGCCAGTCAAGCTCGCTGAGCCAGCCATAGGGCTTCCATGGTTCAGACCCCTGGCCACAGCGGAGAAATCACATTTTCGTGGGGAACAGGACTGAAGAATGTTTCAAATTTCTGACAACTTCAGAGAACCACAGAAATTACCTAAAACAGTAGGAGCTAATGGGACAGAGAACTATGTTCGAAGCTCAAACCAGAACGAAGCAGGCCTCTAGTGCTCGTTAAAGAGATCTTCCATGGTGAAAAGTTTTACAGCTCGTGTAGCTGCTCCTGGCATGCAAAGAAAAGTGCTTTTACAGATTGCGAAAGCAGCGTTGGTGAAAAATCCCCACAAAACTAAAAGAAATCTGCTCTTATTAAAAAGAAAATTCAGTAGGTATTATGCTAGCAATACAGATGACATCCTTACAGAAGTAGTACAGAAAATTATTTAGGGAGGAGACTGCAAAGGAGAAGGGGGGAAAAGAAATGGTTGGAAATTTAAAAACAGAAGCTCTGAACAGGAAGATGGACCTATGCTTGGAGAAGGAGGGACACTAAATGAAGCCAGCCTGTCAGAGAAGGTTGCAGGAAAAAAGTCTACAGAGAGACTACAAATAGAAGCAAAAAGAAGCACATGAAGAAAAGGATGCACAGAGAAATGGGTAGAGACACCTGTCCAGAAAAGAACTGAGTAGATAATAATCCCACACTTGATATACTGCTTTTAGTTTCTTCACCATTTCAGTCTGTCTCTTCCTGTACTACTTTCTGCAATCCTAACAAAATCAGTTATCTGCTTGCTCTTCTGGAGGGGCTGCACTTTCAATGTCTCTACTCCATTTTTTTACATGACCAGACATTCTTTTTCCTCTTCAGGATCACTACTAAGAGCCTCAAGCTACAGGTTTGCTAATCACCAGTCTAGTCTGGAACACAACCATTGACAAAAAAAAAAAAGCCAAAAAAACCCCCGCAACCAAACATATTTATAATTAAACACATGTTTTCTAACTGTTCTATTGAGTTTCTTTCTTATTGACCATTTCCATTCAAATCCATTGTGGTCTTCAGAGTTTCTCCAGTGTTCATGGTCCAGTGCTAACAGCTGCTACTGATATGCATTTTTGTTCTAACAAACAAGAATAGGCCCAGCCACATTGACATTTCACTTTCCTAAGCATAACTGTGTTCTAGTCCATTGTAAAAAGGCTTTCAAAAGAATGCATATAACAACTTTATCTTTGCTCCATCTCTTCAAACACTTAAGCTGTCCCTCAGAGAATCAGTACTAGGTGCTCACACTTCTAGTTTTGCAGTACACTACTTTCAGAATTAGCTTTCTCACCACACAGGTCATCAAATCTTTGCAGCAGTGATGCTGTTATCCTATCAGTATTGCATTGAAAAATTATATCAGTTTCCAGAAATAACTAGTGGAACACACAAGCAGAATTTACCTTGCATATGCCAAAACTGTTAATTGTCTCTTTTTACTATGTAATTTTGGAATGTCTTTGATATGTTGTAGATTTATTAGGGATGTTTGGTGAGCCTGTTAAGGGCCTAAAATTCCTTCTTTCCTCTCAAGAGCCTAACACATCATGCCTTTCTGAAGCACAGCTGTGCAAACCCCACCTCATCCGTGTCTCTTGGGAGCTGAGTATGTCCCTGATTCTGTCCGTGACTACTGTGAACACTTTTCACACACCTTCAGTACATACAGCAATGCATCAAAGTAAACATACACAACAAAGTATGTGTGTAACATAATTAAAGGCTACTGTCAGAGGACAACACGTTTCTAGCTACAGTTATACTTGATCAGAGCTGTAAGGTAATGAAAAGGCATTTCAACTTGAGCTGCAGAAGCGAAATAGACAGTCCCTTCTAAAAAATAGAGCTCGATCTGTTTATGAGAGGGATTACAGGTGCTGGTATCTATAGAAGTTCATCAACACGAGAGGCCTTTCCAGTGTTGCAAATATGCTTTTAACATTTTTCAGCAAGTATTCTAATTTTATGTTGTTGAAAGGTAATTTCTGCATAAAGAAGACATATTATCAATTTCACAAGTGATAAAAGTTTTAAACAATTAATAAAAAAAATCCTGTTCTCCACTTGGTGTAATATGTCTATGTGAGTGGGAGTGTAACTCCAGAGTTACCAAAGACTATAGAGAATTAACTGAATCAAAGTATCTACACACGTAGTAACATGCTTTGCAGTTATTGTTCCTATCATTAAGAGCCAACACGTGAGGTAAACGATACTTGGTACGTCTCTCCTGAAACTTACAACTATCAAGTCAAACACACTAACCAACAACTATGACAGAGATGACCACTCAAGAGTTCAATTAACACTTACATTTGATGCAAGTATAGAGGCCAGATAACAAATTTTGTTATGTTCCTGTTACTCCAACAAGCATACAACATATAGAAGATGAGAAAAGAGTACTGCAGAATAGTTACTATCGCTGTCCTCAAGTGTTTCCATAGCAGCCAAAACAGTTATTAACACAGATACGCCAAAAGGAAGGCAAAAGCATAATACAAAAGCTATACATCTGAGATCAATTCATATATCTGAAGAGTTATATTTGACTTGTTTGTTAATTTAATCATTAACCATCACCTACTTTCTAATACATCACACAGGCCTTTGTAATGATGTCTATAGTAGCACAGAAATTTACCAGAGCAAGGAGATTTTTAAAAAGGAGTATTTATGACAGACAGTGTGTTGACTGCTGTGGCTGTCACAGAAAAGGTAAAATATCCTACATTTGCTTTGCAGGATAAGGATTTTCTTAGCACAGTGCGTCTGCCATTTGTTCCCTCTTTTTATCCCATTTAGATTAAAACAACCCAAGAACACCCTCCACATGTTCGTTTCCCTACTGCCCTCACCCACTTTATCTCAGAATACCATTTTCAGTGACATTATGGAAAGGGACATTAATTCCTGCTACTCTGGGCAACCCCACTGAATAGTCATCTTTCATATCCTCCCTTTAAGCTTTCATAAGATGCACTGAATTAAAAAACAGAGACTCATGTTTTTAGAAATGCCTGCAACGTCTTGAAGTCAACAAAAAATTGGCTTTTTGGTCTCACCTGAGAGCCATCTGCAGACTGTTCTGTTTATGTGTTAACTAGCAGGCATCATCACTACTGCGTAAATGTCAATGCTCTTTCCCTGCATTCCTTATGCAAGAACACAGCATCATCCATAACTGTTTTTCCTTCATTAAAGCCACAGAAAAAAAACAGAGGCAAGATTGTTTTGACAGCAGTGAGCAAGTGGCCTTCCACCTACCTACAGCTGAATTAAAAAATCTAACCAAGTAACAGCCTCCAGTGTAGGTGAAGATGCAACAAAAGATACTGATCAGGCTCACAATAGTAAAAAGAAATACATCAATACCTACGTGAGAGGGATGAAAGGATGCTTTAAAATCTAAGTTTTTTCTCCTTGTATCAATTCTTATAACTAGATTTCAGATATGCAGACATGTGGTGTCTGGTCAAGAGGAAGTAATGACACCATTTATGCTCCTCATTCCCATGGGAAATCACCCCACAGCAACAGAACTGGTCAACTGCCACTCACTCCCATACAACAGAGCCAATCTTAATAGCATCTCGTATTCAGTACAGGGCCCGGAGGAGCTTGTGAGTTTCAAAAGCCAACCAGTGCATTAGTCCATTTAGAAATAATACTTTCAAAGTACACGATTCTTGCCTTAAGAGTGAACAAAAAAGTCAGAATCATTAAGCAATCCTTGAAATTTCATGCAGGAAGATGAGTACAGAAGCCATTATCCAGGGATATCTACTGTGCTCAGAATAATTTTACGTTGACATTTGTATGGGGACAGACGAGTAGGAGACAAGTTCAGGAAAAGCCAGAGAACACACACAAGTTGTAAGAGCGTGCAGCACCGTAGGAGGGCAGGCTGGCAGATGGGGCAGTCCAAGGGAAGAGGACCTGCAGTAAAAATAATAAAGTACAAGTGCCCCAGAAGGAAGCAAGTGTGGAAATGCAGGGGAAAAAAAAAAAAAAGGTGACTCCAGTCACAAAAGTGTTGTACAGCCTAGAGAAGGACAGGCTAAGGAAGGACTCTGAGATCAAGATCTCTGCTTCTGTTACCACCAAGAGCTCACCACATGTGCAGCTTCTAATAGCATTTATGTGATAGCATCTCTAACAACCCCAAAGATAGCTATCAACTTACTGATGTAAAATATATTTTTCCAACACCACCATCAGCTCCCACATGTGAAAAAACACTGTGGCAGAACCTGATACATTTAACCTGGACAAAAGTTCCAGGGTTTTAGCTCTACTTGAATATTTAAATAAAAAAAAAAACAACACAAACAAACCCATAAAACATTTCTCAAAGAAAAAAATAAGTTGAAATTTTTCTATGTGTATAGCTGAAGTTTTCCCTCAGTCCTGTCTTTTCTGTCATTCCTCCACACAAACAAACGGATCCTCTGTTTTTTGAAAGCTAACAAACATTTCAATTGCTTCTAAGTGAAGTCTTCAATAGCAGCTTAAAAAGTTGTAGTTGCATGAGTATTATGTCCTAATATCAACAAGTCCCTTTTCCCCACTGGGTAGACAGCTGGGGTATAATGTCAGCAGGTAGTAAAAAGAACACATTTTACAGGTGCCAGTATCTCATGAAATAAGTGCTTGTGAATACAATCAGCAGCACAAGTCCTCTGCAATAACCTCCATACTTGACTTCATAGGTAAACTGCTCACTGGTGATGAAGTCCACACTCTCGTCTTCTGTAAAATTTGAGCAGATGCTGAGAGAAACTGCTACAGAGGGTTTTGTTGGATTTGTTGTTTGTTTGTTTGTTTTAATGGAAAAGATGCTACTCACTTCATTCAGCTTAACAACTACCGTACCACAGCTTCCGAGTATTAAAGCATGTTTTGTTTCAGGCCCTAATCCCTGAAAATCTAGAGCTGCAAAGCTCAGAGAAACTTTACTGATCAACTTCTATAAATGGTGCAACGCCTCTTTCAGTTTTTCTGACTCTTAGTGTGGGTGTTACTTTCCGTGAAAGAATGAGAAAAAGCATGAGGAAGAGCTATGCAATTCAACAGAGCAGTTTCTAATCTTCAAAACATTGACAGCTATTATGTGCTCCAGAACCCTTCACCAGACTAGGTATTTCGGTGAAAAAAAAAAACAACCAAATTCTTACCCTGTCTCTGGACAAATGAAATACAACCACTTTGTGAAAATGCTAGAAGGTTTAAGCTTCGTTTGGTGGTCAAATGCAAGTTAGTGAACTCCACAGCTTCTTTACTGGACCACACAGTTGCTTCCATATACTTCCAATACTCAAGGACTAAGAATAGAGCCATTACCATTTCTAATGCTTCAAAACCACAGACCGCCTTAAACATGCTCTACAGCAAAAGCTGAACTCTGATAAATCAGAAGTATAACCTTAAGCAAAATATTTACTGAGCTTATCTACATAAACCTCTAAGTAAATCCTTAGCATGCTGATAACATTCATCAAGTCTTCTTTACAAAAGATTTGTGCAGAGACATTTGAAGGACTGCAGTAAATTGCGAAGGAGTTATGAAGAGAGGAAATACATTATCATTTACAGAATCTGGAAACCTGTGATCTAGTTTGTAAGGCAAGGGAAGCCTGACAATTCTGCAGCAAGTATCTCTAGGTGGCTCCATTCACATGCTTCTATATTCTCTATATTGTAAGAGTCTTACTCCATATATTTGGTTTCTTTTAAGCAGAAACCACAGGAGTGCCAAATACCACACTTTTGTGAAATGATAGCTATACAGATATATATGTACACACACAGATTGATATGAAAACCATCTAACAAGATTCAGAAGGTATACTGGAAAACGCCCACTCTTTCACACTACTGAAGTTACAAGCCATTTATCAGGTTGTTACATCGTTATTAAGCAAGTTTCTCCACCTGGTTTTGTAGACCAAGCTTGATGGCCATCATTGGGGTTGAAAGGGAAAGAAGATTAAATGTTTTTTCAAACACAATGAATTTCTATATTATTTCACGGGAAACCTGGTTTTCAAGAGGGAGGGAAAGGTCAGAAATAAAAGGAGTATTTACCAGCTGTAGCAATGAGGTCTAGGGAAGCCTAAAATGTATAAATTAGTAACATACACCGTGCAGCCTCCTGTAAAGGAGAGAAAAGGACCCACAACGGGCTCTGAGGATGCCGAAACGCCTACAAACGCGGTCCCAACTTCACCAAGCAAGGCAACGCCAACACGCAGAGCGGTGCGAAGCACGGTCGTCCCTTCCTCGTTCCTCCAGCACGGCGGCGGCACGAGAGCAAAAAGTTCGGCGCCGGCACCGTCCACGCACCTGCCCGAGCCGCAGCCCCGGGCCCCGCCGCCGGAGGCGCTGGCGTCCCAGCCGCCCCTCAGCGCGGGTTGCCGGCGGACCCGCGGGGGCCGTGCCGTGCCGTGCCCCACAGCCT